>OX335794.1:18609720-19209720 GCA_946896805.1 Scutellaria galericulata
TCTCCCCACCAGATCTCGTTCCCGGTCGGCCACCACGGTGGCGGCAGCCCCCTTTCCAGCGGGAACCGCCGCTGCGGCGGCAAGCAGTGCTGCAGTAGGGCGGAGAGAAGAGACCCTAGTGTCGTGTCCTGCAAGTCTTGTAGCAGATACATTAGCGAGTTAGGGTCCAGCTCAGCGTCTTCCATGACGGCGTCTTCCATGATCTTCTGCTGGAACTCGTTGATCGCGGCCGGGGCGGTTTGAGTGAACCGGGCCTGGTCCTTCCACCAGGATCGGAGGCTCTCCGATGAACCGATCACCGGCTGGCCCGTCTTCGGCACGATGCCGTAGACGAAGCCCTGGGCGTTGCAGGCGTCCATGATTTTGAGCATGCATTTGAGGATGGAGTCCTGGGCGCGGGACATCTTCTTTCGGCGAGATTGCTCGAGCTTGGTGATCGGATTGGGTATGGAGGCTTGGTGCTGGGCTTTGAATCTCTGCATTCGCATGCGATCATTCCACATGCGGCGCCGGAGATCGTCGAAGCTGATGGTCTCGTCTTCGATGATCGGTTCTCCCGTCTCCGATGAATAGCTAGGACTTCGCGGCTGATCCGCCACGACTTCGTCGTTGAATTCGACCATTTTTTTTAGTGGTGGTGGACTATGGACGCACGGCTTGTTGGGAAGAAATATGTAGGGTGTGTTTGGAATGCGACGGAGATTTTGTAAGTTTGTGATTGGGTGGGCCCGATTTTTTAAGTTTGTGATTGGGTGGGCCATTGCTGCGTGCATGTTTGACGCGTTGCACGCATGTTTGACGCGTGTAGCTCACGTGGATGGCTTGGATCACTTTCAATTTAAACGCGTGCATGTTTGACGCGTGCAGCTCACGTTGATGGCTTGGATCACTTTCAGCAAATTCTTCATTTAGGTGTACGTGGATGGCCTGGATAGCTTTCAACAAATTCTTCGTTTAGGAGGATGAAATATTTTGGTGTTTTAAACTATTTTAAATTGAATATATTTATATATACAGATTTGATAATCAGACATGCAGCTGAAAAATGCGTGCACACTTTTTTTTTTTTTAATATATTATATTATTTATTTTCTCACGTTGTCACTTCACAATCGAAATTCTCATGCCACATAAACTTAACTCACATCAACATATACAATTTTCATCCAACATATCAACATAAATCTTCTTCCTAATTCTTATCTCACAGATGTTACACCATGAAAATTTGGTTATCATCAAAAGTTATTTGTTAAAAATCAACCTTTGCAATTTATTATCAAAGGTCGTCATTTGTTAAAAACTACGATTAACAAATATGATAAATATTCAATCAATCTTTAATAAATCCTCAAAATGAATTCTATTGTAGTCCACAATGAAAGAAAAAAACGAAAAATATTTAATTAGTCAATTTTCAAGAAAAATCATAATCTAACATTCAAGAAATCCTTAAAATGAATAATAAAAATTGAATAAAATCCTCAAAATGAATAATAAAAATAGAATGAAATGCTCAAAATAAATAATAAAAATTGAAATATGAATTAAGTAAAAAAGAGAATAAATTCTCAACAAATCCTTAAAATCGACAAATCATATCCTCAAAGCCAATTATCAAACTCATCAAATCCTCAAAATCAACCAATCATATTTTTCAAATCAATCATCAATTATCAAGAAGTCTTCAATCAATACTCAAAATCCTCAAGTCTCCTTAATTACTCAAAATCAATCCTATTGTAGCCCACAATGAAAGAAAAAAACAAAAAATATTTAATTAGTAAATTTTCAAGAAAAATTCTAATCGACATTCAAGAAATCCTTAAAATGAATAATAAAAATTGAATGAAATTCTCAAAATGAATAATAAAAATTGAAATATGAATTAAGTAAAAAAAGAGAATAAATTTTCAACAAATCCTTAAAATCGACAAATCATATCCTCAAATTCAATCATCAAACTCAACAAATCCTTAAAATCAACAAATCCTTAAAATCGACAAATCATATCCTCAAATTCAATCATCAAACTCAACAAATCCTTAAAATCAACAAATCATATTTTTCAACCCAATCATCAATTATCAAGAAGTCTTCAATCAATACTCAAAATCCTCAAGTCTCTTTAATTACTCAAAATCAATCCTATTGTAGCCCAGAATGAAAGAAAAAAAAACGAAAAATATTTAAATAGTCAAATTTCAAGAAAAATTCTAATCAACATTCAAGAAATCCTTAAAATGAATAATAAAAATTGAATGAAATCCTCAAAATGAATAATAAAAATTGAAATATGAATGAAGTAAAAAAGAAAATAAATTCTCAACAAATCATTAAAATCGACAAATCATATCCTCAAACCCAATCAAACTCAATCATCGAACTCAACAAATTCTCAAAATCAACAAATTATATTCTTCAACTCAATCATCAAGAAGTCTTCAATCAATACTCAAAATCCCCATATCTCTTTAATTACTTTTATTTTGTGTTAATGGATCTACACATGTGAAATAAATTTTAAATTGAATATATATATATATATATATATATATATATTACATACATGTATTATATATTATTTTCCATCCTAATAATTATCTATTTTATTACTTATTTGAACCAATATCATTTCACAAGCATTCAATTATTATTAATACTACATTACATGATTAATAGGATTACATTTTCCAATATTAATTTGATGTGAAGTATAATTGTATCCTATAAAACTCACAAAATAAATATATATTTTTAATACAAAATCTAGGATCTTCATTTTACAATATTTGAGATTTTCTTATTGATTGCACCATTTCCAAAGTATTTTTGGATTTGCTATGAAAGGTAGGCACAACTGTCGAGAATAACTGTGGTATTTTTGGATTTGCTATGAAAGGTAGGCACAACTGTCGAGAATAACTGTGGTTGAATAGTTTTGCATATTTCTATTTTTAGTTATTTAAGATAGACATGCTCCTACATTTTATTCAGAATATAGATTACTTTACTGATGTTTTTGCTTCTTTACGAAGTATGTTAAGAAAAATATCTCAATTAATAAATTTTGTTTTTTTTTTTCATATTTTATTCAAAATATAGATTACTTTGTATTATGTTTTTGCTTCTTACGAAATATGTTAAGAAAAATATCTCAACTAATAAATTTTGTTTCTTTTTTCACATTTTATTCAGAATATAGATTACTTTGTACTGATGTTTTTTTTGCTTTGTTACAAAGTATGTTAAGAAAAATATCCCAACTAATAAATTTTGTTTCTTTTTTCACATTTTATTCATAATATAGATTACTTTGTACTGATGCTTTTTTTTTCTAGTATGTTAAGAAAAATATCCCAATTAATAAATTTTGTTTCTTTTTTCACATTTTATTCAGAATATAGATTACTTTGTCCTGATGTTTTTTTGCTTCCTTACGAAGTATGTTAATAAAAATATCCCAACTAATAAATTTTGTTTCTTTTTTCACATTTTATTCAAAATATAGATTACTTTGTACTGATGTTTTTTTGCTTCCTTACGAAGTATGTTAATAAAAATATCCCAACTAATAAATTTTGTTTCTTTTTTCACATTTTATTCAGAATATAGATTACTTTGTACTGATGTTTTTTTGCTTCCTTACGAAGTATGTTAATAAAAATATCCCAACTAATAAATTTTATTTCTTTTTTCACATTTTATTCAGAATATAGATTACTTTGTACTGATGTTTTTTTTTGTTTCCTTACGAAGTATGTTAATAAAAATATCCCAACTAATAAATTTTGTTTATTTTTTTCAGCCATATATAATAACATTTTGATAAAAACATCAGACATTTTCCAATATTGGAATGGGTGGGACTAAAGGCACCCCATCATTTTCCAAGAGCACCCCATCTTTAATTTTTTTTTTTTTTAAAAAAACAATTTTACCCTTAGCATTTGTGCAATTATTTCTATTCGGTCATTATAACCGAACGTATTTCACGGTGTTCGGTCAAGATGGCCGAATGTTCTTCTATGTGTTCGGCCAACTGGGACCGAACAAAACTGTTCTAGTTCAATCGTTTTTTTACGTTTTTTCCTACGATTTTCACACATTTAACAAATTTATGGAATGTTCGTCGTTATGTTGGCATTACATTCTTAAAAAAATTAAAAGATTTAACATAAAAAAAAACACAAAAAAATCGATCAAAAAATCATAGGAAAAAACGTAAAAAAACGATTGAATCGGAGCAGTTTCGTTCGGTTCCGGTTAGCCGAACACATAGAAGAGTGTTCGGCCACCCTAGCCGAACACATAGAAGGACGTTCGATTACCTTGATCGAACACCATGAAATACATTCGGTCATAATGACCGAATGAAAATAGTTGCACAAATCCTAAGGGTAAAATTAGTTTTTTTTTTTTTAAATTAAAGATAGGGTGTCCTGAAAAATGATGGGTCGCTTTAGTCCCACCCTATTCAAATTTGATGGTGTCAGTCTTCATACAAAATAATCCCGTGACTTAACAATATCTACTTTTTTTTTTATTCACAATTTTTTTTTTTAAATAGCCACACATTCTAAGGAAGTAAAACTTTCATTACGAATATTTGATTTTTTTTTTTTCGAATTTCCTAAATCTTTTCATCTAAGGAAGTAGAAAATTTTGGTAGGATATTTATGAGATCATATCATAAATCTAATTCCATTCCACAAGACAACTTGAATCTTACAAAAATTAGTAAAAGAGCTTGATTTGTAAGTAGTAGAATATTATAATTTCATCTTACAAAATTATACAAAAGTATCTGTCAGACATCCCATAATATCTTTTATCAATATTTATATCACACGTAAAAGGTTCTCATGGTCATAAGTTCATGGAAGTGGTTAGCAAATATGAACTTCATAAAATTTGATCACTAAAACCCGATTTAATAAACATAACAAATGAACTTGAATATATATTTGTATCTCATAATCAACTTCATATTGACCTAAAGTCAAACAAAATTGAGCAACAACGGTTTCGCTTTGACTCAATTCAATCACACTCCTACTTAGATATACATCTCCAGAATCACCAATAACATTATTTTGATCCAGCTTCTCATCAAAGTACAAATATGAGATACAAAAAAGAAAAAATGGTCACTATTCAAAATGAAAAATGACTCTAGTTACAAAAGAATACACCAAGAAGGAGCCGTTTGGGACAGGAAGAATTGCTACAAAAGATCGTGAAAACTATATACACTGGAAAAATAAATATCACAGCCACAGGAAAAAAAAGAAGATCAAAATCTGTATTTGTGTATGAATTTATACTTGATTGTAAAACTGCTAGTACCTCATCAGGGCTGCTGCAAATTGTTAGACCACTGGAACTCTATTTCCAGATTTCTTGATGGTCCACTTTTGCTTGCAGGCAGTAGCGTATACTCACCCGCGACTGCACCTAGCATCACTACACGATCGATTTGGATAGTGACCTTCCCAAATGAGCTCTGCCATTAAACATCAGAGTATGTAAGAAAACTATATCAGAAACGAGCGAACATGAGAATTTCATCCATATCTTGTAACTTCGGCTCATTCATTTACCTTTCCCATTTTGCTCTTGTTCTTGCATGAAATGTGAAGCTTCTGGCCTTTGGGAGGGCTTTCAAACGACCACGAGAAGCTCTCTTCCCAGTCCGGATTATGGCCGGTTGATACAACCTAAGAGCAAACCATTTGAATTAAAACAGTAGGGTGGAAACTAACGAGTTCAGACATGAACATTAATTCATACCTTGGTTTGCCGAGGGGGTGTATTTCCAAGGGTTAGCTTGCAATATACACTAGGGTTCCCAACAGATTGCCTCATGTTGCTTCCTCGTTTGATTATCACAACTAGTGTACCTGGTAAACACTGCAGCAAAAACTCAGCTTTCTCCTGAAAACGTGGTGGCCCTGATTGAATCAAGTATTGCAAAAGGGGTATTGCATCAGCAGCAGCGATAGATTGTGCTCGAGAAACTTCTGCTGGACATGCTGACCAGGCTTGCCTGAGAAAAAACAGTGCGTCCAAGGCAGCTTCTTGAGTTGCCTCTGATCCTGTCTTAAGAGAGGTAACAAGATGAGGAATACTCAAAGTTGCAGGTTCAGTGGCTCTAAGTCGGGGAAAGTTGCCAAATAGTGCATTCAGAGCCTTTAGATACTCTTCATTTACAGTGCCAGTTGCCCATAAGTCTTTCTCGATTGCAGCTAGAAGAGACAAAGAGAGATAAATTAGACCTTTTGACCAGTATGATCGACTCAACAAAACGTAAGCAAGAAGGGATGAGATTTTACCAGTTATAGCTCTCACAGTTTCACTTGAAGCATATTCTTGAATGGTATTGTTGGAGAAAAGAAGTTTGATGAACATTGCAGCCTGCATTGAAGTTTCGGGGTCACTAGAACTGATCAGGTCAAGCACAACTTGAACGCCACCAGCTTCCGCAACTGCCCTTTTATTGGATCGACTGTACATTACCAGGTTCTGTAAAGCACATATAGCTACTACCTTCATCTCTTCTGTAGGTTGATCTTCAAGCAGATTCACCAATGCTCGACAACCTGAAACAGCATCTGATGTCCGAGCAAGAGCCTCATTTTGGAATATGTCACCAAGAGCAAGGGTTGCTAGTAACCTTGCCTGTTGACCTTGTGTTTGAGGATCCAAAAGGTATTGGGACAACGGTAAAATTGCAGATTTTGAAGCTTTAGAATCCCTGATCTTCACGTTGTTCAACAATACCTCAAGTAACCTGGCAGCCGTTTCCTCGCACTGATGACTTCGAAGGAGGTCAAGAAGTGCCTCAATTGCTCCACTTTCAGCCATTGATTCAGCACTGGTAGAGTCATCACTTTCCAACACTAGAAGAGCATTCAGTGCACCAACAACTGTGTTCTCCGTTCCTGAACGAAGCAATGTAACCAAAACTGCCACGGGTACTTCCAAATAGTACTCAGAACTAAACTGCAGAATACTAGATAACACCGAAGCAGCAAACTCCCACAAAGCATGAGGGAGTAAAGGATCTGCTTGAAGTATGACTTTGGAAAGCTGGCTTACTCCACCCTCTTTTGCAATTTCATTCGGCCATATTACAGCAACATTGACTAGAGCTCGCACAGCTCTCTGTTGCAAGATGGGAATGCCAGAACCAAGAATGCGTACCAATGGTCCGATCACATGTTGTGTCAGTGGATCTCTCTGAAGATGCTCCTCCAAAAGCAGATGAGACAGAAGCTCAGCAGCCAACTGTTGCACTGCTGAAGCGGGAGAGTCAAGTAAAGGTAGGAGAGGCTCTACAGCTTGCTGCGATGTGAGATTATAATCGGCACGACACTGTGGATGCTCTAAAATATTCACAAGAACCTGTAATGCACTATGTTGTCCATCGGGCCCGAACTCAGATTTTGTTAGCAACATGAAGAGAGGCTCAACCACTTTTGCTGCTGATGAACCTTTTGCAATGGTCGCATTATTTGTTAGTATTCTGAGCAATTCAGCAAATGCGGCACAGAGGAAATCTGGTGCTTCATGAAGTATATCAAGCACACTCTCTATCACTCCAGCTTTCACCATTTCCATCTTACAAGAAGGCCTATCTTTACCCAATTTAACGAGAGCTCTTGATATAGCCTCATGGAGCAAATAATTCCGACCGTAGAGAAGGCCTACAAGAGGGATAACGGCACCATGTGCAGCAACAAGTTCCGCCAGCTGTTCATCATCTAGGAGTTTATCTAATGCACGGACAACGGAATGGTGCGCTGGACTATACTCTGAAACAAGCAGAGAAACTAATGGCTCAACACAACGGGCTGCTGCTAGAGTAGATCTTATTCTCGTGTTGCCAAAAAGTACACAGCACAGTTCAGCGGCATCCCCCTTCAGCTCCATTGAGTTATTGGATGAAAGAATCCTGCATAACACGTCAACGGCATTCATCTCAACATCAGCAACTGCAAGGGCCTTCGATGGGTTCTCATTCAGCAGTCTAACCAAAGCAGCAATAGCAGCATGTTGCTCCTTCTCCAAACCTGTACTTAGAATTTCTACCAGAGGCTGGACTGCTTGACGGGAAGATTCAGCATTCCTTACATGATCAGCAGAAAATAAGTTCTCCAATGCTTTGGCAGCACTATATCGTGCCGCTCTTCCACCTAAGCGCAAGACTGCTACAAGTTGACTAACTGCACCAAATGCAGATTCATGTCTCCTTATCTCAGCAGTGCTAAACATAATGCCTAGTAAATCAGTAGCAGCTTCCTCATATGCATCTTGGGGTCCAAGAGACAGATACTTTGTCAACCCTTCCAAGGCCCCTGCCTCTACCATAGCAATCTGATTTGAAGGGCAATCTGTCGCAAGTTGTATTAAAAGTCCTAGAGCAAGAAAAGGTGCTCCAGGGCGATCAGGAATAGGTTTAAGCAAATCCACCAGCGCTGGTATAGCTTTCCTAGAAGTGGCGCCCAACCTGATATCATCAACTCTAAACAATCTCTCTAGGGCCACTTGATCTGGATAAGGAACCAAAGCAAACTCCTCAGCCAATTCTAAAAGGTCACGTATGTCATCATCAGCACAACCAATCAAGGAAATGACTCCTGTTGCTGCTCCTGAGTTTGCAACCGACAGAAGAGTTCCCCTGCTTCCATTACAAACAAGACTGGCCACAGCTTGCGCAGCAAAATATCTGTTCGCCCCCTCCTCTGACCTCAACAGACTAGCCAGAACTGGAACTACTTTCATAGTTGCATGTGCACGTATAATATCTCTATCTTGGAATAATATTGCTAATAACAAGGCACAAATCCATATGCTACCATCTTCTTTAGAATCAGCCTACAAAAAAATTTAATAAATAAAAATGTGACAAAGGTAGCCTAAAGAATATGCCTGCAAATTTCGTGAATCATTATCTGAACTGGGACAATGAGTAAATATAATGATGATAATAATTTATAAGTACTGCTATTGCAATATGAAGAATTTCGTAATATTCAATGCCCCAAGGATCAGGTGAGAGTAGTGCATACCAGTGTGTGCTGAGTAAAGGATTGAGAAATTTTGTCAGTTAGAACTTCAATTGCACCAGCCTCCATCATCTCAGCTTTACTTTTGTCATCACGACTAGCAAGGGCCGAAAGAAGCCATGTAGCTATATTGACACCCCTAATGACTGACGTAGTTTTCTCAGAATCATGTTCACTTGCTGCTTCTTCTGTCATCCTGGAGATACTTATAATATCATTGTTGTCTTGATCTCCGACTTGGGAAGACTCAGAAGAAGTTAACATTCCAACAAGAGAGTGGATGAGTGAAGTACCCATATTAGATCCATTTAAATCTTCAATAACTTTTTGATGATTGACTTTTGCAGTGCAGACAAGAAGTGCAGCTCCTCCAATTTTAACCCTCGCACTTGAGGAACTGATTACCCTTCTTGTAATAGATGAGATGCATCCAGTTGCACAGGCAATACTGTTCCCAAGAATTAAGGGTTGAGCCTGGGAGAGGCGAGATAATATTTCTATAGCCTTATCCTGCAACAATGGTGTGGTATCAGCAATACATAAAACTATTGGGGCAATACTACTAGGATATTCAGCAAGAACGGTCCAGGCAGGTTTTATGTGATCAATATCTCCAAAGGATCTTGAAAGAAAAGCAAGCAAGTCTAATGCCTCTGATTTTGCTACAGATGCACTGTCCGCGGTTTCCAGGAAAGAAACTATAGCAAGTACAGTTCCATTACGATTTACGCATTCGGTTAATGCAGAATCAATCTCACGAGAATGGAGAAGACGGGCAATTGCTGCTGCTGCATGGGTCTTTCCAACATCCGAGCCTTCACGCAAAACTCTAGTAGCAGGTATAATGATTTCTTCCGAGACAGCTTTTTCTGAAGCTTCACTGTCTAAAAGGAGATTTGCCAAAGCACAAACTGCTTGCTCTGCCACCTGCAGTGCTGAAGAGTTAGCAAGAACCACCAACAAAGGTAAAGCTTCTCTACCCACAGCAGCAACATCACGATTCTCTTTAACAGAGAGAAATATAGCAGCAAGGCACCGAGAGGCTTCTACTAAGATGTTTTCAGATTCGAAGTTTAAAAGTTTCATGATCGACCAGAGAGTCTTAACGGCAATGTTAGTTTCACGCAAATCCTTTCTGAGATCAAAGATTCCAGCAAGAGCTAATGCAGACTTCGCTTGAGTCTCTTCCTTGGTAGAGCTTAATATTTTTATCATTGTCTCAATTGCATCATTTGCTGCACTACCTTCGCGTACCATATCATTCAGAGGGGCCACACAGAGCAAGCTTTTCAATGCAGCTAAGACATACACTTTAGATTCAGGCTGGTCACTGACTAATAATGCAGTGAGTTGGCTGACCGTTGCTGTATCTGACTTGTGAATCATATGATTTAAGGTCTTAGCGGCGATCCCCTTTCCGTTGGAACTACCATTCTTTAGCAGCCAGAGTAAAGCAGGAACAGCATCAGCACTTTCAACACATGCACGTATATCCTCACTATGATTACAGAGGTTTCCAAGGATCGTTGCAGAATCTTCTTTAGCTTTTGCAGACCCAGTTTCCAGAATTTGAACAAGCGGGGGTATACCACCAGCAGCAGTAATAGCCCATTTGCTTTCATCATTTTCATGGGACAAAAGGCAAAGTAATGCAACAGCACACTCTTGTTGCTGCTCTGATGAAAGACCAAGAAGAGATATTAAGAGCTGAATCCCTTCACGACCTTGAAGAGCCTGCCACAAAGTACCTTGCTTGTTGCAGAGAATGAGAAGGGATCTTATCAACTCTTCCTGAACTTCTTCATTTGTGGCCATTGTAATTAAACCAACAAGCAGCCGTTTTGCATCAGATTTCACAAGTTTGGTTGCTAGTATTCCATTCCCATACAGACTGGCAAGGGCTTCTATTGTACGCTCCTGTACCAAAAAGGGAAGATTAGGTTTGAACTGCTGTAGCAATGTCTTCTCTACCTCCATGGGATCTGATGGTCTAGCATATTCAGCTTGGTCGTCGTATATCATTAGAGCAGAAGCTAATGCGCCTAATGTGTCGGCTACTTGTGCAGGAGAGGAACATGATTCAAGGCTCTGACCAAGGCTTGAAATGACATTTGACAGACCTCCTGATATGTTCGCAAGAGCACACATTGCATTCTCTTGCAAAGCTTGGGCAAATTCACCCTGCATGAATTCTTTAGATGGAGCTATCGTAGCATTTATCAGAACAGGAATACCATTAGCATTAGCAATCTCCCGCCTGGCTTCTTTGCATTGTGCAGAAAGAGATTTAAGAGCAGCTGCAGCCTCTGCTCTTACTGGAGCTTCATTGTCTGGCCCAAGTAGCTTAAGGAGCAGTTTAGTGGCTTCTGCTTCCAAGATGTTGGAACAAACAGATGCATCCTCCATCATCATGCATGCCAAGAGAAAACACACATTTGCTTGAGTACTTGATTGTCCTGTTGTAAGCAATTTGACTAGTATATCAACTCCTCCAGCTTGAATTGTTGCAGGCCAAAATCCCTCAGTGCTGCTAGAAAGATTCTGCAATGCTCCTGTTAGCAAGTCATCAACCACGTTTCCGGCTTTAAGTCCCTTCCGCAGCTGTTCCCACAATACAGGGATGACTCCTTCTGTAGAAAAAATCTTTGAGCCAACATGATCTTTAGCACCACCTTGAGACACAGCATGTATGGTCTTCGCTGCTGCAATTTGGCCTTCTCTCGAGTTTGACTTGAGAAGACCAAGCAATGGAGGAATGCACCCTCCAAGTAATACTTTAACCCGCAATTCATTCTCTTTGCAGAGGGAACCTAACACTGTTGCAGCCTGTATCTTTATCCCAAGTGATCCAGATCGAAGAAGAGACACAAGAACTGGAACTGCTTGAGAATGTGATCCAACTGCACCAAAAGCACTTTCTCGTGTATTGATTAGCTCAAGCAATTGGCCCAAGCAATTCTCCTTTTCCTGTGATGATGAGGAACTCTGCCGCAATTGCTCTATATATTGAGCAACACTTGCTAAAGTACCGTCTGTGTCCTCCATGCTATTCCTATCTCTGTAGGTAAAAAGACATTATGACTGTAATCAAAATTAACAAGACAATGTTGATTCCACAGATTGATCTAGGAAAGTTTAGAACAATCAAGTTATCAATAAATCTCCGATTCAAAGGGGTTGATTTTAAGCAGTATCAACCCTGGATAACAAGATTTTCTTCTTAATTAGTCCAGATTCTTTGAATAGTTTCTCTCACTGTATACATTTTTCGTCGTGAGATAAGTTATAATGTACTCCTAATAGAGCTGTATCAGTTGTGCATGTAGAGATAATTTCGTTCTCTTTAAGTCAAGGAGGAAAGACATTATCACGGTCTGAATGCATTTGTTGATAACTTGATAATGAAAGATATAAAGAGAAAACAAGATGGTGGTATCTTTTGTAAGAGAAAATATACCACATAAACCCTCTTTAAATAAATAATCTTGGGACCAACTAGGTACAATGTATTATTTAAAAGAGGTATTAATTAATCAAAAAATTGATAATCTATTGATTTTAATATAGAAATATAAATTCAGTTAACTAAATTCATTGAATTTATCATTATATTCTACTGAATATATGTTCAAATTATTTTCAATGTACATTATATTAACCAAAAATCTAGAATTTGATAGAAAAAAATATTTGTAAAAAGATTTTTATTTTCATAACTAATACTTTACTGATAAAAAGAAGTTAATGATGATATAATACCTATGGATCATATTACGTGAAAAGATCTATGTCATCAAAGTTTCAACACTTACATAACATTTTGTTGCAATTCGAGAAATCAACTTCAGAACTTCTAATTGAAATAAGAAAAACTACAGATGGGATCAAACTAAAATAAACATTAGCAACTCAAATCACATGAAGTTTAGGTGGTATATTTTTAGCAACTCAAACATTCATTGTACAAAACATAAACATGTGCACAAGGCAAAACAAAGCTACTGACTAACCTTGAACTCATTTTCATGAGTGAATGGGGGTTTGGAGGCTCTAGGTCATGATGCCTACCTTCCCCATTTCTCTCCTACAATAGAAAACAACAAACACAAACTCATGTAAGAGATAATTTTGAAAAGCTACACTCGAGGAAATGGAACAGGAGAACATAACCATAAATTCAATGCACTGGGAATGGTAAAATTTACAAACTACCAATGTCCAAAGAATATGCAACAAGATACAAGAACATGCTCTCAAAATGAAAAATGAGAAAATAGTAATCTCCACATTTCAAGATTTCATGAATTCATATTGCAAGGATATGAAAGATACATCATACTTTAGCATGATTACTGTTCAATTTGAAATTTTCCCAACCTACATAGCATATTAGCATGTTCAGCACAAATATTCACAAACAAACAGCAACCAAACCGCAACATTAACACTCTTTGTTGTTCGAACACAGCATTGAAAATCTGAGAAATTCATTAGATCCAGACAATTCAGCAGATTTCAAGATTTAATTACAAAGATAGTCATATGATATGACTCTCAACTAGTAGTTAAAAGTTAATATTACCAAGTCATTGGAGGAAATGGGGCTGCCATTGGTGGCCGCAGCCCTCCAAGCTAGTGTTGCCGCCAGCTTTGCTGTGACTCTAAGGTCCTCTCTTCAGATCCGATCCGAAACACAGCAAAAGCTAAGAGCAGCGTCCTGTTCAAGAGACAGGTTAACCACAACACATATCAACTCCAAATAGACTAAATTAGACCAGCCCCACAAATCTACAATTTGAAGGAATAAGAGCTCCTCACTTTGAACTAACAAAATAATCTTATGGCCCATTTGTAGGAATCAAATAGATGAGGAGAATCCATTAAATAACTAAAAAAATGCAGCTGAATCCAACTGGAATCAGCATCTAAATTAAATAAAAGCAAAATACAACTCTCAATCCAATCAACAAAAAAAGGAGAAAACATAAATAGGAAAGCAAATTCTTAAGAAATCGCACTAAATTGCTTCAACAAATCACTAGATCAAATGTTCCAATATACAAATATTCACGATTTTTTATGCGGAAAATAATAAAGAAGCCAAATCGAGTATAATGCACCGACAGGCAAGAACTAGTATAAATTCTGTAAGAAACGGTAAGATCTAGAGGAAATGACGACACCTTTTAGTAGATTCAGGGAAAGGACATGAAGATTTCTTTCCCCAGCATCAATGTTGTTGGTTTGCTATTAATGTAGAGGGGGACAATGGCATGAAAGGGCTGCTCTCTCTCTCTCTCTGAGAAATGCAAATAGAGAGTTTCGTAGCTGACAAGCGAGGAGGATAAAATGCTTTTAAGAGAGAGAAAGAGTGTATGTAATGTGTTATGTATCAAAATGTGCGAGAAGAAGAGTGAGTGTGTGTGTGGCAGAGAGAGAAAACTTTGCGGTGGGTCCACCGACAGCCTTCATAACGGCGGCTTCTTGGCTTTACTGGCTCGGCTTCGGCTCGCTTTCTCTAAATTATTGAGGCCTTTATTGCAATTTCCTTTTTAATTCTATATTCTATATTAATATAATTTCGCGTTTGATTTCATGAAATGTAATTTCGAGTTTAAAGTTTTGGATCTTCATATTCTTTTAAGAAAATTAATCTTTTTAATTTTAATAATTTAGTAAGTATAAAACTTGATATTTCAGAATAGATATTTGATATTTGAGTCATGGAAAATCTTATATTATGAAAATATGATTAAAAGATCTATGTGTATTGATAACTTCCATTTAATGTTCTTGCAACACATGTGAATATAGTAATCAAATTAAAATAAATTCAAAATACATATCACGTGTATCGTCTTTTAAAGAAACTATTACATTTTCTATTTCAGTTTCGTCCGCCAATTTCTATGTACATTTATTGCAGTTATTATCTATAGAGATTACCGAACCTTTTAAACTTTAATTACTACAAATATGTTTAAAAAAAATTCCATTTTAAAAAATACTTATCGTTTATTAGCTAATATTTTTAGTTTCTATAAACATCAGCATATGATATATTAAACTTAACATGTAAATATTTGCCAAAATATATAATTATAAATTTATAACTTAAAATGTCATTTTAAATATAGAAAAATTAAATTGGAATTCCAACTATGATTGGCTTTGCAACTCAAGCTGACTCTCTCGTCTCTCAAATGTCAACTCACTCCATATGCAAAGCACACTATATGCAAATAAAACAAGACGATCCTGATAAGCAAATTAATTGATTAATTTTATTGGTTAAATTATAAGTAAATCTTGAATCCCACATGCAGTTAACAAGTCACAATCAAAACAAACATGCATTCTTAGAATAAAAAAGAAGCGAATTAAATTGCTGCCTACAAAATAAAGCTGTCATTTAAATATACGTCCAAAATGTATCCTACACCAATTATTGAAAAAAAAATGCTAAAAGTGTGGAAATTTATTTCCAATTATTGATTTTGACATTAGGTTTAACTACAACAAGTGTGTGATTAATAAAACCATCCTTTTTATCATCATTTTTATCACACTTCAAGTGCTGCATTTGCAAGTAATAGACCAACAACAATGGATAGCCAATTCAATCTCAAAAGCAATGTACAAACTTTCTATCGCTATCAAAATTTAAAAAAATAATAATAAAATAAAATAAAATTCCATTCCCAAAAGATCATTATGTAACGGTTGAGACTAGCCAACATATACCAGCTGCAAACGTACCATTTATTGTATCATCATACGTTGTTGAATAATCATGACAACGATACATACAATCACATCGCTTTCCTGTTTGGTGATCATCGAAATTCTCGAACTAAAAACAATTGTTCACATTGAGATACACATTGATGAATGCATCAAAACTCAATTGTCTGAAATGCTGCTTCAACAGTTTCTGGAAAAATCAAGGAATTTTATTTTCATGACAACATACATCTGTATAGAGACGGGGCTACTCATTGCTTTAGAAACTATCGGATTCTTTAGGCCCAAAACAAGATTCCGTACAAAACCAGTGACTTGCTCTCATCCATGGTGTTGAACAAAATTAGACTCAAGGTAGGTGTTCGAACCTGATTCATGTTAGGCCGACAGAGGTAGCGTAGGATTGCAGAACGGTCAAAGCTTGCTCGGTGATAGCCCTGTTCCTCGCTCGACTCACCCACTCGTTGACAACTTCTGCAGCCTGGCTGCCTTTGACCCCGTTCTCGAGAGTATCTGCAGCTTCACATAGTTTTCCTTGAGCTAACAGACTCTCGACTCTGTTTATGAGGGATTCAATCCCATCACCAGACTGATCAACCTCTTTAACCTGAAGTAAGAAAGAAAATTTTCAGAATCGCGGAGTTATATTTCATAATCTGATTGTGAGTGCTTAGTGGGCGAGGAAAGGAAGTTTACCTTCAACCAAGAAGCAATATGAGCCAATGAATGTGACAGTATACCACCACCACTTGATGGAATTAGACTGAAGTGCCTCAGTGTCCCCTTCAAGGAATCAAACTGTAGTGATGCAATATTCAGTCAATGTCTTTGAACAGATAGGGATAGTTATAGAACATCCTCTTGCTCTCTCTATGAAAAGTCAATTACACACCGATACACATTCACAAAGAATGATATCTAATACAAATTCAGAGAACACTCCTTACCTAGTAAGTAGTAAACAATGGAACCAAAAGTAGCAGCATAAAGTATAATAGCACAACTTCATCAAATAATATAGTCAAACATCAATGCTGTGTTTGGACGGGTTCTCAAAGTCCAACAAGGACTCCCGGGCCCAAGTCCATTCTTTGTGTTGGGTTTGAGTTGGAAAACTAAACTCCCTCATCAAAAATTTTGTAGAAATGAACAAAAGAAAGTGAGACTAAAAGATTAACATAGAGAT
The DNA here is from genome assembly GCA_946896805.1 of Scutellaria galericulata. NCBI lineage: Eukaryota > Viridiplantae > Streptophyta > Magnoliopsida > Lamiales > Lamiaceae > Scutellaria > Scutellaria galericulata. The sequence continues at coordinate 18,626,722 of OX335794.1, forward strand.
AATGTAACTTGCCTTGTGATTCAATTGGGACAAGGTATCCGTTCCATATTTTTGGGTGTCTTCAGGGAGTGAAGATAGAACTAAAGCTATTAGTGAGTCTTTGTCAATGCCTTCAAGATGATTGCGCACAGTCTCTATTTCCTTTTGAATTGGCAGGCCTTTAGATAGTGCATCCTCCAATGCCAGAGCACCCTGAAAATTGTGATTGATTAGAAGCAAATCAGTCAAACAGATTAAGTCATGGCAGATAATCATATGCCTGTGGCCATATGCCCACTCCAAAACTTTACAAAATGTGTTGCCGCTTGCAAGGAATGAACAAATATTGGCCGCATGGGATAATACATCTTATTTCAGAGCTTTAACCATATAATGTTTGCCCAGTTAAAGTTTCCCAATCAAATCACCTGATGACCACTAGATACCCAAACGGAGTTTCTTAATACCATTCCTTCCTTCCTAACCTTCACTTCAAGTTTTCAAGATATCATCACATCACCTACTTTAACTCTTATCATTAGTCTTATTCTTATCTACCAATAAACAAAGAGGCAGTGACACTTTGAAAATTAGTCATTGAATTACATATCCAACTAGAATTGAACAAGTAATTAGTAGATTAGGATCACATCTAGGTGCAAGTAATGGCAATTATCATGGAGATCAAGAAGCTACCAGGGCAAGCTTGTGAACAGAATGACTCTGGCGAGCTTCTTCAGAGCGCGCATAAAATGCCATGCACAAGGCATTTATCTGCAAAGAATGACAAAAGGAGGTGGCATTAATTTTGTATGGACCAACTGAAGAGCAGATAACCCAAATCATCAAAGCCACTTTTTTCCATGGGACATTGGACACAGCTGGTTATTAATAAGAAAGACCACCTCCAATCATCATCATAATTACTACTGCTACTACTACTATTATAATTTTGGTGCGGTATATGTTAGCATACAAACTATTCCAACCAAATAAAAAATAAAAAATCAGATAAAGAAAAAAAAAAGATATTACAAAAGATGCTGCCATTTTAAACATAGAAAAATCAGTTTAAAAGGAAATCAGAGGAAAAAGTTTATGAAATTGGAGTATCATGTCTAATATAAAATTAGAAGTGTAAGCTAATATAAGTTCTTGCTCCCTGACTTAGTCCTTCAATAAAAACAATATTTCTATCATACAGCAACATATCCAATACAGCATAATCTGTGAGGACCTCCTAACCATGGAGCAAAAATAAGTATTGAAGCCATGCTACCCTTAAGGGAGAGTATATTAAGCCAACTACTGAATCATTGACATGTAGCAATATTATGTTTTGGACAAGGATTTATAATTGACCTAATTTTGGAAACTTTCTTAATGAGTTGCTTCTTTACTCCAATCAAATTGTGATTATTTTGGAGAGTAATTTAAAGTTTCGATTGAAGATAAACAAGAACTCTACTATGAAATCAACATCAGCAGGTATCATACATGAAGATTTGCTTCGGCCATTTTCTCAATCTGGGAAGCCTTTTCACTTGAAATTGCTGCAGCTAGTTCAGCTTTAGCTATATCTTGCATTTCCTTCAGTTTTTGTTCCACTTCCATTTCCTGCATAAAGAAACAAGAATTTAAACTGCTAAGTTAACCTAGTTAAATGAATAAGAAAGAAAAAATTGACTAGAACATCATATTGGCACCTTCTGCTCAAGTTCTGTTTTGAGCTTCTCTTCTAGTTTTTCTTGAAGTGATCTGAGAGCAGCAGCTGCTTTAACTCTTTCTTTGGTTAATTCCTGAGAATATTTCATAAATAATAATCTCAGTGACCAAATAAGTATTATTACCTTCATACACAATTGAGAGCTCGTATTAGACAGTCTACACAATTGTAAATTCCTTTATTTTTAACCCCTACCTTTAACAAAAAAACAAGATATACCAAGTGCACCTTTTCAACATTAAAAATTCCTGCTATCTGACGATTGGACTTCCAATTATGTACATTGGATAGGAGAAAAGAAAAATAAAAACATAACTGTAATTTGTACTTTTAGGCATATAAGCTAGGGAGCCCTAACTTTACCCAAAACCATGGTCAAAGGTAAAGGGTTGATTGATAGAGTTCCTCCAAATGGAAGGTTTGACAAAGTCTATGAGCATAGAGGGAAACAATCGGATGAAAGGAAAGATGCAGGATTGAGGCTACTGCTGGATTAATGCTGATTGCTAGTTTCTATAATTAATCCAGCAGTAGCCTCAATCCTGCATCTTTCCTTTCATCCGATTGTTTCCCTCTACGCTCATAGACTTTGTCAAACCTTCCATTTGGAGGAACTCTATCAATGATTCCCTCTTATATATCCTTCCACACTTTCATGTGGAATCGATGTGGGATATCGTAACAATCCATCCCCCTTCAAACCGGATGTCCACGGACGGCACACTCCAGGTGGCAACCACATAACAAGGCCCACTTCCCGAGTGGCAACCCCCCTTGGCCCCACATCCGAGGTGGCAACCCCTGGGCCCATCATTGGGTAGCCCCTTTCCGCAGCCCGCCCGAATCCGGCAGTCGGACCAAATTGTTAGAGACAGAGAGATAGCACTCAGGAATAACGATAACTCAAGATAATAATTTCCTGGGAAAATCCCCCTCAGCCCTAGGCTGCCCAAATCCAATGATCCCAAAAAAACGTCCCTAAGCTAGAATCTAAACAAAGTACTTATAGTCTAAAAAGCCTTAAAAAACAAGGCCCAAAACAGCAATTAAATTAATTAAATAAACTAACAGCCTAAGGATAATTAATTAAAGACATCAGCAACTTATGATGGGATTCAGCCCATCACCTTCTTCCTTCTTCTCTCATAAACACGATCTGTAACATGTACACATGCCTCCATTCACAATAGATCTGGAGTTGTAAATGAGAATAAAACACATCTACTCCTTATGTAAATGAACAAGGCAGAGGAGGAAACTGTTAAGCATAATAGTGTAATACATAAGTTTCTACAAAATTAATGGTGACAGATAATGCAATGATACATGGAATTGGTTATACTAAGTAACATACAAGGGAACAATAGGCAAAGAAATAAGTAGAAACCTTATCCAGAATGGCTTCCCTCTCAGCATACATGAGCTCCCTGACCCTGGCATCCTTGAGTTCCTTTTCATATTTCTCCTGAAAAGTTCATGAACATGTTCACAGAAAGTAATGAAGAAGATATATAACTCATGTCACAAATATCTCAAAAAAGAAATCTTCCATTACTCATGACGCAACTGAAAAGTGAAAAATTAATAAATTAGTGAACTACCTAGACTTTTTGCTTACTATAATTAACAAAGAAAAAGAATGAGTTGTCTCCTAACCTTCATTGCTCTCATCTCTTCCCTGAAAGATCGAGCATCCAACTCAGCTTGCCTTTCCTCAGCAGCATGTATGGCTTGCAAGAAGTCAAGCACCAGTTTTCCATCCTTTGTTATATAACCATCATGGACATCTTCGCTTGTGGAACTTGTATTCTTCCATATCAGAAATAGACAATGAGTCATAAAACAGATAATTCATCTGACATGAATGAGGTTCTTATGTAAAATATTATAAATTTTTAAAGGCCTAATGGCCAAAAAATATTAAAAAATAAAATAAAAAAACCTTTTCGAGATTTTGTTATTTTGACCCAATCTTTTAAAATTGTCAATTTAGTCATGATTTTGTCAATTAAATGCAATTTTGGCCAATATGTGAGATGAGTACAAAATTAGCTTATGATAGGTGAACCCAAAATTAATTTATGTTTCAATATATGTGTCTTCAACATTATTGCAGATGACACAAAATCTTGCACTCATTTCACAAATTGGCAAAAATTACACCACAAAATTATGGTTAAATTGATAATTTTATAATAACTGGCTAAAATACCAAAACCCCGTAAAGGTTTGTATGTTTCTAGCTATTAGGCCCATTTGAAAACACCAACCTTAAGATCCTTTGAGGAAGATGTAGCAAGTTCTTCAAGATTGTCTCTCAAATAGTACTCATCAAAGAGGGAACTAGAATTTGTTGTTCCTCCATCCTTGACAACCTAGCAAAAGTTGCTTCACAAGAAATCATGAATGATTTGCTAAGAAAACAACAGTCTGCAAATAACATGGGAAATTTAAGCTGACTACAGAAACCATGTTATACCTCTTGCATGTCTTGAGTGGTGGTTTGCTCCATCGGTACAGATTTCATCTCCATTTCAGTAGGACTTTTGCCTTCGGAAGTAAAACTTGGAGTTGTTTCAATTACCTTGTGCTGCTGCTCATCAGATTCCACCCCCGGGCCCTTTAGATCAAGACTCTCCTCGGCTGGTCTAGTAGTTGCATCACCTCGTATCGTGTCAATTGTTGCCTGAAAACCTTTATCTTCTTCAGTTCTGAATGTATTTTCTGGAACAGCTAGCTCCGAATGTGCTTCAGTATCTTGCTTGGCATGGTCTGCATCAGGACTTGATACATCTAACTCCTCTGAGCTGTTCCCAGAAATTGTTTCACTTAATCCCCTAGTCTGATGGTTTACATTTTGTGGTTCTGTTGACGTCTCTCTATCCTTATCATTGGTCTGAGCCTTGGTGTATTGTTCGATGCTTTGCTGTTGTTTTCCAATATAACTATCGAGAAACCCATAATAGTAAGCGGCCACGAAAGCAGAACCCAATGCAAGACCTCCAGCGATAATTTTTGGTAAACGACTCTGGGGTTCAGGGCCACTGCTTCCCGAATCAAGCTTTTGTGGTCCATTCTTTGGAGAAACAGAAAACTCCCTTCTGGAAGAAAGATACGAAGGAATCTGCATATCACCCCAATTTTTCAGGAGACTAAGATGTCAACCTTTTGATTAATAGAAACAAGAGATGTTGTAATATTATGGCAGCCAATACACACGTAGTTCATTAAACAGTATTTACACATTTTGGTGACTTCAGTAGAAATTGTCTCAACCCATCAAGACAAACGCTCAGGCGACTTCGAATGACCAAAAATCAAACTACAGAAAGTCAGCTTCTACAAGTTTTTCTTTTCTTCCTTTCCAAATCACAATAAAGAGAACATCATTTCCCTAAACCTACTCAACATTCTGTAGCACACTGAACTAACATTTCCAAAATATGCACAATAATGCATCAATAGATAAACAAATAATTGTTCCATTATTGTTAACTACACAGATACATCAGTTTATCAACACACACATACATATACATATACACTTAACAACAACATAAACGCATGCCTGAGTTGTAGTCCGCCATGGAACCCTACTGACTGAACTACGAGATGCAAGCTGCAAAATAGACCTGCAAAATCATTGCCCCCAAAAAATTACAAAATAAATAAATAAACAAAAACGGAAAAAAAAAAAAAAAAAAAACCTTTGATTCAATCAAATTGATCAAAGCGTCTGATTCCATAAACCCAAATTTCATGAGTATCTGTATTTGTTGAATCGTAATTTACCTGCGTAACATTGTGGAAATGGCTTCTGAAATTTCAGCTGTTCGTCGGAGACGATTTATTATGAATTTATATTCCCGAATAAAATAAAATTACAGAGCTAAAATTAAAGTACTGGAAAAAACCAGTCTGAAGAAAGTGCTGGATATAGAAAACGTTTCTCTTTCGACGCTATTTTAAATCATGGTACGACTTTAGCGACTATGTTTTGTATTCCCTAATTTTGGATTTCTTAATTTTTTTTTTTTGGTTATGTTAGGGTTATAAACAATAACAAGGCTATGTTTGGAAGAGATTTGGCATGAAAGAACCTTGAACTTCAAAATCATAATGTATGTTTGTGATTATCAGTCATTATCAAATACATTTTTTCATAAAAAATATCACATCAACTAACATTTTCACAATAGAATATTATATCAACTCACATTTTCCAACATTGATTTAACATCTATAGTATAATTCTACCCTATAAAATTTTCAAACAAACATACATTTTCATTATTTATTTTTACTACAAAATTCAGGATTTCAATTGCAGGTTTTCGCCAAACCCACGTAAACTCCTACCAAACATATAAAGAAATAATTATTCTTCGTTGGACTCAATATTAGTTGAAAAACTTCTGAACTTTCGTCTATAACTAGTCTTTTTTTAGGTCAAAAGTGATTTATTACTGTTAAATTGATATCTAAATTTATTGTAGTCTTTTTTTTTTTTTTTTAACCATATGTTGCTTATTTAGAAATTCCAATAATTGTAGAAACAAAATTAAATGAATAATAAAATTATCAATTTTTTAAAACAAAAAAAATTTATAATAAATATTCTAAATTTTTCTTAATTTATCAATCAACTAATAAATTTTTATTTATCAATGAACTTATAATTATTTTAAAATTTTGCTCATTTAAAATATGTAACTACAATTTGAGATGTCAAGTAATTTTGACTTGTATGAGAAATAAGCTAACTAAAAATCAAAAGTTTATAAAATCATACTATTAAAAAAAGACGAAGTATTGGGTGAGATCGTCTCATTCCGTGAGGTGGGGGAATGAGGTGGGTAGGGTCGGATCGAACGTAAAAATTATATAATACTTTTGTTTGTTATGTAATATTTTTTTATATATTAGGTGATACTTTGGTAGAGTAAGTCTTGTGTGAGACCGTCTCACCGTGAGACGGATTAAAAGTATTACATGATATATACAAAAGTATTACATGATACACATAAAAATATTACATGATACTTGTATTAATACTTTTGTATATATCTTGCAATATTTTTAATCCGTCTCACGGTGAGACGGTCTCACACAAGACTTTGTCTACTTTGGTATTATATGATGCATTTTAGATTTGGTCAGATTATAAGAAAATATGTACTACTTTTTTTTTAGGTGTATTAAGTGATACTTTTTTATATATCAGATAATAATTTTATATTATGAGATATTGACCCGAATCGGGTGGGTCGGGTGGGCGCCCCATGTGCTTTTCTTCCTCACACGTGAATTGTGTAATATGCTATATTTTTGTATGTATTAGATAGATAGTACTTTTATGTATATAAAGTAATATTTTTATATGTATCATATACTACTTTTAGAAAGTATTATTATGTAATATTTTTGTATATATCATGTACTTTTTGACTTTCAACTGATGATTTTTTTACTTTGACTTTGGACTTTGACTATTGATTTCTTGACTTTAACTGTTGACCTGATCAGGTTGACTCATCTCACGAAATGAGATCCGTGTGACGCACAAAACCTACCCTTAAAAAGAAAAAAGATTAAAAATCTAAGAGCAAAAGGTTAGTTATTTAAAAGACTTTTTTTTCCCTATAAATAAATTGTATAACAACTTTGACAACATACCTTACTGAAAAAGAAAAAACCCCATAATTCATACTGTTATTTTCTCGCTCAAGGCTGAGTGACGCAGAGAACGACGAACATGGGTCACAACAACAACCAAAAGCAGAGGCGATTCAAGAAAGATAATCACCGTCACCATTCTCACGGACCATCTCAGCAGCTCCACAGGCACGCAGTTATATTTCTACTATTCGAACTTCATAGCTTTAAACTTCAAATTTGCGATTTTTTTTTTTGTGATGTTTAATTGGAAGGTCTGAAAATTAAGCAGGGATGAAGATGGTGGGTCTTTGCCGACTGACCCAGGTACATACCTATGCTGCCAACTCTTACGTTCCTTACTGTTTGTGGTATTTGGGTTCTTTTGGATCATGCATTCGAGGTGTTTGATGAATTGTGCTAGAGAATCTATGAAGGCATATTTTGTAAAAAAGACTCTTTTTTTTTTCTTTCTTTAAAATGCTTTTACACAGCGGCTAATGAGGAAGAGGAGCAAAGGGTTCCTTCCATTCAACTTGCTATGTGGGTATGTGTCCTCCGCTTGTTCTACATTTATGCATATGAGTTTCTTTTATCGATTCGAATTGAATGGCAGCAAGTTGAATTATGGTGTTGTTCTAAACTTATTGTTTTTGGATTCAGGATTTTGGACAATGTGATGCTAAGAGGTGTACTGGGCGCAAGCTTGCAAGATTTGGATTGTTGAAAGAAAGTATCTGCCTGACTTTTTGATTCATCGAATTGACAAAATAATCCCTTTGCCATGCTTATCACCTGTGTGAGATCTGGATTTTTCTATTAAATACCATCTTATACAATATTTTGCAGGAATTACGGGTCAGTAGTGGATTTGGAGGAGTTGTTTTGAGGTAACTACTCTATCACTGTATATTAGTTACACTATTCTGATGGTTTTGCCTTCTTCTTTGAAATTGTATCTTGTTATGATGTCGACAGCTAGTCCTTTCCATTATTCATAGATATATCTATTGTATTAGCTCTGTGATCTTATGTATCCAAAAACTTTGATAACCTATTTTTAAAACAAGATCTAAGAGCTTCTATGCTCCAAAAAATTTAATGAGATGTAAGATTAACTATTGAATGTTTTGATTTTACATTTAAATGTGATATTTTCCTTCTTCAATTTTGAATCTGCTAGTTAAATGCATTTGACCCTGTTTGATTGGTCCTAGCTAGTTTTTCTGATCTTTTCATATTACTTTTTGTTAATTGTAGCAAATTTATAAGCTTAAGGTCACAGTTGATTTGATATTCACTCACTTTTCCTCCTAATCTATGGTGTTGCTGGATGGTTTACATTATCCCTGTTTCTTTTCATTTGCTAAGTTGGAAGTATATATGGTTGAGTTTACTTATGGTACTATTTCCATGATGTAGTCCCACTGGAACACAATGCGTCTCCCAAGAGGATCTTGAATTAATCAAAAGGAGAGGTTTAGCTGTCGTTGATTGCTCTTGGGCACGTCTAGAGGATGTGCCTTTCACCAAGCTGCGCTGTACCGCTCCTCGTCTTTGTATGTGTTCCAACGTATTCTGGTTGTTAGTAATAACTTGAAGTCTCTTTTAATGTATAAGCTGCATGTATCAACATATTCTTGTTAATTTGGGCATTGACTAGGGAGCCTTATCAGCAATAGAATTGTGAAAATGTGGACGAATTAGTTGTGTGATATTTATCTTTAAGTCACTCAATGTGAGGTCTCCCAACTAGACCAGGTTTTTGTGTGTAATATTTCATAACCATCAAACTTACCTTTTAGAATTGAACACACACCAATAATATTAACCTGAATGCTTCAATGCATGTAACTTCCAAAGCTTCTTAACATATATGCCCTATAATCAGGTAACTAAACTCTATAATGATTGAATTCCTCATTGTTGATATACGGGGGCTTTATTAGGTTTAGCAGTATTAGTCAGCTATCATGCGCAATGCCACACATAAGTAATATCTGGTAAATATTCTAATTGTTTTGGACTCATTTCATGTGATTTGAATTGCAGTACCTTGGTTGGTGGCAGCAAATCCAGTAAATTATGGTCGACCTTGTCAACTTTCATGTGTTGAGGCACTAGCTGCAGCTCTGATCATATGGTACTAAACCTGAGTTTTTACATATTTTGATTTCATTTCTATGGTTACCGCTAGAATTGTTGCCAACTTCTGTAATTACTCTCTGGAGAAAAATGCAAGCAGTTAATCTATATACTAACATAATTCCAAGTTACAAAATCAGTTTCATCCACTTTCCATCAACAACTCTCATTCAATAACTAAGTTTATATTCTTAATTTCATATTGTCAAGTTTCCTGAGTATATAATTGGTCTCAATTTTTTTCCTTGAGAATTGTTAATTGTTGCTTAATTTGTGTGCATAAAACAAAACTAGTTTTCCCCTACTCTTATTTTCCAAAGATACAGTTACATGACAAACCATAACCTATGTGGTTCCAACTTTTGTCGAAGTTGTTTACTTGAGCCACACGATTTTATCTTGTAATGATTGATTAAGGCAGATTATGACAGTTCGTTCTCTGCTTTTACAGTGGAGAAGAAGAAACTGGAAATCTATTGCTCAGCAAATTCAAGTGGGGTCATGCTTTCTTGTCCCTAAACAGGTAATTATGATCCACCCTTCTTGTTCCCAACGGTTTTGCCATTTTCTGAGCATACATATTACAAACTGTTGGCAATGAATACAGGGAACTTCTCAAAGCATATTCTGAATGTAAAAATGGTGCTGGCATGATCGTAGTCCAAAATGAGTGGCTTTCACAGCCAAGCACACGAACTTTGGATGACCCCACTGAAAGTAAAGGTAGTCTACTGTTGTCTTGTTTTCTTCGCATGCTTTCTAGAACGAGAAAATCCCATTATTTGAAACAATGCCACACTCCAAAATGAGAAAAGATTTTAGTAGAATTACAAGTCTCTTCACATTTCAGGAGAGCACTCTGAATCAAGCAAGGATAACAACGATGGGTCATCCAGTGGCTCCGAAGACGGGCTTCCTCCACTCGAAAGAAACATGAATCACTTACAATTGGAGGAAAGCGATGAAGAAAGTGAATGAACTGACTTTCTCTGGATATGATTTATGTGAAAACTACTCACTCTTGGAGTTTGCTTAGTCCATTTTCTATGCTTAGTGAATAAACTCAGTTGTGGCTTCCTTTTTTTTTTTTTTGGTCATTTTGATGTCAACTTGATGTTATGTGTTCTTTCTTTTGTATTGATATACAAACACAAACATACATATATATTTCATGTGAAGACAGAATTAATTTAGTATTAACAAGTAAATCAAAGATAAATTTTATAAACCATTCTCACTTCTTCCATTGCTCCACTATTATTCCTTTTTTTTTCAACTGTTTAACCGCACTATTCAATATGAACTTAAGAGTATAAATGTCCATACAATGAGTTTTGTACCGATATGATTATGTGAAATGAAGTTGTATTATCCACAACTCAAATCAATTTTTACAATTCAATCTTTATTTTATTGGTAATCTGTCTCACGATTAGAGTCACATTCCAACTATATAGTAATAGAAAATTTTACATTTTAGGATTCGAGATGGGAATAAATCGAATGTTACAAATTTACAAAATAAATAAATAAATAAAAATTGCTTAATTTATGGTACGTGTTCAGACCACTTGGGCCAGGCCCAATTTGGATCTGAAACTCTCATATATCCAAAACAGGCCCAGAAGAGGGTGGGTTAAAAATGGAATTTCATCAGAATTCTCCTTATAAGTGCTCTCTACCCCGCCACAGTATATTGCGCCGCAGTGCTAATATACGCTCGCATATTTGACTTAGAACTTTCTCTTTCTTACGGCGGCGAAGCCCTAGCTCACGATGGTGGCAGCGAAGAAAACTGTAAGAATAACCCTTCATTTTCCTATATTTTCTGCATAATTTTCGAATCTCGTGGTCGTTTGCTTCTGAAATAATGGGAATTACTGATTTTGAGTGTGTTCCAATGGCTTCTGTATGTGCAGAAGAAGACTCATGAGAGCATCAACAACAGGCTAGCTCTGGTGATGAAGAGCGGAAAGTACACCCTCGGTTACAAAACCGTTCTCAAAACTATCCGCAACTCGAAAGGTATTTTTTGTTCACATTTTTCTTTCTGCTCTATTTATTTTTTCGTTTTGTGTTGTTTTTTGTTGTTGTTGGGATTGGTGCTTATTAGGTGAGCTTGATGTTCTGATTTGGTAATTGTAGGGAAATTGATACTTATCTCGAACAATTGCCCGCCGTTGAGAAAATCGGAGATTGAGTATTATGCAATGCTCGCAAAAGTTGGGGTTCACCACTACAATGGAAGTGAGTGATTCGTTTTAACTTCTTAACTGGTTTCGTGGTTCCCCTGTTTTTTGTGTTTTACCAATTATTGTTTACTATGTTTAGTTTATTTGCCATTGATTTGGTTTTCATATTTTGACTTTGAGAATGGATTGCTTGGGCTCATCAAAGCTGTATGCTTGATTGTTTTATTTCAAATTTGGTTTTATGGTTTATGTACAGTTCATTCTGGAAAATTTGATGCATTCATGTGACAAAATGGAGTGATATAAGCAAACTGTATTATTACTGGATTGCAATTTTGCAGCAGAGTTCAAGACACTGGCCTAGTAGTTAATCTATTCACTTTTATATTAATGTTGAATTTTCGGAATTCTTTTCTGTTGTGTGGCAATTACTTTCTTTTGTCAATTCATTTGGTTGAATTATACCTTTGTTTTGTTCATTCTCCCTAGACTTTAGCTTATCAAAACTGCTCAAACCATCATTGGTTCCTTCAATTCGCCAATTTTCATTTTGTAGCTCGGAACATTGTGTTATTGTCTCTCTAAAGCTTGAGGAACTTTTAGTTCCAGATCTATTGCGAAGTACTGGGTTTAAAGTTGAATCCTAGTCTTTTATGTTGTGTTTTAACCGTGTCCTTCTTGATTAAATCACTAAGATTGTGTCTAAACAGAAGAAAGACAAAGAAAACAAACGTAAAAGCTGAGTTCTATATTTCACTGACTCGTCTTTGCCATCTGCCAGATAACGTTGATTTGGGCACAGCTTGTGGAAAATACTTTCGTGTTTCATGCCTCAGCATTGTTGATCCAGGTGAGTGATAATCTCATATGGTGCTCCTTATTCTTCATTCTTTCTTGTATTGATCAAAGAATAACTCCCAACGCTATGAATCTTGCCCGCAATTTAGGTGACTCGGACATCATCAAGTCATTGCCTAGTGAACACTGAGAAGAGAGAATCTTTGTCTTCTGTTGCCTTTTTCCTGAAGTTGCAAGCATCCTATTCTATTTGTAGAACACATCTAAGTCTTTAAATTTTTTGACTGCAAATTTTGCAACAATGCAACTCGATTAGATACAATGCAATGTCTTATTCTGTGTTCTAAACTAGCTTACTATGTTTTTCTGCCAGTTTTGATGCTGCTTATTATATATACTTGCACTTCTTCTTCCTCTTACCAGGAAGCTATTGCCATGTTTGGTCTTGTATTTGGGTGTGGGTTTGAAAAATATATATATCAGTACATATGTTAATATGTTATACAGATCGATAATACAAAAACTTTTTGTCCCTATATAGATTGTAAAATTAGTTTTCCTTTTGGTAATATATATCAATATCAATTAATGGTGCTTAGTCAATTTAAATCTAATATTAAAATAATTTTTCTGAAATGTATACTAAAATAGTGAAAAAAATTAAAAGCACTACAATAATTTTTCTACTTATGTGACTGGTAAACGTGTAAACATGTACTATAAGATTTTATTTTATTTTTGACCAAAATATGTACAATAACATAAATGCACATAAATTGCACTTTAATAATTGTAACATGTAATGTTTTAGTGCAGAAACTGTGGAATGTAGTTTTAGTTTTTTTAATAGATCATGTGTACTGCAACAATTATCAGCATTTCATTATACATTAATTGCACTTGAATTGCACAATAGTAGTTTGTCACATGCAATATTTTATTGTAGAAAATGTAAATTTGTAGATATAGATTGAATTCAGTGCAACATAATGCATCAGATATTGATTTCAACTAGCATAATTATCAAAGTCATGTGGAATTGTGGATTGGAATATTTGATGTATTTAATTTATAATTAATTCAAGAAACTAAAAAATATACAATTAATTAGATGATATATTATATAACTAACTAAATATTTTGTTTATATATATATATATATATATAAATATAATAAGTATTGTTTTATATAATAAATACAGGATCCTGCTGTTGGGTTTTTGTATATTTAATATTGTTAACTTTTTTATTTCTTTCATATCTGTTATTGAAAGTTCCATCAAAATAATTTTATGCTTAATTGCAAGATATTGAAATGAAAAACCACAAACCGTCATTAAATTATAATTTAAAATGACTTTACAGAAATAGCAAAATAAATAACCAATTAATATAGTTTTGTAATTTAAATTATCATTAATTCTTAACTTTCCTAGTGATACTAATTTCCTGATAATCAAAGGCTTCAAAAATAATACATAGTTAAGAAAATATATTGCTAAATATTAATATTGTATTTATTCAAATGGATTGAGATGAATCCCAATAAGGCCTTCAAATTTAATTTGTGCTATCTCTTACATTTTTTTTTCTATTATTTTTAGTTTTTCATCTTCAAATTTTAGCTGCCCTCATTCATTTAAAGCAAGGCCAGCCCATGATAATTGGTGCACAAGAGCATATGTATAATTAAAAAAATAAAAATAAACTGCTTTAAAAGGGAACCATGTGTTAAAAACTTAAAAGGCTGAATAAAATTATTGACTTGTCTATTCTCACAAGACAAGTCAAGAAAACAAGACCCTAGTGGCTACGAATCAAATTATTCATCAGTAATCTTTAAAAAAATAATTCTTTTGTTATCTTTATATATATATATATATATATTTGTGAAATCATTTCATATAAAATAAAAGAATAGGATAATTCTCACATAAAGGAAATTCTTCCATCTCTAATTATTGTATATACCTAACTAATTTGATTAGAAGGCTAATCCTATATTGTCCTCCATATATGTTGATTTATGCCTAACTTTCGGTATATATCATGAGTCAATTAAAATATAAGGTATGATCAAATTCGCAAAATTTAAATCTTTTATTGCAAAAGTTATATATTCTAAATTAATTATTATATCTACAAAATAATAGAGATCAAACAAAATACAAATAAAACATAATTTTGTAATAGAACACCCAGAAACTAACTTGGTGGCACCTAAGATACTAAATATGAGGCAAATTAATGTATACTAGGCAATATCTGGCAAAGTATTAAATTTTGTGAGTAATTTTCTATAAATCATCACTTTTCTTCTAAAAATCCCTAAAAAAATATAAAATGTTATGTTTAGATCCTTAGTAACATATTTAATAATTTTCAAAGGCCTAAAGAATATTTTAAAAAAATGTAATATTCAGTTCCCTAATCCATCACTGATCAGAAATTTGAATGTGACATTTTTTTCTAGTACTTTAGAAATCTTTTAAAACCAAGTAATATTTTATAAACTTTTTGAAACAAACATAAATACATCAAAATCAAAATCTAGAAAACGCATCTACCTCAATAATATCGAATAAAATATCCAAATGTGGGTCCCATCATTGATGTGACACTTTCCCATTTAGCAAAATAAATATTCTCTCATCATTTAGGTACATGGTAGTTTTGACAAAAATAAACCTATCCTATCTTTTGGTCACCAATGTTTCAACCTTTGAATTATCTATGCAAGTTCAACCAGTCAACTAACTCAAAGTATTCCCTATCCTAAAACAATGGTAATATATTCTTGCATACACACATATGAAACATCAAACTATATAAAAATTGTAATTTTAACATGATTTTTTGTTATTAACAAATTTAACATGACTTTTAATTTACGTTCTATATAAATTCGTGTTATATATATATATATATATATATATATATATATATATATATTATAGTAGCATCAATTAGGGGGTTTCTTTATAATTTTTAAAATTTGTGATTTTTTAGTAATTAAAACATAAATATTTTACATAAGTAAAAATCTAAGCTTCATATATAAATATAATAGTCTCAGCAAAATCCAAACATTTTCATAACATGGCATCCTTATCTCAAATCTTGGCCCATATTTACACCATGACGATGCTCTTCTTCTCCATCCTCCTCCTCGAGCTGGCGGTGCTCGTGCGCGGCGCCGCCAGAGCCACCACCGGCCGGTCGATGACCACCGACGAGTTCCTGAGAGTCGTGGAGGAAAAGGCCCCGGCCCGGCCCTACAGAGCCGGGCCAGGGCTGGAGGCCTTGGAGTGTAGGGTGTGTTTGTCACTGTATGAAGAAGGAGATGAGGTAAGGAAGCTCAAGTGTGAGCACACATTCCACAAGTGCTGTCTCGACACGTGGCTGCAGGAGGACGCCGCCACGTGCCCGCTGTGCCGGCGGGCGGTGCTTCCGGCGGCGGTGGTGTTGAAGCACCGGAACCACCGGCAGCGGGATCAGTACCATGATGGTACTGATGAGGATCTGATGTTGATGTTGTATTCATTACATGGTAATTTCATGAGCAGGTTTTTGTAAGAGGATAGTTAAATTTTAATTGTCATGATTTTTTTTATTTTTTTTTATTTAGTCTCTTTCACGTTTTGTGTTCATAAATGTACAGCAGAAAATGAGAATTTAAATTAAAAGCCTTCACTTTTTTCTTTTTTCTTTGGGTGGGGGCTTAGGAGAAAGCTTTGAATGCATAAATTACAAATATTTTTATTTTATAAAAAAAAAAAAAAAAAAACTTTTGTATTTTATTTTCTACTTTTTGACTCCATGTGCATTTCTTGCTTTTCTTTTTTCTTTTACCTTCTATAAGTTTGACAATTGTTTTGTGAATGATGAAGCAAGATGACATTATTTTTCCCCAACTTTATATTTATTTTTATTACATTCATTTACAAAATTTATTTTAGTTTTTTATTCACACATGAAGACTCATATCTGTACATAATAATTTAGAGGAAAAAAGAAGAAGCTTTGTTCCTAATTTTATAAAAATAATGCATTCAAACACATATTTATATAGTTATAATTTAGAGAGATCAGGTTGTTATCTTTATTAATCATATATATAAACTTGAAGCACCATTAATTTAAAAAGAAAAGCATTTTGCATATTTCTGAATATATCTATTAACGAGATTGTTAGTACAACCTCCCTTAATTAATCTTTGATTATGAAATTTTTTATTTTCAAGGTTGACAGCTTCCTACGTACTTTATTAATGTCGTGGTCAAAATTCCTAATTGACAAATTAATGACATAATGGGTACTTCCTATATGGGGAGAATTCGATGAATCTCATAAATACAATTACAATTTTATTTTATTAAACTTAAATAAATCAATCAACTTGGAATTTCATATAGAATTTAGGTTTTGTTATGATTATTTTGTATATATGTGGAAAATAATCTTCAAGATTGACCTAATCTACTTATAACATTTGTAGCGATACATTCTTTCTGATAGGGGGTTGGTCACCAGTGACACTAACTAGGCCTAATTCCTAACTTATATATATATATATATATATATATATATATATATATAATTGATTTATTTCAATTCTTTAAAATATATAATTTGAGTTAACAATTACATGTGTATTTCCTAACTTTAATATTAAATTTTTATATATGTATTTTTCGCTCATGTATAAAAATAGATAGATCAGATCTTCACAAAGAAAATGTCCCAATCCTTATATTGAATTTAAAAGAAGTTCAATTTATGTTATGTAGTTGTACATTTAACATTATATAGACCACTAGCTCGTACCTAGGCAATTATTTGGTCACCTACCATATAATAAATACACATGCAGTTTTTTTTTTTTTTTTTTTAAAGGCAATGAATATTATAGCAACATGACTTACTCGTGGCCCCAATTTCACTTGAAAGAATTGAAAAATAAATAAATAATAGAAATAATGGAACTAGGCAACTTACCAATTGAAATAAATACGCACCCAAATTAACAAGTATCTGCTGCCTAGCTGGGGGTTTTGATTAGATCAGATGGCCAATTGCAATTGTCCATATATACTCTCAAACTCGACTTTAAAATATTAAAATATATAAGTCGATATCGTGTCTGTGTTATACCAGATAGTGCATCACATTTTACATCCATAAATATATTTCTAAAATTGTGTGTTTCATGTGAATATGTGGTGATTCTTAATGCAATTCTGAATAGGATGGACATCCACGCACAAAAAATACAAAACACACTTTATAAATGGAATTTTTCTACCTTTGTTTTTTTATATAAAAACTTATATTATTGGAATGGATATTTACAGCTAAACGGATCCCCATTCTCAAATAACATGTTATATATAGGATATTGATTGTCAATTGACCCGTCTCACGAAATTAAATTCGTGACACAATCTTATAAAAGTGTTGCTTTTTTTTTTTTTTTTTTTAATAAAATTGAGACGTCTATAGTCTTAGCCTTAGCCTTATGATTAGTTGAAGTAGGTCATGTCTTATTGGGCTTAAGTGTTTTGTCTCAAAAAGAAAAAAAGTTCAGTTGGGTTTCTTTGAAAAATTAATTGGGCTCATTTGGACTCTCCGAGAGATTATTAGTGTTGGGCCTTGGCCCATTTACTATCACATTTTATGGTGTTGGTCTGTGATGCTAGGATTCACACTTGAATAGTGTTCTTAGATTTTATTGGGTTGGGCCTGGCCCACTAGCTTAAACTTAGGCTAGTCTTTGGGTCTTAAAAGTTTGGGGTACCAATTTGCAATTATCATCTCCAATATAATATTCATGGAATCATGGATATGGAGGTATTCTTTTTGTGAGCAAGTATAATTATAGTAATTATTATGCAATTAAGATTCAAAAAATACTTTCAACTCAAATAAAACAATAAAATCAACACAAATTGAAAAGACAAAAAATCTCAAAAGAGCCACAAAAAAGAGAGTAAATAAATATCAACTCCAAAACCCCACAACATTGAATTCAAGATAATTAGGGAATAATCAAATATTTACACCTCCAAATTAGCAAAAACAAGAAATAAATACATTATATAAATATAAATATATACTCTCCTCTCTCTCTCTCTAAATATACTCTCTCTCTAAGCAGAAAAGAAACCATTGATAGCAGCAAGACTCGTCTGGGATTTGGGCTCTAAACTCCCCACCATTTTCTCACTCTTAATCAAAACAAACTTGCCTTTAATCCAAGAAGAAGAAGACTCTTTTAATTTAAGCCCCAAATCTCCAACACAAGAAAGCAATTCCATCTTTTCACCATTTTTTCTTGAAATCTTCAACCTCCTCTCATACTCTTCTGCTACCAAAATTGCAATATCTGCCATTTCCAACACCCTTTTTTTCTTCTTCACCAATATATTAAAAAAAAAACCCAATACTACTTTGCAACTCTCTCCTCTTTAATTTGACTCTTTCTATCTCTCACAGCTGAATTGAGTTGTTGTGATGATGAAAATGATGACCATATTTAAAGGGTGGAAACAAGAATGGATAAGGTTGCCAGGCGATCTCATAGTACGCTGTTGTAGGAATTTTTTATTGTAAGAAAAGCAGTTCTGGAGGGCATTTTCGTACTTTTGTAATGTTATTTGCTCGTGAATACTGTGGTCATTGGAAATATATACCACCGACCGGCCATTGGATATTGTTTTCTTTTAATTAAATTAAAGGGTTTAATTAAAAAAAAGTTAGGTGGTCTATTGACCCTAATAAAGAAAAACTACTTTGTTTTTAAAAGTATAAATTTGAGGTTTGTATGTTTCTTACAAGTTACAAGTATAGGTTTAATTTGTCTTATAGAAGAAAAAATGTCTGATCAGAATCTTCCGTTACATTTTGACGTCTTAATTTTAATTAATATATTACACATAATACTTAGTACGTTATTTATATTCGTGATATAACGATTAGTTTTAGAATACGTGATGAAACATATGTTTAAATAAAGATGTGTGAAAATTGTTCTTGGTGACATGTATGATTTAGTAATTTTTATTAATTTTTTTTATAAATAGTTGAAGCTTTAAGGTTATTTTTGAGGAAAAGATAATATTTAAGAAATGACAAAACTTGAGTTTTAGCCTTTTAGGTGGAGTGAACTTTCACCAATAATGACGTACACACCATTTTTATGATTACAGAATTCTTAGAAAATAAAACAAAGTAATTTAAATTATAATAAATCTTCTTATACTGTGATAAAAAACGGTAAAAAAAAAAAAAAAAGAAAAAGAAATCCTATAAAGGGTCATTTTTGTGAAGGGTTTGACTAAATATCATATGCATTCGGTCTAGTACACCGGCATGCAGTGTGCGGCGCGGTACCAGGGGCGCAAAAAAGGCGCACAAATTGTTGTACTCTTCACTATTCAATACACAAAATATTCTGGATTATAATTATTAAAATAAACATAATATATATTAGCATTTGGCAGTGTTAATATACTGACATAAAATTAAGAAGATATTTAGTATATGTAATTATGTGTATAAAAATGACTATATCACTATCAATTAATAGATGTACTTAATGTACAACATTAAATAAAAGTTTGGTAAAAAGAAAGGCAAATGTGGAAATATACACCTAACGTTTGTGTGGAGGTGTAAAATATTAATCCTTTTTTAGGAGTAAAGATACACAAAAGTTATATTTTTTTGGAGCATTTTACCATTAAATAGACATATTTGTTCATCAACTAAAGGCTATTGTGAAAAATCTTTTTTCTAGATTATTATTCTTTTTTTTTTAGGTTGCTAGTTATGATTATTCTATTTTTTGTGGTCAAATAATTTAATTGGAACCAATTAAATTAATTAAATTAAAAATTAATAATATAACAAAATTTTGTTAATGGATTTTATGATATAATTCAAATCAAGCATGAAATTAAGGTTAGCCTCTCAAAAAATAAAAATCAATTTTACAAAATTCCTGTACATTCAAATCATTGTTTAATATTTTGATTAAATAAATGAACCATTAATCCAACAAAATTCTAAATATATAAAAAAAATTCAATTTTTTTTTAGAAATTCTATATATAACATAGGTGTAAGTTTAGAAAAAAAAAAGTTTTTGAAAGTTTATATATAACCATAAATCCAACAAAATTTAAATATATAAAAAAATCAAAAACGTTTTCCCCCAAACTTATACCTATGTTATATATATAGAATTTTGTTGGATTTATGGTTCATTCACTTAATCAATATTAAATAATGATTTGAATGTGGAGAGATTAACCTAAATTTTATATTTGATTCGAATTATATCATAAAATCCGTTTACAAAATTTTGTAATATGCTTAATTTTTTATTTAATTAATTTAATTGGTTCAATTTTTTTTATTAAAAATTATTTGAAAAAAAAAAGAATAATCATAACTAGCAACCAAAAAAAAAAATTATCCATCTAAAATAAGATTTTTCATAACAACCATTAGTTAATGAGCAAACATGTCTATTTAATGGTAAAATGCTTCAAGAAAGATGATTTTTGTGTATTTTTACTTCCAAAAAAAGTTAAGTGTAAATTTGCACCTCCACTAAAACGTTGGGTGCATATACTTGCACCTTTGTCCTAAAAAGAATAAGAATCATTTAATAGATGTACAACACTAAATCAAAGTTTGGTAAAAAAGAATAAGACAGGAGCAAAGTTGAAAAAGATCGTTATTTCTTCTAGTTCCAAGAAAAAAAAAAAGGGACAAAAAAAAAAGAAATATTTTTTATTTTTTGAAACGACAATTATTTATCTAAAGTCATATTGTACTTTTTAAAAATCACTGTAGCATCTACAAATATCCGAGTATGTTTGGAAAGAGATTCTATAGTCCGAATTGAGGATTTCAAAATTCTCAAACATATTTTGAAACTTAACTTTGGATTACAGAATCTCAATACAATCATACCCTATTATTACCACCTATATTTACAAAATAAAATATTACCTTATTTCACATTTTCCAACATTGATTTGACATCTACAGTATAATCCTACCCTACAAAATCCTCAAACAAACAAATATTTTTACTATTTACCTTTACTACAAAATCCAGGATTTCAAAGTCAGGATTTTCTCAATCCCACATAATCCCCAAACAAACATACCAATAGCATTGGGTTTTAAAGATGTCATTTATTTATTTATTATTCAGAAAAAGGTTGTTTATATATATTAAATGAGTTTAGGGGTGGAAGGGAGGACAATAAAAACTAAAATACTTGTGTGATCTGAATTCAAATTCTAGTTATCACAAATAAAAATGAACGATCACTTATACTACAAGGCTCATAGTCATGCATTCTTTTAATTAAATCATAGTCAATAATTTAAATTTGGCAAAGAAATTGTCAGTGATTTTTTTATTCCAAAGACATCTCACAAATAAAATAGTGGATGAAATTTGGAAATTAGGTAAGTTTGGCAGAAAGTTACGCAACCAAATCCATTGAATTTGTCGATACTCCTTTCTTCAGAAATTATTATAATTTAATTTACTCTATACTTTAATATAACTTCGTTTTTTCTATAGAAAGGAAAGTTACTGGTTTTATATACTTGATAAAGTATCGTGTAATATCTATTATCAATTGACACATATATACATAGATGTATATGTGCGTTTTCAAATAATAAATGCTACACTGGGTTTATATTATTTGACGTAGCATCAAAAAAAATCAAAAAATAAATTAGCAATATTATTGCACATGGTAGCACATGGAAGGCCCTCATTTCTCCATACCACTCACATGAAATTCATGAAATTACATACTTTTTGTATTTTCCGAAAATCTTAAATATAATATCTACGTCTATTTCACACGGCAAAAACTTTTGTGCACAAGGTGCATGGATCCAAATCTGTGCACAACAATACTGTTATATTATATGAAGTAATACTGTTATATTATATGAGTGATACTGTTAATATGAAGTAATACTGTTATATTATATGAGTGATACTGTTATATTATATGAAGTAATACTGTTATATTATATGAAGTGATACTGTTATATTAATATAACAGTATCACTTCATATAATATAACAGTATTGTTGCACCTTGTGCACAGGAGTGTCACTCATTTCACACACAAGTCTACCAAAATGATTTCGTTTTCAAGAAGATCTCATTTTTTAAAGAACCATTATAAAGAAGATATCATCAATTCTTTGCTTTCACAATGCAATTTAGGTGAACAATAAAGAGACTTGTTCACATCCCAGATAATGAACATTAAACTGCAATTCTCAATGTTGATCGACTCATTGTAAATTAAATCGTAGACTTACATTTGTGGTGAAATAGCAGAGCCTAAAAAGGGTGCAGAGTTAGTTGCTCCATCTCTATGTATGGTACATTTATTAGCAGTTTATGTTTCTATAGAAGTCCAAGCGCTTTCAGTTGCTGGACGTGCTCGGCTGGAAGAAGAGGTGGCGACCAATCGGGGCCCGTCATTTCATCGTCCACATCCTCGACAACATATTCCTAGGAAAAGATCAAATATGGGAGTGTAATGAAGACAAGCTTTGAGTTGACAATGAAATGGTGAATGAGACGAGGCGACTTACTTTTGTTAGCATTCGTTTTGCGAGTATGTGGTAGTGTCGTTGCCAAATCCTTTGTCCGACCATTGTGGCGACCAAAATAGTGTAGAATATACCGATGATTGTAAACAAAGCTAGCACGACTATAGCCACTATTAATAATAGTGGTAGTCCAGCTTCACCGGCCCCGCCCAGGCAACCACATTCAGTAGCCGCGCCAGCACAAGTTTCGAAGCACGTTGTACAATCGGTCCACATGCAAAGAGTGCCAGGCAAATGGCAATCAGCACATACACTGCAAGAAATGGAACACAGTAAATATGATGTTTATATTTACCTAGAACGAATAATATACAAGGAGGATCAAAAATATGTGATTGACCAAATAATCAGATGCCCAAAACATATGTATGACATGGAGTAGATAGATTATATGTACCCAGGATGACAACAACAAATGCACAATTCTCGACAAGGCTGAGCTAGATCGTTGCGCACTCTTCTGTCGTAACAAGTAATAAAGCACCCAGATAAGCCCAGCAAAGCGAAAAATAATAATGCTCCTGCACAAATATAGTATTGGATTGCTTTAAAATATTACAATTCAAATGTAGTCATCAACTAATGAGTTGCAATAACGAGAAATAATTGCACTCCACACAAGCATGTAGTATAATTTGTAGCCATCCTTGAACGTCTTAATCCATACACTGATTATTGGATAATTTTCATTTATAGATGCAAAATAATTAGAAGTTACATAAGCAGGTTAAAACAGAGTAATCAAGATTGTCCAGTTCTCCAATAACTAGATAAATTATGAGCATTATCAACTCCACAATGAATTGCAAGTATAATATCATTCAGTGAGTTAATGTTTCAAATGACCAATGGATTTCCAAGAACCAACTCCCTTGATGTCCCAATTGAGAGGAAAAAATAATTATCAGAAATATTTTTTTCAATAACAAGGAGGTTAATATCTTTGATATTATTCAAGTGTTTTAGATGCCAATATAAAATAATGGCAATGCAAGGACAAAACAGATATAAGATATGTTGACATGACACAACAATCTGAACAGCACTACAATGAATGACAACCCTTTTTCTAACCATATCTCTTCAAACAAAAACTAGATTATAACTCGTCTGCGAGGATTTGTTTTCAATGCATCACCTTTCCAACACATGTAACTGTGTATCTTAGATTTGAATTACCAAAGTTCCTTTGATATTTCATATCTACCATAATATAGTCCAACCATGTAAATTAGGTGAAGCCTATAACTTAATCTCAAGATCTTTAAGAGACTCAATTAGAGAAATATATATAAAATATTTACATTCAAACATATACCAATTTATGGAAACAATTTTTTAGATGTATTAGATAATGCTTCCATGACCATCAAAATGTCATACCACATATATAGTAGAAACTAAGCTCGCTATCGAAACCCCAGGTCAGACGAAGCCAGTATTTCTGGAAACCATCAACAAGATACACCAAATATGCCAACAGAGCAATAACCTGTAACAAAGAGCAAGTGTGTCATAATTCAGAAATAGAAGGTTCTTAATTATGCCCATCCTTATGTAATTTTTCTAGAAGTCTTCTAAGAAGAAAAATAACATAAAAACAAGTTAAGAGATGGAAAAAAGAAGAAAATAATTCAAATAAAACCAAATAATAGTCCAATTACCTACCAGCTGTACTGTGAAAAAGATAAATAATATGTCTCTAGTGACAAAAAATCGAAACTTCATCGTTCGCCATTTCCTATCAGCAACGCCATGCACTCTTATATAATAAGGAGCCTTGCAAGTTGTACAATGAGCAAAGGCGAACCCTTCCTGAAAAACAAATAAATAAATCAAAGGCCTATACTAAATCAACAACATTCCGGGGCCATAATGCAGTTTGATTAGAAGACACCTATCAGGGACTCAAATTTGAAGGAATTTTATTTTCAACATCACTAAAGCAAATCATGAACAACAAAGCCCTACAATGTAGGGCCTCGATATCTTGGCATTTCAGCTTCAAAAAGATACTTCTTAATAGAAATACTTCTGGCCAAAAATATATAAGCAAGTGCAACAGATGAAGAACAAAAAACAGAACTTGAACGAGCATCAGCAACAAAATGTCAAACACAACACATTCACAATAAATTATCAAATATAAGGAAAGATCAGAACATGATTCACTTCTCAATAACTAAAGTACATTTACCTTCACCGCACGCCAATGATCCAGACATTCTCTGTGCACGTATTTGGATGTACCTTTGCACTTGCAAGGAGCAATGAAATCCCTACCTGATCAATAACAGGACTTCAAAGTCAAACCATTCTGTTTAATATAAATAACTTTTTGCCAAAAATCTATTTATAGTTGCATTACCTCACACAAAACTGACCAAAATCTGTAGCTTTTTCAAACAACACACGTGAATTTTGCTATCTAGTTTACACTCAAATTACACTATGTCATAAAAGGGCCAGACACACGCGCACAAACACAATGATCAAAAAACAAAAATGGTGAAAATTGACAAACAAGTTGTGCTCTACACATCAATTCGAGGCACAATTCACAAACGCCAGACGCCTTTCACCGCAAATTACCAGCATGATAACAATTTTCAACTAAAACCAAACCCTAAAACTGAGAAATGAGTAAAACAACTAGGGATTTTACCTTCGGTTTCGAGGCAAATTCGACACTGAATTTGCTCATCAGGACCCGCCTCGAGGTCAATCTCAGATGGGTCCGCCATGGGCTTCGGCGCCACCAGCGGTGTAGAATCCGATTGCTCGCCACCCATCGTTTACAGAATTTTGATGATGGAATTCAGCAATTCGAATTCAATTTCATAAAAACCCCTGAATGTGTGGTAAAATTCTATGATTCCTTAATTCCTTACTACACAAAAAGTTAGGGCATCAATTCAACAACTAGTTGGGCAAAAGAAGATTTCCGAATTAAGACAAACTTTCAATTAACGTTGAAAATCCGAGGTTTTGCTTTCGATGAAGATAGCCAAGTTGAGGAATGATTCAAAGCACAACAAAAGTCTTGGCACTACTTTAGCTCTCTCTTGAAATCCCATATTTACCCCTCATTACATTCCATCAAATTATTTTGAAAGTAATATATTCATCATTTTCTTTTTCCTTTTTCTCAACACAATACACATCTTTTTTAATAATTAAAGGTAACAAACTATGTTATTGTCACAATCTAGCTCAAATTGATTGAATTATTTAAAGCTTGAACTTACATTCAAAATCAAACTCAACTCAATCAAAAAGGTCTAATATGATTCATTGATCGTTAAAGTCTTGGTTTATCCAAAGCTTGATAGAGATTATTGCTATACCAAGTTAGGATTTATTGAGTTGGAGTTTGAATTTTTTAATTCCTCCTAATATAACTCATGACCCAATTCCATTTAGTTACCTTATAAGAGCAAATTACAAGAATGCCCTTGAAGCTTCACTTCATTTTAAGACTTAAAAATGAACAATGTCAAATGTAAGTCATGCATGAAATGATGAAACATAAGTAGTCCTAAATAAAACCCCCTCAATTGCTCATAAACAAAGCTATAATAATGTCAGAAAATTAAGTGTCATATAACATACACTAATACTAAGCTAGAGGAGGGCTATATTATCTCGATTACTTCACTTCTTCCTTTTCTTGGGAGGCTGTAGGGCTTCTTCCTCCTCATCTTCCTCTTCTTCTCCCTCCTCCTCGTCATCTTCATCACCATCCTCTTCCTCATCTTTGTCGTCGTCGTCATCATCGTCATCATCCTCGTCATCATCTTCATCATCCTCCTCGTCTCCAAGACCCTGCTCGCCGTCATCTTCATCCTCGCCATTTTCTTCAACCCTACCCGGTCCTCCTCCACCCGGACCATTTTTGGCACCGGACTTGTTGCCGTCACTAGGATTTCCATCCTCGTCATCATCGGCCTCGTCCTCGTCATCATCCTCGTTGTCATCATCACCATCATCGTCATCGTCAACGTCTACCGGTTTGCTAGGGCAAGATATGTGTTGATCTCCTCCCAACTTAGCTTGGTTGATTAGTAGCTTCATATATTCCTAGAGTTCAATAAATGTTATGAGAATTTCATCACCTTTATATGACTCATTTCATGTATGGATGGATACAATGTGGATGCAATATAAAGCAAAGGTTTCAAATTTTTTTTTTTTACATTAGATCCTGAGGATTTCACAAAAAGTGAGCAATAAAACAATTAATTGGACTCAATAAAGTAAAATTTTGTTGAAAACAACACTATCTACTGCACATGTAATTGTATCCAATAATAATATTTTATTTTTTAATTTAATTAATTTATAAGAATTCTCAAATTAACCACATTCCAGTAAAACAAAATAATAATAGTGACATAAAAAGTGAAATATCATGTGGACCAAAATACAGAATAAACACTCCAATTATTTTGGCAGATCCAAACATTTACACAGCAGATCCATGTCATAATTTCAAGAAAAGAAGCCCAAAATTTTATGAGATGCTTACAAGAGTCTACTTTTCTTTTCTTTCTTTTCTTTCAGAAGACTCAAAACTATAAATGGCAATTTTTCAACTGTGATTAGATCTAATAAAAAAAAAAGCAAAAAAACGCAAACAAACAGCAAAAT
This sequence comes from Scutellaria galericulata, assembly GCA_946896805.1. Lineage (NCBI taxonomy): Eukaryota > Viridiplantae > Streptophyta > Magnoliopsida > Lamiales > Lamiaceae > Scutellaria > Scutellaria galericulata. Next base: position 18,654,536 of record OX335794.1, read on the forward strand.
CATTGTGAACTTATTTATGCAAGCAAAACTTTAAAAAATATGCAAATAGTTTGACCAATAAAAGAAATAATTTCTTGCACTAAAAAAAAACTGTTAAATCTTAATTCTTTATTTTTTTTACCTGAAAAAGGACTGATGCTACAAGCTGAGCTTTGACCACAGCGAGGATCAACGAAGCCGCTAAAGCCGTTTCGCCGCAGGCGCACATTAGCACGTTCTGCTTAAGCGTGGTTAACTTAACAGAACCACAGTTAATCTCCATCTTCTACTTGTAACTCAACTGCAGAAACACCACGACCGTCAGATCTGTACAATTATTTCTTAAATTTAAAAAAAAAAAAAAAGAAGACGACAGAAACCTACTTTTTCTGTAAAATATTTAAAATATCAATCACCAGAATCAGGAAATGAGTACAGAAAATACAGCAGAAAAAGAACTCTACTTCCTGAGAAGTAAAATTAGATCTAATTAATTTTAAAAATTAAACTATTAGATAGAGCTCAGAAAAACTCAAAGAATTATGAATTAAATTGGTAGATCCAGATCTGAGGTGATAATTTTTCTTCCAGAATTTAAAGTCAACTAGATCTAAATCTCGAATATTTGTTGAAATTATGGAGAAGCTGAGAAAAATCCAGACTGTAATAGAAGAGAGAAGTTAAAATCGTGATAAACAAAAAACAAAAAATAATAATAATAAATCAGCAAAGAAATTTGAAGAGAAAAACTTACTGGAAAATGAGATCGGAGGTAGAGTCGAACAGATCTGAGAATCTGGAAAGCTAAAAGGCGGAGGAGCAGAGATCTAAGGCAACTTTCATTATGGACCGTACGATCAAGCGAAGAGATGTATAGAGACAGCAGGATGTACATATATTTGCAGGAAAGAAGCTGAAGGAGATGCGTCCTGAGAGCTGCCCGTAATCTCCCTCAGAGAGGTTCGGGCAGACCGGGCAGCGTCTTGATCAAGCGTAAATTACCCATTTACGTGCTGCCCGCTGATTCGATAACCAATGTGTTTAGTTAAAGTTAATTATGATGTAATTAATAAACCTAGCATATTGGACCGGATCTTTGCTTTGTTGCTTAGTTGATATGGCTCTTTTAAAAATAAAAGCCCACATATTGGCCCAATTATTAGCCCAAATGCTAATAGCTTTCTTGTTTTTTTTGGATGATTATGCTTGGACATCATCTCAAAGGAATCCTGGATGTTGGATAGGAATATGATGAAATCAGGATTATATATTTCATCCCAAAATGGATAAAACTCGCTTCAACAAGAAAATAATCTTGCACAAAAATGCAGTGGAATTTACACCAGTTATATATATATATATCAAGAAATATGTATTATACCTGCTACAAAAGAAAATGTCTTTTATCCATTTTTTATTGATTTGACCCGTAAAGTTTTTAAAATTTTGATATTGGTTTGTAAAGTTCATGATTCGAACCTCGATTTTCATGGATTTTGAAAAATCTATGGTTCTCGAAATTTCTGACCAATGCAAATCGCGAGCTTGAGATAAATTCAATCTCAAAGCTTTATAATTTTGATGGGTAGGAGAAAACACATCTTTTTTTTAATAAAAAATATATATGTTTTATGAAATAAGTACATAAAACAATTTTTGCTATTGAATAATTTTTGCATATTATCAACTCGTACAAATTGCAAACATCTATATTTATATAAAAACAGAGAAGTTGGCAAAATTTACACTTTTACCATTTTCCCGCTAAAAAAATCACATCAAAAATATATTTTTTTTTGTTGTAATTATGCACCCAAATTTTTTTATTAAAATTATCAATGCATTACAACAACTTTTGGAATTTCAATGAAGGGAGATATAATAACACTTTTTTTTTTGTTGTCCAATGAAAATGAAAATTTTGTCCAATAAAAATGAAAAATTGATTTTTATGATCTTTCAATTCTTCTGACTTGATTTGGCTTCATTTTCAAGTTAATGATGTATATAATTAAAGTTAATCTCTAAAAACCTATAATATGAATTCGAATACAATGTATTCTGTTATAAATGTACAAAAAAATTCTATATATTTCTTTGTAAGCTTTAAAGAATTAAATTAAAACCTAAAAAAAAAACATAATTCCATTAAATGAATAGAATACAAAATAAATTGTACAAACTTGCAGAAAATAAGAAATAAAAACATTGTGTTCATTCCCAACAAGAGAAGGTGATGGAGAAAGAAAAGAAGGTGCCATAAAGAAAGAATGAAAGTGAAGGAAAATAGAAGAATAACAGATAAAGAAGTGAAGGAGGAGTGCGTTGGTGGTTTTAGAGTCTGGTGGTCGTGGACAGGATCTCGATCGGGGTGGATTAGGGTTTCGTTTCCATATTCTCTTCTATATATAAATGTGTGTGGGGTAATGAAAAGTTAATATAATCTAACAAGATTGGGTCTGTCAAGATTGAGTTTTGATGGTAGGATTTAGAAAAAAAAGATTTCCTCTTTTATTGGGTTTTGATGATACGATTTAAAAAACAAAAATTTCCTCTTTTATTGAGCTTTTTTAAATAATGAAATGAAATATAGTATCGAAAAATATTTTACAAAATTAAGAAGATAAATTATGAATTTATCTTTTATATAATAAAAGATATAACGAATAACATGTTAATTTCAATTGTAAATATTAACATAACATATAATAAACCGCGCGATCTATAATAAATCGTGCATCGCGCGAGTACAAACTACTAGTTGTGTTCTTAACTTTCGTAGCACGCCCTGTTGAGTTGGATCAAATTATCCACAATCATGGGAAGAATCCAAATTGTCTAGTAGATGAATTTTTTGTTTTGTGCACTTTCCAAATTGCATTATTGAAAAGAAAAAAAAACCACAAAAAAGAAAAAGAAAACAGCAAATAGTTACGTGTCGTGTCTTTCTCTGTCAATCTACTCACACATAAATAGATCAAGATAGAATTTTATGAACAGTAAATCTTTTATGAGACCGTCTCACGAAATTTTAATATATTATGTGAGATAAGTCAACCTATAACTCAATTACCTATCATCCAAACCCTACAATTCATATGTTGTTTGTGGGTGATGAGGCTCTGTCTCACATAAATAATTTATGAAATCATCTCATATGAGTTTTTGTGTTTTATGAAAAAGAAAATCAATTCCACAATCCAATATAGTGCTGAGTTTGTTCGCTAACTGAATTGAATTGAATATTTCTAATTATTCAAAGTACTATTTTATGTCTTGATATATACTTAATTAAACAATTTTTGTAAATCTTATCTTATATGACTTATTTTTATAATCTTGTAAGTGGACAAATAAATGCATTAGTGTAGCACTCAATGTTGAAGAGATTGGATTTCCTTTTTGTTAAACTTATATGGAAAAACAATGGTTTCTTACATCAAAGTTGGTCATGCATTCACTAATGTATGCATGGGTGACTTCCAACGTGTAAATTGCAAGCTTTTATGTATCATGATTAAATGTATTTTATAAATTCTGTTTTGTTTATTTTATTAATATATATATATATATTATGTATAGGAAATTTTATATATATTGATAGTGTTGGGAAGAAATTAATAAAATGAGACACTATTTTGAAAAGAGTGAAGCTATTTAATTACAAGATTACGACTTTTATGAGATTGTTTTATAAATCTAGTTATGTTAGATGAGTCAATTTGCAAATCGCAATCCACAAAATATAGATTGATTTATGAAAATTAAAAGAAGGTCTTCTATACCCAGGGGCACGGCTGGTTATATATATATATATATATATATATATATATATATATATATATATATATAGTCCCTTTTTATGCCCTAATTTCCATATCCATCGCCGCTCTTCTTCTCATTATTATTATTATTCTTCTTCTTCTCCACCATGTACGTCTCCTTCTTCTATTTCTCCTTCTTCATGATTTCATTTTTCTTATTTAATGTTCTCGAATGACTTTTACTTTTTGCATTTTTTTGATTTTCTTTTGTTAAGTGCTAGTGTTAATTCATCTATTGATCTACATTTTATCATCTCTGTGTTGGTAAATTGATCATGATTTTACTGATTAGTCTATTAGAGGATTGAATTCTTCAGTTGTAGTTGAGATGATTGTGAATAATATGGCATTTTATCATCTCTGTGTTGGTAAATTGCTCACGATTTTACGAATTTGTCTGTTTGAGGATTGAATTCTTCATGTATGGTTGAGATGATTGTGAATAATATAATATTATTTGCAGAAATGTTAAGGAAGAAGAAGATGAAAATTGTGTATTTGAAATTTTAAAATTTTAAACTCACTGTACAGTGTACTGATACCTTAAGAGTATACAAGTGATATATAAAAAGTATGCAACTGATACCCTAAGAGTATACAAATGATACTTTAAGAGTATTGTAACTAATATCTTTCACTCAACGAACAACTAATAACTTAAAGGTGCATATCATATTTTATACTATAAACATTAATACCTTAAAAGGTAATTATGCAATACCTTAAATGTGCGTATATGTAATACCTTATACTATAAGCATTAATACCTTAAAGATGCATATGTGATACCTTATACTATAAACATTAATACCTTAAAGGTAAATATGTAATATCTTATACTATAAGCATTAATACCTTAAAACAAATATGTACTCCTTTTGTCCCAACTTAACTTGCCTACTTGCCATTTCGGTTTGTCCCAACTAAACTTGCCTACTTGCCATTTCGGTTTGTCCCAACTAAACTTGTCAGCCCATAAATGGTAAATTTTTTTTTACATTAATATCCCTATATTTCAACATTATTACAAAAGGGCCCGGCTATCCGCACCCCATTTTTTTCTAAACACACCCCAATTTTTTTATTTTTGATTTAAAAAAATCAAAAAATAACAAAATTACAATTTTACCCTTTTGCAAAGAAGTGTGTTCTACTGGTGGTTGAACACAAAGAAGTGTGTTCGACCATGGTTGGTCGAACACACCTCTGTGTGTTCGACTAGTGGTCGAACACACTTCTTTGTGTTCGACCAACCAGGGTCGAACACACCTCTTTGTGTTCGTCGAACGGGTTCCAGATTTGTTGTTATTTTTTCGTTCTATTTACACGATTTCACATGATTATTATATAGTTTGTTAACTTATAGAATGGTTTTTCATACATTATCCCTTATAAATTTGAGGTTTGAGGATTGAAAAATAAAAAAAATAAACAAAAGGGAGAAACAAGAGACGGGTAGGAGAAAAAATTTCAAAATTTTCAGTTTTTTTTTTCAAAAGGGTAAAATTGGAATTTTACTATTTTTAAAATTTTTTAAATCTTTTTTTTTTAAACTGGGGTGTGTTTAGAAAAAAATGGGGTGCGGATAGCCGGGCCCATTACAAAAATGTCATCATAAGTGCATGAGATTTGATTTGATGTGCATATTATTACAAAAATGTCATTCAAAAGTGCATTTCCACTTGAATCAACTGTATTTTCTTAACCTCCGTGCTCGGTCAACGTAGGCAAGTTGAGCCGGGACAGAGGGAGTAATATTTTAATGGTTCATATGTAATACCTTATACTATAAACATTAATACTTTAAAGGTAAATATGTAGCACCTTAAGAGTATACATCTAACACCTTAAGAGTAAACAACTGATACCTTAAAAGTATTAAACTATTACCTTAAGAGCATACGACTAATATCTTCAATAAAAATCTTAAATTTCAAATGTTTCATCATCTTCCTCAAAATTTCTGTAAATTGCGTTTTCATCATCTTTTTTTGTCAAAATTTCTGCAAATCATGATTTCATATTGTTTGAAATAATTGAATTTCAATGTTTTAAAATTATTGTAATAAATTGTGATTTGAAATTAATTATCTAAATTTATGAAAATGAGTAAAAGAGAAAGGGAAGAAGAATGTACAAAAAACAAGTAAGAAAAATAACAAATTGATAAGAAAAGAGATTAAGAAGAAGAAGGAGAGAGAAAAAAAAAAGAGGAAAAGAAGAAAGTTGCGCTATTTCTGCATTAGTACCTTAAGAGTTAATGTGTGATACATTAAGAGTAGATATGTGATACCTTAAAAGTATAAATCTGATACCTTTGCAGAATACACTTTATATAATAAGGTGTACGTGCGGCACACACAAACTATGGTGTGGGCGCACGTGGGAGCAACCCACACGCCGGGTCGATTGGGGGAACATTAGTTTTTGTCGAAAATTATTTTATGATAAAGTAATAAGTAATAAGGTTCTATCTCACCTAATTATACTTGTGAAACAATATAATTAGATTTTTGGGATCTTACAAACCTCTTACAACTAGACACAATCAAGTCAAATCCAATGTTTTCGATTAATCTTGTCCGTTCTCAGACCGATATTTTGGCTCATTGTATCGTTAGGTTGATCATGTCTCTTTCTAGTTCTTAATATTGGATCGAGTCTCCTAATTTTGTGGACGATCTTTTAACCAACATTGATCATGTTATTCTTGATTAATGATATGACATTTTCCTAAAAAATAAATGTCTCCCAGAAAAAGATCTAGCATCACAATTTATTTGAGGGTAAAAAAGGAAAAAAAAAATCTTATTGGAGAACGACACAATTAAAGAAAAATTCCAATTGAGAGTGCAATATGCTCATCTTGGATAAATGAATAAAGCAAGAGATCGAATATTAGTTCATGCAGAGGTTTCTATTCTTTTGCATCTTTTTCTCAAGAGAATACACGAGATTCAAATACTATTTTATTTTTAATCCATACTATATTTAATTAATGCAGGTTCTAAACGATATTATTGATATATACTTAACATATATTTATAATATCTCCTGAATTGTAGATAAAACTCAATAAAAAAAAAAAAAAAAAAAACTCATCAAAGAGCAAGTTGCAAGAAATGTTGGGGACATAATTATATATGGATTAATGGTGTGATTGGTGGACCATGCATAAATGTGACATGTCCTAATTGATGATTCATCAATCAATTCATGAAAATGTTCTCATTTATTTATTTTGAGTGATGTTACCTTTTGTATATACATTAGTCATTTAATTCTTACTAGTAATAATCTTCATAAGTTTCCATATTAATGAAAATTGTTTTAGCCGGTAATAAAGTAACAATTATCTTTTGATACAAAATCAACAAAATGAATTATAAAAAAATAATAATAATAATCATCTTTGAATGGAATTTGGACACACTAGAATATTTTTTTATGCATATCACCTATAAAAGACACGCCCTAAAATTGTCTCACATATCATATGTAAATCAATTTGAATTAAATATCGACAATTTCAACAACATATCTCTAATCACAATTAATCAATAATGGCCCACAAATAAAATTAGAATTTAGATCAATTATTCATTTAATATCCACTCAAACAAATTCATTTTAATTAATTATATTGGTCACAACCTCTATAATATCACCAATCCACTTCCAGTTTCCAATTTTTATTTTATTATTTATCTTTGTTTTCTTTACCTAAATTATAGAGCTATGATAATAAGAAATTAGTGTTTGCCCAAAAAGGGATCAATTATGATTTTGGCACGTGAGGAAGCACGCGAACCAAAAAGTTGATTTCCACTAATGTGAATTAATTAGAATGCAAGTTGCGTGTGTGTATATATATATATATATATATATATATATATATATATATATATATATATATATGCAAGTTGCTTTGAGATTTGCTCGTAAACAAAATCTGAAATTTTATACGAGATAACAGATATAATTTTATAAATGAAGTAATTTTAGAAGTTAATATTTATTTTGTGGATATGACTTATAAATTTACATTTTCAATATTAGATTTGTGAGATGATCAGATAAGAGTAATTCGTTTAAAAAAATTATGTTTCCTTTATAGTAAGAAGATTTACACGTAGGATCCGTGTCCTTGTGTCTTAAAAAATATATTTAGTGACACAAATCGGATTATTAACTAGTCATCAAACAATATTTACAGTGCCACATAGAAGTCGCTCATTTCAACATTATTAATTGTTGATTAATTGGTTAACTAATTGTTAGTTTACTATTACGTGATGTTTTTGTATGATGATGTTATTGATCATTTCATCCATTAAAAAATTAAAATAAGCTAACTTTAAGGATGACAGCTGTTGATATAGCAAGTGTGAATAACTAATTTCCTATTGTTCTTACTTTTGAACAAGCTATTAAGATTAAATAAAAGTAGAATTTGCAAATTAAAATTCTCCATATATATTGAATGTCTTATACTATTAAAACTATTTTGCATAATATTTCACTATTAATCAAATTTATAAAAAGAAATCTAATAACAAGCATAAATATACCCATATAATTCAAATGACAAAAGTATTTTAATTATTCCTAAAATGAATTAGAGAATACAAAGTAGGATGGATAGAACATGTAACACTCTCAAATTTTACTGATTTGAAATACTTTTAAGAAACACATGAATGAGAATGTTAGATTTCTAACTTAACTTCAAAACGCAGCAAACCATCAAATAGGTCCCCAAATATTTAATTTTTGCAAAAGAACTTCATAATACTTGAAAGGAACTTTGTTGATTGAAATATACAATCGTTTATACATATGATCCAAAATATCTCTTTACAACAAAAGACACTCCAACGGTTTAATTGTCCAAAAGATGAGTAACTGAACATAAGATTCAAAAGTTCATATCGAGCATGACAAATGAACAAACTGACTAGCCATTTAGGAGACCCACTATCTCTGCACATCATTACCTTACCTGCATTACAAAAACTTAATAATGAGCAATAGGCCCAGTAAGTTGATATTATGGATCCTATGTATAAACGATTGTATATTTCAATCGATAAAGTTCCTTTCAAGTATTATGAAGTTCTTTTGCAAAAATTAAATATTTGGCGACCTATTTGATGACTTGCTGTGTTTTGAAGTTAAGCTGGAATCTAACATTCTCATTCATATGTTTCTTAAAAGTATTTCAAATCAGTAAAATTTGGGAGTGTTACAATTTTATCAGTAAAGCTTGGAAGTGTTACAGAATATCACTTTTGTCAATAAAGTTAATCTCATGGGAGTGAAAAGCTTTATGAAATCTCAAAAGGATAGATGAATAATTCTGTAAAAAAAATTTAAATTTTTTTTGAAAAAAGGATAAGAAATCTTCCAAATCGTACTCTTGTACATACAAAAATGAAAAAGATTGTGGCAATTCGACGGAGCTAAGGTTATCAATGTCTCTAAAAGAGTTGAGGAGTCATTAATTGGGACAAAAAGTTGAGGTGTAGGTTGCATATAGGGGTTGCCAAACTTTAGAGCTAACATCCATTTATGAATTAATTAATAAAAAATCTTTTGTGTTTTATTTTTAAATTAATAAAAAGGAGGGGTAGTTTTAGTGGATAGAATGTGGTACATTTATATAATAAGAAATCACTTTTATTAAATTCAATGGAAGTACAAATGAGATGCCACAAAAGGGAATCATAATTAAAAACTTGTTGCTCTATTATTGGTCTCATTTGCATGCTATTTGGTGGAAGTTCAAATGTGAAAATGGGACATCAAAAGATATTATTTTTTGAAAGAAATCTTGACTTTTTTAAAAATAATTAAAAGAAAAGGCAAATAAGATTTTATTCCAGCTCATTTCTTCTTCTATTTCAATATAATCACTACAGATCACATATATAAATGACACCATTAATTAAATATAAAATGAATCACTATTATAGATAATACAAATCTTTTTTGTTTTTTTTTTAGAAAATGATAGGAATTTTGACCTAAAATAAATGAATTTAAAAATTGTGTTTGTTTGGTACATAGAAATAATGAGTAGTTTGTTTCCGTCACTTCACTTCCCGCGAAAAAGACAACAAATATATAAAATCTTCCTTCACTCTGACGCGACTGGATAGCACGCTCCAATCAAATCTTTTAAATAATTACTAAATCGCCTCAAGAAACCATAAAAATTCTACAATTGCCCCAAATCAGCTCATTAAATTCTATATTTGCTCTCTATGATTATACACATCATAGAATGATTACTCAGCAACTTTAATATGAATTGACTTTTGATCATAATGATCATTTTGAGAACCATGCCAATAAAAGATAATACATGCATACAAGAATAAGACTATTTTGAGCCTAACCCATAATCGCATCAATTAAAATTCATTCAATTTGATTTAAAGAATAACTAAATAAGCTCAAATTCAAATTAAAAGCTTGACAACAGCCTTAAAACTAAACTTATCACTTATATGTTACCAAATATCATTTACACTATCAAGAAAATATCAAATTAAAAATAAGCATATTTGTTTCTAACCACAAAACACCTATCTCTCAAGAATATTAGATACAAAATCATTACACACTAAAATGATGGCTCTAACATATTTCGTCATAATTGTCAATGCTATAACAATTTTCATACCATTTTTGTCAATGATTCATCTCTATTTTGTCACTATTTAATAAGGGGAATTTGATGATTGATTGATGATGAGAAGGGGCAAAATAGGAAAGTACAATAGTGAGAGTGACGTGGTGCGCATATTCAAAGCAACCATAAGCACTAAAAAACACTTGCTAATTTCTTGCTTGTTCCTTTGTGGAATTGTAGCTTACGATAACAACAACACATAAACTATAACTCCATAATTCTTTCAAATTCAATACATAATAGTAAAACTTTTTTTTTTTATAGAGCATTTAAATAGAAATATTTGAAAAAGATGTTGCCTTTACAATCATATTCGATGCTTCTTCTTCACTGCAATAAGCTACGCTTCGAAGATGGGTTTTTCATCTCTCTAATTTCCTCTCTGTTAACTTTCTTCTCCAACATGGTTTCTCCATCAAAATAAGGTCTCTCTCTCCTCTCTCGCTCTCTCTCATGCTATAGATGATGAAATCTCTCTTTCTATATATACATACACAAAAACTCGCGTGAGATGGATTCTTTTTACTCACGACCTTAATCCATTTTCATTAATTTACATGTGAATTGTGTAGTGTGGGTTGACCCTCTCATGCTACACATATATGCTCACATGGTCTCTTTTGTCTAATGATTTAGGTTTGATTAAGGTGAGGTAAGAAAGAGAAGATCGTAAGCAAAATGAATTCAACATCGACACAGTTTGTTCCATCGAGAAGAATGGGGCTATACGAGCCAGTTCATCAAATGTCGACGTGGGGCAATTTCAGAGGAAGCAACATGATCGACACATCTCCACCGTTGATGGTGGAGATCAATGCTAATCTTGATAACCAGGTGCAGCTCTTTAGAAGAAGTAGATTGTTGGATAATGTGCTTATGAATTATGATCTGACTCGTCTTTCATATGTGTCTAGTCAGAAAACACCTCCCATGGAACAGTCGGAGCTTCAAACAGAACTGATCAAGTGGTTAGTAAACCTGATGATAAGGTTCTCAGACGATTAGCTCAGAATCGAGAGGCTGCTCGTAAGAGTCGTCTCAGAAAGAAGGTACAAAGAGCCCATCAATCACAACTAAATAATCTTGGATTATAGTTTTGAAATATGTATCAAGATTCAAAATCATGTCTTGCAGGCTTATGTGCAGCAATTGGAGAACAGTAAATTGAGGCTTCTTCAGATGGAGCAAGAGCTTGATAGAGCTAGACAGCAGGTTAAAGAATCTCAAAATGGAATCTTTTTTGTACTTTTGACATGTTTTGGTCTTACAGCAAGTGATTTTCTTGCAGGGTCTATGTGTAGGTGGTGGTGGTTACTCTGGAAGTATAAATCCAGGTTCCGTTTTTTCCTCTGTTTTTCGTTGTATTGTTGTTGTTCTCTGAAACACTGATTCGTTCAAGAAACAGGCATTGCTACGTTTGAACTGGAGTATGGGCAGTGGGTGGAGGAACAGAACAGACAAGTCTCCGACTTGAAGAATGCTCTGCACTCAGACATCGGAGACGTGGATCTACTCATGTTCGTTGATGGTGGAATGAGGCATTACTTTGAACTCTTCGCCATGAAAGCAACGGCTGCAAGAGCTGACGTGTTCTACATCATGTCCGGCATGTGGAAAACACCGGCTGAGCGTTTCTTCTTGTGGATCGCGGGGTTTAGGCCTTCTGAGCTTCTAAAGGTGATCCACATTTCATTTTTGTCCAACACAATGCAAACTAGTTGCTGACATAGTTCAATGTACTAAATCATTAAACCTACGTTTGTCAGCAGGTTTTGTTGCCATATTTAGACCCTTTAACAGAGCAACAAAGATTGGATCTTATAAATCTTACACAATCATGTCAGCAAGCAGAGGATGCTCTGTCTCAAGGAATGGAGAAACTGCACTATATTCTTGCTCAGGCTATATCAGAAGGCCTAATGAAGGAAGGGAATTATCTTCCTCAGATTGGGGCAGCCATTGATAAGTTGGAAGCTCTGGTTAGGTTTGTCATACAGGTAATAACTAACTAACTAACTAACTTAACTAACTCGTTTGTTTTCACTTTTCATAGAGCTGACAATTTGAGCCCGACTGAACAGGCGGATCATCTTCGACAGGAAACTCTGCAGCAGATTTCTCGTATACTCACGCCCCGTCAGGCAGCAAGAGGGCTGCTTGCCTTGGGGGAGTATTTGCAACGTCTACGAGCTTTGAGTTCGTGTTGGTCATCACGCCCTCGTGAACAAGGCTAGAAGAGATGGAGTCTCATTTTAGCAAGAATTTGTCTTGGAATATCAGGTTTTTGCCCATTTTTGAGCTGCTTCCTATGATTGAGAATTTGTAGATATGATCAGATAGATGTTTGTCAAGAGGAAGTGTGCTTATACCTACTTTGTTTTTCTTGTATTCTTACACTCATCTTCCTGTTTAGTTGATTACTATGTTAGACTTTTCTGGTTTTTATTGTCTTCCCGAATTTGCTGGTCGTTATTTTGGAATATCAGATGTCTTAGTTTAGAGAGATTTTTACAATACCTTGATTTATAGGTTTTTGGCAAAGATGGAAATGAATCTTTCATTAGTTGCAACAATAATTACACTATCTCTCAACTCAATCAATTGTGGAATCTTGACAAAGTGCACTTCTTTGCACTATAGTAGAAAAATTTTCATTTCAACCAAATTGAGAATGTAGAAAATCATAGTGAAGATTGGAAATGTTGGAAGAACTTGTTTGCATTGCTTGACTTCATCATAAGCAGCCTGCATAACCAGCAATGAAATTCGAATTAGAGATCAAGCAAGTACCGTATAATCGAGAATCAATTGCAGGCATTGTTTTATATGATATTGTAAGTTTGAATGAATCAACAAAGGCTAAGGAATGATTACTAACCAATCTCTATGGTTCTCAATGATCCAACAAAACTGATAACATTGAGATTACGCACGATAATAGACGAGAGAGCCTTTTTTGGCATTGCCCCCATCTCTCTTTTGAAGTCTATTGCCATTAACAGGCTTACCAATAATCCCTGCATGAACACGAGCCGTTCTTGAAATGATGGAAACGAGTAGCATCTCTAACGATGATTTCTCTATCAACCAGTTTCGATATATATTTAATAGCAGAATGACAGTCATTACACACTCTAAGGTTCTTCATGATCCTTAGAGTACTGTTCTCTGGAGTATTCATTAATCCAAATGCAATGGCAAGTTTTTCGCTGTGATGCTTGAGAATCTGCTCCTTCAATTCTTCGTCAAGATCATGTAAAACCGATGCAGTGTCCGGGACAAAACCGACCTTTTTAATCTCCTCCCAGATTTTCGCCATCTTCTGATAGATTGCATCTCTCTGGGGATGAAGTGCATCATCTGCACCAAAAACGTGCACTTCGCTCTTTATTTGCAACCAACTGATTCCTTGCTCTTTCTTAACCTGTCTATCTTTCATCGACTTTCTAATCATGGCAGCTTCGTCCCATTTCCCACAAGCCGAATAGACATTTGCAAGAGCCGAATAGGCCCCACTATTGTCTGGTTCGATTGAGAGCATTTTCTCGGCTGCAATGGCAGCAAGCTCCAAATTCTTATGGACTCTACAAGAAGCTAAAAGTGAACCCCAAGCTATAACATCTGGCTCGATTTGCATTCTCTCAATGAATTCTTGTGCCTCCTTCAACAATCCAGCACGGCCAAACAGGTCGATCATGCAAGCACAATGGCTGGATGTGGGCTCGATTCCATGGACATCTTTCATCTTTCTAAAGTAGCTACGACCCTTTTCCACCAACCCCATGTGCGTACAAGCTGAGAGCACGCCTACATAAGTTATATGGTCAGGCTTAATATCTAATAACAACATTTTCTCAAACAACTCTAGTGCCTCCTCTCCAAATCCATGCTGAGCTAAACCGATGATCATGGAGGTCCAGGAGACGGAATCTCTTCTTCGTTGTATTAAAACAAAAGCGTTCCTAGCACAGTTGATATTACCAGCCTTTGCATACATGTTGATCAAGGCATTGCTCACAGAAACAGATAATGCTTCTCCCAACTTCAATGCACTTGCATGGATTTGTTTCCCATGATTTAGAGAAGCCAAATTTGAACTGATACTTAACATGGCAGCAAAGGTGTAGCTGTTAGGCATTGGCTCTTCTTTTAGCATGGATTTGAAGAGCTCCATTGCATCGTTATTTCGTCCATCCTGTGTATATCCAACAATCATAGCCGTCCATGCAACCACATCGCGTTCATCCAACGTATCAAAAATCTGCCTGGCTGGATCTATATCTCCAAGCTTGATATACCCATCCAACAAGGCTGTAAATGCTATAATATTAAGACTCGATGTCCCACACACCTGCAATATTCTTCTAGCTATTTCAATGCCACCACACTTTGAGTACATATAGATCAACGCGTTCCCAACAGCGCCTAAAGTATCAAATTCAGTTCTAATGATATAACCATGGATTTGCTTTCCAGCTTCTAATCCCTCAAGATTTGCACAAGAAGACAATACACTCGCGAGAGTGTATTTATCAGGTTTCAGATCAGGCTCTTTCAGCATTTCTGAAAACAAACTCAAAGCTTTATCATCCAAACCACACTGATTATAACCTGAGATCATTGAGTTCCAAGAAATAATATCACGTTCTTGCATTGCCTCGAATTGAGCCAAAGCACGTTCCACCTCACCCCTCTGCATATACAGCGATATAATTGCATTCCAAGTCGAAACATTCTTCATCTTACTCCTATCAAACACAGTCACAGCTGTCATGGCGTCACCCGACTTTGCATACATATTCAATAAAGAATTCGAAATAGAAACTACACCAGAGAAGCCAAGTTTAACAACAAAAGAATGAACCTTTCTTCCAATATCCAACGTCTCAATCGCTGCACAAGAAGCAAGAATGTTAGTAAAAGTATACTCATTTGGAATAACTTTACACTTCATCATCTCCAAAAACATCCAAAGTGCAACATCAAAACGACCCTTTTGATTGTACCCCACGATCAACGCAGTCCACGAAACAGAGTCAGGTTCAGGCAATTGATCGAAGATGCAAAGCGCATCCCTTGTCCTGCCTTGTTTTGCATAGGCAGACAAGAGAGTGTTGTATGAAGACACGTTCTTTAGCGGCATTTCATCGAACACATTACGAGCATCGGAAATAACCCCAGTTTTCGCATATGCATTCATAACATTGTTCATCAAGAACACTCCGAGGTGAAGCCCGGATTTGATTATACGGGCATGGATGGGTTTTACTGCAAAAGGGCATTTGGTTTTGATGCTTGTTTGCAGAATGGAAATACATGAATACTCCTCAGACATCCTATGTGACGAATGCGAAGAAACTTAAACCCTCTCTCTTATATTCCGACTTGATTTCTTCATCAATATTATTATGTTTCGCGAAACTTCTTTCTTTTTTCCAAAGAAGATCGCCGGCGTAAGGCGGCGTCGGGAACTCGCAGAGTTTCTGGGAAATACTCTTGTCCGAGAACTAAGTCATCATATCTGTTTTTATTTTTATTTTCTTTAACCTTCATATTTTATATTGACTTAATTGACCAAAAAAAAAATTCCAAAACTTTACAATTTTTTTTAGGGTTGGACTATCCACACCCCACCCTTTTCTAACCACACCCCAATTTCTAACTATACCCCAATTTTAATTTTAACATTTTAAAGTATTTCTAAACCCACCCCAAACTTTTCCTATTATACCCTTTGACCCAAAAAAACAAACCAAATCAAAAATTAACAAAAAAGAAACAAAAAAAATCGAGAAGAAGCAGTTTGTTCGACTTGCAAGGGGAGAAAATTTGTTGAACAAATTTTGCTAAATTCGACTTGAGAAATCGAACACGAAGGAATGGACACTCCAAGAGATTGCTCAACTTCAATGGGAGGTTCGTTTTACACCCATTTTTCAAATTTTTAGGGCTATGTTGAATCTTGAATAGAAGTTATGTAGATTAGATTGATTGATAGGTAAAATTGAATCACTTTGTATGTCTTATGGTGTGAGCATGTAATTGTATTGTATTGTTTGAAAATTTTGATGTTTGCATGCTGAAAAACGAAAAAATTCCGAAGAAGAAATCGAGGGGGTGTTCGAATCTGGTTTGTCGTGAACCTTCCATGTGTTCGACTATAAAAGTCGAACAAATTACAGTATGTTCGACTTATAGCGTTCGAACATTTCACTTTACGTTCGACTGGGGCTAGTCGAACACCCTGTATAGCGTTCGACTTCGACTGTTCGAACACCTCCCATTGTGTTCGACTTCGACAGTTCGAACACCTCTAATTTTGTTCGACTTGGATTATTCGAACAAAACTATTATGTTCGACTTAGACAGTTCGAACACCACTCATTGTGTTCGACTTCGTAGATCGAACAGAGCTTATTTTTTGCGAATTGTTGGATCAAACATAACTAAGAGTGTTCGAAGCATAGGAGTTGAACACTAGTACTTTTGTTGACCAGTTACATCCTTTTTTTTTTATTTACATGATCTTGTTGACTACTCGCAGGTGACAAAATATACATGAGGAGGAAGAACCGACCAACAGCTTCTGAAAGAAAACGTCGAAATGAAGAGCTTGCTGCCACTACTGAACACGTGCCGGAGCAAACCGATTTCCCTCCGATTGTGGATCATCCAGATACCCTTGAAGAGCACCTGACTGAGCAACCCGATTTCCCTCCGATTGTGGATCATCCTGATATACTTGAAGAGGCAGCTGCAGATATGAATGAGGCTGTGAATGAACAAGATGCAGATATGAATGAGCCTATGAATGAGCAAGAGGACGAGAGAGATGTTTTGATCGGCCCCCATCCTGGTGGACCCATGAACCCTATCTTGATTCCAAGTTTCAAGACCCACGTTGCTTCAAAGATTTGGTTCAATCAGGAAAGAGTTGTGCTCAAGTTTTGGTGCCATACCACGAAGATGGAGTCGTGGAAGCTAGATGACGTATCAGATGAGTGGAGTCGTCCGATATCTCAGACCAAGCTTTATGGTCTCCCGTTCATATCTTACAAAAATCCGAACAAGAATCTCATTTGTGCCTTCATAGAGCGTTGGCATCTAGAGATCAATAGCTTTCACCTGCCGTTTGGTGAGATGACCATCACGCTAGATAATGTCTCCTGCATTACCGGACTTCCAGTGACGGGCCTACCGGTAGTATTACCTGATGTGAGGAGAGAACCCTCTCCAGTCCTGATGTCTACGTACCTGGGGATATCAGTGGATGAGGTGCAGGAGGCCCTGGGAATTATTAGAGGTTCGTCAGTGAAGCTTGAGTGGTTGCGCGAAAAATTTAGTCCGGGCATGAGTAGTACAGACGAGGCCACCAGACTGTGTGTAGCTAGAGCATATCTTTAGTTTGTGCTTGGTTGCACAATTTTCTCAGATAAAAGTGGCAACAGAGTTTCTACTGATGTTTTGAGAATGATATGTAATGTTGGTAGAGTACGTAAGTATGCATGGGGGCTGCTGCACTGGCTTTTCTTTATCGTCAGTTGGGTTTGGCATCTCGCTACGGCGTGAAACAGATATCGGGATACTTCACATTGCTAGAGGTAAGAATCGTTTAGCTTTGATTTCAGTTCATTTTAGCATTTATTTCATTTTCATAATATTTCAATTACGTTTTGTGTTGTAGGCATGGATATATGAATACTTCCCCATGACGCGACCAACTCACAATGTTGCATTTCGAAACGGCCATCCATTAGCATCTAGGTGGGCCCAACAATCGGCTGTCGGACCCTCCATTGATCGTGTAGTTGCATGGAGGGAGATACTAGACACATTGTCACCGAGTAATGTAAGTGGTTCACATTTTGTCGTTGTGAATCTTTGTGTACTTAAGTGTTGGTCTTAAATGTTTGTGGATGTTTGTGTACTTCAATGTCATGCAAGTTTGTTGGACTCCCTATGCTGGGATAAGAGATGTCTACCCTCATTGTGATGTTACATTCTATGTTGGATGCATCAGTGCCTTTGACATCGTCAAGCCGTACCAATCGTGTCCTGCGACAGTTCGGTTATGTGCAAACGATTCCTGACATGCCACTGATCCCAAATAACGTGAAAAGAGGGAGTACGAGTGCACGATACAAGGTTGTCTTCCATTTGCTGGGCAACTACTTCTTGGCGTGGAGCAATCATTTGTTGCCAGTGGATCGTGTTGGTGCACCTGCGGCTCCTGCGTGGGAATGCTCGCCAAATTACTTGGAGTGGTATTATACAGTGTCTCATCCTAGGGTCCAGAATCCTGACAACGTTTCCAGTGTCGCACGTGCCACACTGTTTCAACCTCAGCAACCCTTGGAGACTTTACACTCGGCATGTGCCCAGTTTTTGCCATTGGTGGACAGGTGGGCGCGTCGTGACCCCGACTTATCCCTGGACTTTGTGATGCCGATCGTAGAGAGTGAGTGTATACGCTTCTATGAGTTTGAATGACCCTTCTAAGGTCGAGCCCCCACGAAGGCCGCAAGTTAGGCGTAATAGAAGTCGTAGAAGTTAGTCTGACATTTTAAGATGAAACACTTGAACCATATGTACTTTTGACAAATATGAACTCGTACGGATGTACTTTGTAACACTTGATCGTTTCTATATGTTTGAGGTTTGGTATGTGATGTTTGAGTTTTGTTTGATGTCGGAATTTTGTAGTTAGGAATGAATGAAATTAGGTTGTGAATCTTGATGCTAAAACACAAATTAACGGCATTATTCGAACAAGTGCTATAGGCTTTAATAGACACTGTTCGATTGAAAAAATCGAACACGTAGTGTTGCATTCGACTTCAATTTATCGAACGGATACCGTCATGTTCGAACCCCAAAGTCGAACATTATGCACTATGTTCGAACTCTATAGTCGAACTGAAGTCATTTTCTTCGAATATAATAAGTCGAATGCTGATTGATGTGTTCGACTCCATGAATTCGAACGGGGGTAAGTGTGTTCGATTTCCAAGATCGAACGTTGCTCATAAATTTCAATTTTTATTTGTCGAACACTTTGTGTATTTTCCGATTTGTTGGTTCGAACAGTAGGGAAAAAATGGCATATCAATGAAGTAACCTAGCACATAAATCCAAGATCAAGCTACACATGTGATTAACCATAAAACATGTGCAAAACATCATCGAACACCAAAATTACATCATAATACATTGTAATCAACTTGATCCACTGTTCCCAAGATAGTAGTTCATAATACATAAGATTCATGACATTATTGGTCCAGCATGACACAAACCTCTCCTTATACGGTGTTATCCAATTGTCAATGACATAATTAACGGCATTTGGGTAGTCGGTGTAATCCTCCTTCAATCTCCGCATCAACTCGTCAAATTTCACTTTGTCTTCAGCAAGCATCAATGAATTCCATGAGTTGTTAAATGAATCCCACTTATCCTTCTTCGTATGAAACATTGGTCTGCACTTGGTCAAAATGTTCTTACTGATATGCCACCGACATAGCAATAGTTTCGCACTCGGAAACGTAACCTCTATCGCATTCATCAATGCGATCTCCCGATCAGTAACAATCACTTGAGGTAGTGTTGATTGATCCATTAAACCCTTCAGAATTGTGAGCGCCCAAATATAATTTTCCTGACGTTCTGCCTCCAAATATAAACATGCCACCGAGAATGTGATATCAGTGGATGTAATCCCAACAATCTCCAAAAGAGGCATCTTGTACCGGTTGGTCTTGTACGTACAGTCCATCAATAAAACAGTAGGAAATGCATGCAGCAACTCAACACTGGTCGAGTGAGCATAAAATAAATCCTTCACCCTGTCCGTCTGCTCACATCTATTGGCGAGATAGTAATATTCATGGTGTTTCAATTTCTCCAATAAAAATTGCATTTGAGAACGACCTTCGTGCTCAATAATTTGATGCTTATGATGAGCATTGTAGATGGTCTTCAGCGTCGACTGATTATCAATAAATGTTTCTTTCAAACTGCTCAAAATTTCTTTCGGTTTTGTGTAATTCTTTGACAAGTCAAACACATACCGATCTTCAAAAGGTGTAAGTCGACCGGCGTAAGAGTGCCCAACCAAGGAAAACCCCATCGGGTGATTATGAACACCCGATAAAACTGCAAGTGACCATTGGCCTTCATCCAATTGAGTCCCCTTCAAGAGAAATAGACAGTCACACTTCTTCGTACCGGTAAGTCTCTCTCTAGAGCTTGTTCTTTCAACAACATGATTTTCAAACACCAAATTATTTCTTTGCGATTTTGGTTTAGATGGCTTGTACTTGCCACTTCTTTCACATCCCAAAAACACTCTAGGCCTCCTACCACTTTCAACTCCGTCTGAGCGTTTTACTAAAACCACCATATTAATCCTATGCGCTACTCCTCTTACCCATTCCACCAAAGAAGTGCGACTATCAAAAAGGTTGGTCGTGGAAAACTCAATTGTGTAATCTATTCCCTCATACATTGGATCATTTTCATGATCATCTATCTTATTTTCATCGATGGGATTCACCACACTTAGTTCCGTGGATTTTGAGCAATTTTCCTAATAAACAATTCAAATAGAAGATAATAAACATATTGTTCAACGATAAATATAAAAAAAAATCCAATAAACCTACTGTTCAACTTCAAAAATTGAACGTTACTAAGACTGTTCAACTTTGGAAATCGAACACTACAAAGGATGTTCAACTTCAGAAAATCGAACAATACAAAGGATGTTCAACAATCAAAAATCGAACACCCTTAGTTGTGTTCGAACAATATAAGTCGAACACCCTTAATTTTGTTCGAATCCTGTGTGTCGAACACTCTTCAGCCCGTCCAACTATTCCAGGTCGAACGGGACTGTTCCAACGGGATTTTCGAACATTCAAATTAAAAATCGATTTTTTGTAATATACTACTAAAAACAGTTTAAAATGTAGTAGAAATCTTACATTGCTCGTTTCAAGTGTATCTTCCCGTTCCATAGACATTTCAATCGAGAATTCTTGTTGGGTGATATTTTAGGGCTTAGAAATGAGATGAAATCTTTGATAATGGTGGAGAAGAAATGAGTTTTTCCAACATGAAGGAGAAGAAGAGGACTATGGGGTGTGCTTACAAATTATGGGGTGTGGTTAGTAGTTTAAATTATATGTGGGGTGTGGTCAAAGGGTATTTTAGACATTTAATATATAATTACTTTTGAATTAATTAAATTTGGGGTATGGTTAGAAAAGGGTGGGGTGTGGATAGTCCCACCCTTTTTTTATTACTCAATTGTTTTAAAATTGTCAATTTTAAAAACAATTGTCAATTTTAACCATAATTTGGCTATTTTCATTTTAATCAAGTTGTGATTTTGGTCAAAATTTGATTGTATGGTAATGTAGGTGGTAGGTAAATCATAAATCACATAAAATTAACCAAGTCTATTTAACCGTGAATTAACTTACCTTACTCTAAACAAGTCAAAAAAAAATAAAAAAAATGAAAACAATACAACATAGCAAAAAATTCATGTATCAACTTTAATTAGGCGACAAACAAGATTAAATGAGGTGCATCTTAATAAGAAACAAGATTAGAGAACAATAATAGATGGATACGACATTTTGTTGTATTGTGTTGTTTTTTATCATTTTTTTTTTATTTAGGTTAAAATGGGTTAATCAATCTTGGGTAATTTTAAGTGATGCATCTATCATTTGCGTATTATCTACATGACATCCATCACCGTACAATAATCTAATTTTGACAAAATCATAAATCGACTAAAATTGAATTTAATTGATTTTATTATGATCATAATTGACAATTTTAAAACAATTGACTAAAATAGAAAATTTATGCAAAGTTTAGGATTTTTTTTTTTTTTTTTGGCAATTAAGCCTTTTATATTCTATTTTCTACTCTTCAAATTATTATTGAAGCTTAAAAAATCGTGTTTATATAATTGATGGATAATTAATCAAGTCGAATTTGGATGAATTTTTATCAAGTGAAACACGAGTCAAACTTTATTATTTTGATATATCTACAATTGTTTTCAACTTTTATACTTATTTGATATATCAATCGAACAGAACTCAAATGAGTTTTTTTCACAATCAATCTTCACTCAGTATCGAGTCATTTGGTTTGATTTTAAACCACATAGGAAAATTGAGCAAATATTCTATTTTGCTTTAAGCATTTCAAACTCTAAAAACCAGCTGGAAATCCACCCTTTCTGGGATCACTTACACCAATAAGTAGCCCTGCATTTGTACTGCTCAAATATTGAAGTACAACAAACTGGCATATAGTTCCACCAGCAAGGCTTTGAAGAACATGTCCCTTCTTCTCTAAACCGGCCCTCATCTCTGCTCGAACCTCAAAGTGACCTCCCGTTGGCACCGTCCAGTTTTCGTATTGCAACACATTCGGAATCAGCTGATGATACAATCGTGGAGCTAGAACAGAAGACAGTGGATCCATTCCTCGTACAAAATGATTCAATACAACCTGTGTTGTTCCTGCGATTATCATTGCGCCTCCACTTGCACCCACGACACCTTTTAGCCGCCCATCCTTGAGCACGATTGTGGGACTCATCGACGACAATGGCCTTTTTCCCGGGTTGATAAAGTTGGACGGCGCTGGAGGTGGAACGTTTGCTCGAGTCTTTGCAGGCGTGGAGAAATCGTCCATCTCGTTGTTCAGGATTATGCCTGTGCTTGGTGAGACGAACTTTGATCCAAAGTACGAGTTGATGGTGGACGTCATGGACACGGCGTTGAGTTGCCTGTCTACGATGGATATGTGGCTCGTTCCATGATCATGGATTTGATTCCACCTATAAAGAAGCTAATGTCATGTTTGGATAGAGATATTTGACGAGAAATTTGAAATTTACAGTAGTTCATTGATAGTGTTTGGATTAATATGAATTTGAAATCCATTCATTTACTTTTTTTTATTTTAAATCCGTCAATCCAAACACAACCTAAGATATAGGAAATCTCATTATTATGAGAAGATGAAAAATTGAAGGTGTTCTACGTACCTCCCACCGTAATGAGTCGAATTAAACGTTGCAGTGTCGGAAATAGATTTGCTTAGCTTTGCAGCAAATTCTTTCGACAGCATATCTTTCAAAACATCTGAGACGTCGACGAAATCTGGATCACCAAGGCTCATCCTCACAGCGAAGGCATTTTTCAATGCTTCAATTTCCCGGTGGATCATAAGAGATTCGGAAACATTAGATGACTCTTTAAACCGAGCCAGGATGTTGAGTATCTGAGGTAGTTGTATTTGTAAACAGGAATAAATCATCTTAAAAGAAGAGACTTTCAAGAAGTGAAAATATTTAGAAAGAAATCCATGACTTACTAGTGACACTGAGGCGCCTCCAGAAGGAGGAGGCATGCCAAGTATTTCGACACCCATCACGTCTACGGAGATAGGTTTCCTCAGTTTCACGTCATAATGCTGCAAATCTTCCATTCTTAATATTCCACCAGCTTTCTCAACATCCTTAACTAGACTAAGTCCGATTGATCCGTTGTAGAAAGCTCTCGATCCAAGCCTTGATATCATTGCCAGTGTTTTTGCCAGTTGCTTGTTGTAGCATACGTCGCCTGATTGCAATAGAGTTCTGTTTGATGTGAATATACCACGAAGCCCCTCATCAGCGATGATGCCTGATTCTGAGCTCACCATTTGCATATGGAGATACGGTGAAATCTTGAATCCGTTGTTGGCAAGTCGAGCAGCTGGTTCAACGAGCCTCTTCCATGGAATCTTGCCGTATTTTCTCCAAGCATACTCAAGCCCTGCAAGTTCGCCAGGTACTGCTACAGAGAGGGACCCACCAGCTTTTAGAGCGGCATTTCCAGCATACATATTCTGCAAGAAAATCAAATCCTCTGGCTCAACGTTCGGTACCAACAAAAGCTCAAAGATAAACGAGAAAAAGCATATCCTTAGTTAAGAAACTCATTACAAAATGAAGGGTATATTCGTCTTTCCAGTGCTTGCAAAATCTCAGCAGACAACAATACACTTAGGGGAGAGAGAGAGAGGATCATATTGCTATAGACTAAATATTACCTTGGAAGCAAGCTTTGGAGCGGTTTCTCTCATATCATAGGCTTCTGTTTCACCATCAGCTGATCGCACGAGCATAAAAGCACCACCACCAATGCCGCTAGATGCAGGGCTGACAACACCTAGGCAGAGAGCGGCAGCCACCGCTGCATCAACCGCATGGCCGCCTTCTTGAAGGACATCCCGCCCAATGGTAGAGCATTGACCATGATCAGTAGCCACAACACCATGTTGTGCAATGACCTGCTCGCGTCTTTCATTCGCTAACGTAGTACAAATGCTCGAAAGAAAAGAAAACAATAGAAGAAAGAGACACAGAGAGAACTTCCACGACATGATCGGAGCTGCAGAGGATCAAACAAGTGAACAACAATTCTACGTATTACAACTATAAGTGCTTGTTATGAAAACCAACACAAGTTGGCAAAGTTCAACTTTTCGACACAAAATGTTACAAGAAAATCTATGTGCATATGTATGGAAAAGAATCCAGTAGAAAAAGTTAAATGCAGATCAATGGAACAGTAGAAAATACTACAAAACTGAAAAAAAAAAAAATTACTATCATATCTATTGAAATCCACCTATAATACAACAATATTAACAAGCACAACAAAATCGAAAAAAATAAACAAAAAAAAAAAAAAAAGGGAACTTACATGACTGATGATAGTTCAACTATTTTGATGATGAGTTTCTAATAATGAAGCTTTTCATCCATACATAGTAGAATCCAAACAAATTTTAGGTATAAATATAAACAACAAATGTCAGAATCTTGAGCAGCTTCTGTTTATTTAATTATTATTTTTCTATAAAGGACAAAAAAAATTGCTAAAAAAAATGGAGGTACCATTTATCAGTGAAGTCAAGAGAAGTGGTGTTGTTTTCCTGAGATGACGTGTTGAATCCTCTCACTTGGTGCATTCTCATTGGACAGAATTATGGCTGTTTTTTTTTTTTTTTTCATATAATGATTAGGATATTTTTACTTAATTCTTTAATTTATGTTGAATACTCTATTTTTGGTTGCATTTTATCTCGGTTAAATGAAGGAAGCATGCAACGTTGAGGTCCATATTAATTTGTCAATTTTATTATATGTGATTATTACGATTGTAATTTAAATTGTACTCGTAATAATCATCGAAGAAAAAAAGGTAGTAGAAAAGTAAATATTAAAAGAAAAAATTGAATCAGGTTAATGGTATAGCGTTTATATAAATTCTCTAATCTTTAAATATTTTTCCTTTAATCATTTTTTACCTTTCAAAAGTAGTGAATATATAGTCTAATATATCATTATCCCTAAAATAAATCATATATACACGCCGTGGTTAGCATTTGTTACATTTACTGAATTGATTTAGTTTATTGAATAGTTGATTCAATAACCAGTTGAATTATTAAAAAAGAATTTGTAAGATATTAAAGTTTGGGGGCCATTTATAAAATAGGCGAAGTTGAGTGGCTGTTAGTGTCAAGTGGAAAGGACCATATTTGGCTAGTTGATCCAACAATCACACAAACTTTGGCCGAAAGTAGGATATTAAGGATGGTGACAAAGTGTTAAATCTCCAAAGTCAAGGGGCAAAAAGGGAATTTTTCCCCATATTTTTTAGCCAATCATATTTTGTCATCATGACAACAGCATGATGAGCCAACCTCACTTTTTAGCAAAACATTTTTTATAGCCTTTTGTTACCAAATACCTTGACTAAAACACAGATCCTATCAAGTGATTAGTATTCAAGTTTGTATTAAAGTGTCAAAAACCACATAGTTTGGATGCCAAAATACTATGATACCTTAGTTAGCAGTAGGCTGTGTAGGCTTTAACCATCCTTCTGCCTTAGAATGATACTGAAAGCCAGTATAGAACAAGCAAGGAAAGTCTGCAAAACGGGTGAAGGTTGTTTAGGAACTGTTAGCAAGAAGAGTACATAAGCTACAATAAGTTGGTAAAGAACAGCATGGAAGAGGAGATAAGCTCTAGCAAACCTGAAGCAGAAGATAAATATAGCTGCAAAGCATCTTTCGATTCACAAAACTGCTCTCATCAGTGTATGCATTCATCGCAAGTATCACTGTTTTGGCTTCTAATATGGTCCTGTCACTCAGCATTAAAAGAGATAAAAGATCATCCATGATTTTCTAAATTCTAGTTATGAGAAATTACTGTCTTTTGAACGTCCTTTACATGGATAGCGCACTTACCACAAGAATTATCAAAACATTTCTAACAATGAGAACCATGGCATTATATTTTTATGACAATATTCTCTTTTCAGTAGATTTACTAAGCTATGAAGTTTAGATGAAGATGGAATGGGATGTGATCATATGTAAGAGATAAAGCACCGTGTTTCAGCAAATCCATGTCATAGAGGTTACATTCCAATGGCACCAAGAATGTCACAAAAGTAGCAGTAAAAAGAAAATAAAGTGAAACAGAAATTTTAAAGGCGAATAATTCCTCAAATCTCTGAAAGAAAGTATAATGATCCAAGAAAAAGGAACAAAAATTAATGAAGGAATCAGCTTGTCAGTGACCAGCAAAAGATGAATACATAAGTGAAGTAGAAAGCAGTATTTCCATGCAAAGAGAGCCATGGTGGAAGGTTTTTGGTAGATGACATTATGTATATCCACATTAACTATTGCAAAAAACAAATTAAGAAGTTATCTACAGCTTTGCCGTCTCATGTTGCCAAATCCCAACTCGCAGCAGGTTTCCAGAATCTTCAAGGCTGAAACATGTTTGGTTTCTCAGAAATTACCTAAGTAAATAGAAACATCATTCATTAGAATCATGAATCTACTAAACTTTCAACAGAGGCAAATCATATTTGCAATTTGCATTTTTGATTTCATATAATAACAGATGGGATACTTCTGCACATGCTAATTAAATTTTCAAATTTCTTCGCTTACATAGCAGAGTAATTTTAAACTTCAGGCGAAGTGTATATTCAATTTTCATTTGAGTTATCAAGAATGCTTCAGTATTTGATGCTAACAAGCTAGACTTGTTTATACTTCAAATTCAGCTTTATGTCAGCTTTAACAATAGTGAGATCAGACTTGTAAAAATGAGAGAAGCAAACAATACCTTATAATCAGGACAACAGAGATTGGCTGAAAATCTGATCAAATGTGTTAGCACCACAAAAAAATTCAGCAAGGGGACTCTTCTTAACACCCTTGTAGAAGAATCAAACGATCATCACCAGATCCATAAAACTATCTCTTTGCATTTGCAGCTTGTTGGCGGGGCCCATCTTTCCTGCTGGTCGACTTCTTGCTAGCAGGTGAAGATCCAAGCGCCCCCAAAGCATCAAGGAAGAATCTTTTATTCGGTAAAATACCATCTTTATCCATATCCACG
The DNA here is from genome assembly GCA_946896805.1 of Scutellaria galericulata. NCBI lineage: Eukaryota > Viridiplantae > Streptophyta > Magnoliopsida > Lamiales > Lamiaceae > Scutellaria > Scutellaria galericulata. Next base: position 18,682,548 of record OX335794.1, read on the forward strand.
AGTAATTTCTGTACTAGCTCTTTCAGATCAGCTTTGGTATAAGCCTTATAAAGTAGCTTGTAAGTAGAGGAATCAATAGGAAACGATCGAACAGTACGTATACCCTCAAAAAGCATGCTTGCTTCCATAGGTAAACCATTCATGCAATAGACATCAAGCATAGCATTCAAAGTAGACACTTTCTTCTCCTTTTCAGATTCAACTATCTGGTCAAATATCTCTCTAGCCCTCGAGACACAGTCACAATATCCATACATCATAATAAGAGACTCGTAAGTAATGAAGCTAGGCTTATAACCCATTTCAATCATTTTCTGGTAGGCCAAATCGGCTTTCTCTCTAAGCCTTGCTTTTCCATAGTTTGTAATCATGGAATTAAACGTAGGAAGTGTTGGCTTCTCTTTGGATCGCAACAAGCTCTTAAATACCTGCTCCATCTTCTCAAACTCTTGCTTTCTCCCATACGAATCAATCAACAAATTAAATGTAATAACATCAGGTTTAATCTGCTTGCTCTTCATTCTAGTAAGCACCAACTCCATTTCCTTGATCATCCCTATTTTTCCATAGGCATCCATGACACCATTAAATGTGAAGATATCAGGGCTGATTAAACTTTCATCGAGGTCCTTGAATAAAGCATTAACCTGATCAACATTTTTCGACTGAGCAAAAGCTCGTAAGAGAATATTATACGTGACAATGTTCTGTTTACACCTCTCCATTCCCTTCATCTTCTCAAAATAGGAAAGAGCCTTGGCCAAGGCCTTGGTCTTATCACGAGAATGGAGGTGGGCTGTAATCAGAGCATTGTAAACCGATGTATCGGGCTTACAACCACTATTACGCATCTCGGAGAAAAGCCACATGGCCATTCGAGTTTGCCCTTTCTTCCCCATCACTGAAATCAACTTTGAATAAACCCCATTATCAGCTATATACCATTTCTGCTTCTGCATCCATCTAAATACCTAAACCATTCCCAAATAATTGCAACTTTTAAATTCAATCTAGCTAAATGTGAATACACTGAAATCATGCAACAAGATTAAATAAACAAAAATCAACAGAGAGAGATAGACCTCAAGGCACTGAAGCCAGTTATCACTCCTCCCAAGCTCTTCAAACAGCAGGAAACAGTGCTCAGTGCGCACAAACTTCACATACTTATTGAGAGTGGTCACCAATGGCTGCTTATCAGAGAAATTCCTCATGACCAAGCGAACCAAGTCTTCCACTTCCGAAGAGGGAGAAACGCTGCTTTTCTGCCTGTTAATACTCCGACCCGGTTTTTTATTGGGTCGGGCTGAAACCCCACACATTCGGATTGTCGAAGATAGGCATGAGTGACGAGTCAAGGCGTGGATTGAGGGCGAAATGTGGATGAATGTCGGTGTTGAGGAAAGTTGCAGAGAGGAAGACGTAAAGGGAAGAGGCGCCGATGTCATTCTGCACTGGTGGTGTCGCCGCCGTAGCTTTCGGTGGTCGCGCCGCCGTTGCCTCTTCTATCCAGACAAAAAAATTGGGAGTAATGTGATACAGAAAGTGCTACACTTCAATGGCGCTTACAAAGAGTCGCTAGTTATAAATGATTAGTTAGGTTTGAAAACGGAAAATAATAAGAAAAAATTAGATTTGAAAAAGATGGAAAAGGGAAAATGAAAAAAAATTAATAAAAAAATTAGGTTTGAGAAACGAAAATAAAAAATTAATTAATTAGGTTTAGAAAAGGGAAAATAAAAAAATTAATTAGGTTTGGAAAGGGGAAAATCAAAAAATAATAATAATAACAAAATTAGGTTTGAAAAAGATGGAAAAGGGAAAATGAAAAAAAATAAAAAAATTAGGTTTGAGAAAGGAAAATAAAAAACAGGGATTGAACCCGACGTGAATCGAACACGCAACCTTCTGATCTGGAGTCAGACGCGCTACCATTGCGCCACGGATCCACTTGTTTACATTTATTAAAAGCAATTTTTATGTTTTAGTATTGTGCAATAAATTATAGTCATCCATCGGAATTTTATTTATATTCTAATAAATTCCATCGAAGAATTAATCTGATTTTTCTTTCAATTCACACTTCATAGTAATATATGCTCTTTAATCTAGCAGTACATCGCAAGGGGAAAAAAAACGACCAAAGTATTTGGTAGAAATGGATGCAATCGTGCTTTCAGTAAACATGTAACAAAAAATACACCAAATGTTGTCTAAGATGATGAGCCATAACTAATAGACATGACAGGTTGAGACAATTCGATTATTAAATTATGGAACTCAACTTCAGTTCAAATCTTGACATACTAAAAAAAAAAAGCAAGATACGATGCATTAATGCAACATCACATTGTAAGAAATTAAACTCATCTCAAAGAGAAATTGTTACGTGAACAAACAAAAAGAGATTACAAACAATTATACTACAATCTACGCAAAAACACTCCCTTAGCAGTGTAAATTAGCAGAAACTGCAAAAACAAACACAGAGGATCAAATATCAAAAGCACAAAATAGAGAAACAATAATGAGATTGGGACTTGTGTCAATTAATCAATGGATTAAACATCCCTTTACACAAAAATCGAAGGGGAGCAACTAAACATATGTAAAGACTAGCCCAAATTAGAAGGCAATGTAGAAACAATTTAAAAAATTTAGAAAGAAAAAAACAATGAACAACATGTCACAGAAAAGAATTAATTCCCAAGCCACATGTACAAAAAACTTCACACGGATATCGCACTTAAATCATCAAGGACTTGTCGAATGTTAGGCCTTTCATTTACAGGAAGAATGCACCTTATTGACACCGAAAGCATGTCATCCATTGCCTTCGAGTGTTCTTCTCCTCCAGCAATATCCCTATCGATGCAGTCCATTCCTCTTCCTTCTTGATCACACAGTCTAACCCAATCTGTAAGATCTACTGCACCCGATTGACCTGAGATTATATCCCCAGCACTTCTTCTGGTTAACAGTTCCATCAAGATTACACCAAATGCATACACATCAGCTTTGAACGATGGGGCTGGTTTGGCTGCTCTGGCGAGTTCTGGGGCGCGGTACCCAAGAGCCCCCAGGTTCAATATCTGCTCAGCAATGCCTGCAGGTGTCATCAGGCGATGGAGACCATAGTCAGTTAGTCGAACATTGTATTCCGAGCCTTCCAGGAGAATGTTTGTGGGCTTTAAGTTTCCATGAGGGTGGCCTCTGTCGTGAAGGAACATAAGACAACGAGCAACATCCATAGCAACTTTCAATCTTCGGTTGAATGATAACAGGGAGTACCTCCGAGGTGTGCTCTCTGCATAAAATGGGTAAGTGTAAATATTAACAAGGTCATAGTATTTACAAAGTCACCCTTGACCAAGCTTCTGCTAAAATAGAAGTCAGACCTCTAATAGAGTATGCATGTCAATAACAACCTCTAAATTACTTTCAAGAGTGAAAGCACCACAAAAGGCAAATCATGGTAATGGTTAAAGCATAGTAAAAATATGGAAAAACTAGACAGTTTATAGATACATTGGAACCAAGAAAGCAATGTTGTGGGCCCTCACCGTAAAGATGCAAGGCCAAGCTATCACCCAACACATAGTCTGCTAAAATAAGCCTTTCTTGTTCTCTTGGTCCCCAATAATAAGCACGCAAAGGAACTATATTTTGATGCCTGACTGATCCAATCTTTTTAACTTCCTTGGCGAAGTCTTTCTTGTTTTTAACCAAGCCAACTCTCAACCACTTCACAGTGAGCATATGCCCGTTATCTAGGGTAGCTTTGTATAAAGTTCCATGGCTACTTCGACCCAGTACTTCTGCAGGAGCTCGAGATAACTCCTCAGCTGTAAATGTGAGGGAGGAGTCCAAGAAGAACAGTTCTCCAGCCAATCGATCTGGTGAATACACGTCCAAAGTAACAGGTTGTTCCATTGTGTCAATAAGATTGGGGGAAGATGACATTGGAGATCCTGGTGAGGATTTCCTTCCGGATGTTGTTGGATGATTATCTAGTTGACTGAGATTTGTGGTTGCTGCACCAGCTGCCACTCCTTCAGGCAATATGTGTTCAACAATCTCAGTGCCAGACTCCATTTGCCCAGACAATGATCTCGAATTTGAAGTCAACAAATGATCATTAGAAAAACTTAACGAAGTTGGAGGAGGCTCTGTGTTGCCATGGAAACCAAAGATTGAAGGCCGAGCAAATCTTCCTACTTTTACATCTCTGTCTGCAGCCTGTCCACAAAATCCACCTTGTCCATGGAAATCGTGAAGCCGAGCTCGCTGATAAGCCCAAAGAACAAAAGCAATCATCACAACAGCTCCAACACAGGCAACAATAATGGCTATTCTTATACTAGATCCGGTGCTGTGACGATGCCCTCTGCCTTCAATTTGGTTTGGGACATCTCTGGAAGAAGAGGAATGATGGTGCTCAAGTCCATCATTACCAGGCATAAACGAAGAATCTGGGAAATTCAAGTTTTCAGGAATCTTTCCTGATAAATTATTGTAAGTCACATCAAAGAACTTCAGGCTCGATGACAGTCCACTAGGAATCTGACCATTGAAATTATTATTGGATAAATCTAGGTACTCGAGGATGGTAAGTTTGCTCAGTTCATTTGGCAGTGATCCAGAGAGATTATTTCTAGCAAGATTCAGTAACTTAAGCCTCCCCCAGTTACCTATATCAGAAGGCAATCCACCTGTTAAGGCATTATTTGAAAGATCTAAAGACTCCATCGGTGGAATAGAAGGTAGAACCAACAATTCGCTAGTATGAGAGCCTTGAAGAGGAATTGGTCCAGTCAAATGATTGCCTGACAAGTTCAAATTGGTTATGGACATTGAAGTAAAGAAGCTATATGGTATCGGGCCATCAAAATTGTTGGAGCTCAGATCAACTGTAGTGAGCTTTGGGTAGGAGCCCAATGTCGAGGGCAACAGCCCCTCCAGGGAATTGTTGCTAATACTGATTGAGGTCAATCTTTGGAATTGTGTCAAATTGGGAATGATTCCTGTCAAGCCATTGGAGCTCAAATCTAAAATTTCCAGATTGCTATTCCAATTTGTCAGAACAGATATGTCATCTGCTAGAAGATTTCCACTAAGATCAACAACTTTACAATTTCCCAATGACGGCGGCAATAAACCTGAGATTGAGTTTGATGAAAGGTTGAGAGTAACCAAAGTTGTTGAGTTGATTTTCGGAATGGTACCTGAAATGTAAACAATATACTTAGAACTTCATCAAGGTTTGAAAAATATATATATGATCGAAAATGAAATTTCCCAAGAAAAATAGAACTAAATTCATGAAATGCAAGTCAACTATGAACTATTGAGCGTATTTTTCTGAGCATACAGACTGGAAGTTAGATGTGCGGCTTTTATAGTTTCAAATTTATGGAACAAACAGGGGGAAGAAATTTTCTGATCGTTTCAGAAGATAAAATACAAGCTTTATATGACTATGCACTGCCTTGAGGGTCTTCATGCAGATCCAGACAGCTAATAGCAGGAATGCGACATAATAACTACACCAACCAATTTCAGGAAAAGATCTATTAATTGAGAAGCACAACTTTAAACAGTAAACATTTTAACATTTTCTCTATAGTTGTATAGGTAAGCGATAAAGTACAAATCCAGAACTATCCATAAAGATCTATTATTCATGGTCTAGGTTTTCTGGTAGAGAATCGCATAACATTATGGCCCTGTTCCCTTATTTGTACTTCATCTGATAGAATACAGACTGAATTGATAACTTTAACAAGGTGAGAAGTTTTGATACAACTTTGCTAGTTTGCTCTAATCACGTTCATAAGTATTATAAACAAATTCCGATCAGGATAATAATCTGCACTTGCCACGTGGCAGCTGTCACCCGACTTCACCATTTTCATGCCATGAACAATCTGTGATAGAAGCATGGTCGCTTGTGAAATGGACATGCCATGTGTGGCTATTTACAAACAAAATTAAGCCAACACCAAATTTGACGTCACCAGTGGAAACACGTAAGAATGTCACGGAGTAACACAACCGACTAGTCAGAAAAGACAATGTTGGGGTCTAGGTTTTATTAGAAGAATTTTCTAAAGTAGAACATGTTTTGAACTATGACTTTCTCACTGTTCTGATTTAATTGCTACGTGTCACCTACCCTACGTTCCAAAAACCATTCCTGAAACAAAAAACCATTCTTTAAGCTCGCTTTGAGCTGTACGTGTCATCTACTCTTGCATGATCAATAGACTATCACTGGCTTCTAGAGAAAACAAAAGTTTGCATATCCTTTTCAAGTTGCATTTATACAACAATCAATATACAACAGTCAACGGATTCTGCACAACTCAAAAAGAAAATGCAAATTAGTTCAAGCCCATGCAACAGTTATATAATGTACAATCAATATTTGACACGCGTCGCCCTATAAAAGGCGAAAAGATCAAGAGTTAGTCAATGTTCTCCAAACATAACTGCAGATACTCAGGTATAACACATTATATACACAGAGGATCCGGAAACAAAGAGGTCTAACAATGGTAAAAAGGCATGTGGTAACTAAAATGAAGCCAATCTAGTCTAAACAAACAGCAAATACTAAAACGTTAGTCAATGAAAGGGGTAAAAAATTCATTAACTGATACCAATTGACATAAAGACTTCACCTGAAAATCCATTGACACTGAGATCCAACTCCCTTAATGGTATAGCCCCCTGCAAGAATCCAACAGGCACAACCCCAGTCAGCTGATTACTTCCGAGCCTTAGCACCTGGAGATTTGGCAACTGCCCAAATTCAGGCAGTTCACCTCCAACGGCGTTATCACCCAAATCCAAAACCCTCAGGTTACGAAACAACTTCATCGTGTCGTCCCCCCAAAACTGCCCTCCTATATTATTTCCACTCAAGTTTACATACTGCACGGTATTAGCCAAACTGGACACATTATCCACACCCAATTCAATGGAACCGAAAAAGTTATTCCGGCTTAAATCCAAGTATTCCACATTCCTGAGCTCAGGAATCAGTTCCTGCATATCCCCCTGCAACTGATTAGAATGCAAATCCAACACTTTCAACTGCTGTAAGTTACGAATTCCGGTAGGAAACCATTCCGAGAAATTATTATTGGACAAATTGAAATAATTTAGTGCCCAGAGATCATTCAATCGAGCAGGAATCGGGCCGTAGAATTGATTCCCCGACAGATCAATTACTTGGAGAGACGACATTACGCCGAGAGTAGGCACAAGGCGGCCAGTGAGAGAGTTTCCAGCGAGGGTTAGATTCTGCAGCGACTTCAACGGAATGAGAGTGCTGAATTTGAGGTCACCGACGAGGCCAAGTCGGTCAAGGGCAATGGCGACCACGGAGGAGGTGGCGGCATCACAAACGACGCCGTAGAAGTCGGCGGGGCAGGCGGAGGCGTTAGAGGGGAAATTCCAAGTGGAGAAGATTCGATTTGAGGGGTCGGATTTGATGCCCTTTTTGAACTCGAGGAGTGATCGGACTTCGTCCTCAGAGGCGGAGCCATGGCGGCAGAGGAGGATGAGGAGAGAGAAACTGAGGAATAAAGTAAGAGTGTGAGTCATTTGTGGAGGCGGAGCAACGGCAGTGGCTAGCGGAGAGGCATTTGAGGGGGGTGGTGGGGGGTGGGGTGGGGGTGGGGATTAGGGTTTTTAATATTAGGGGAAAATGGGAAGATGAGTTGGTGTCTGTATGTATACGTGTATGTATAGTTGTGTGTGTGCAGGACTGAGTTTTTCCTTTCCTCTCAGTGCTCTTCTGTGTGAGTGTGTGTGAGAGTGTGTGTGAGAGAGAGTAGTGAGAGAGTAGGGTTTTTATATGGAAAATGAGTTGTTAAGAGAGAAAAATGAGTGTAAAAAGGTGGAGAAATGGAAGTTTTGTTCGTGAGGTGGGCCCCCTAAATTATTTTTTGTTCTTCCCTTTATTTCTTTTTTTTAATTATTATTATTATTATCTTCAGAGAATATTACAATTGTTTTTTTTTCCTTTTTCTCTTTTTTTTAAAGTAAAAAATGATTTAATATTTTGATTACATTGTGTTTACATATTTACATTTTACAATATTAACTTTATAATTCTTGCATTTTCATCAACTCGATCAAATCATAGTTACACACGTGTCTTACAATAGAATATTATGATTAATTCCAATTGATAAGTTGCAATAAATTTATAAATTTCATACGATAAAGTAGAATCCTGTAAATATAATACGATAAAGTGAAAAAATTGCATAATTCAGATCACAAAATATAATTCACCATTTTTAATTACTGAAACTTTTTTTGTATTTGATTGAGCGAATAGTAAAATTTGATAACTTGATTTAACTAACTTTTTCTAAATTATATTTCCTACTTTTCAATCGCCTGGATTGTCTGTCTACTTGCATAACTCGTTTTTCCAAATATTCACATAGCCTATTTACAACCAAAGTAAAATAAATTGATAATGGTGTGTGTGTGTAAGTAGTTTAGTAGACAAACTTTATAATTATTAATAAATACATCTAAAAATACAATTATTAGTTTTTTTATATTTAAATCAACAAATTTTTTTTACTTCCTCATTATTTGGTACCGTTTTACGTCTACATTTCAATATTAATTCATTATATATCCATGTTAATTGTTATCATATTCTAATTACTATTAAAGTAAGGGATATTCATATCCTACCTAAATTACATATTCCATCAACAACATTGTATTCTTTAAAATTTGGGTTTTTTTTTTTTTTTTGTTGGTGGAGCTACAAATACAACACCAAACTCGTAAGAAAATATTATTAAAAATTAAGTATTAGTGAACAAGTAAACATTACACGACAACTAATGGTACTTTATAAATAGTTTATCTCAGATATCATTGACCAATAAAATTAGATTCAGTTCCCACACCAATATATTTTTTAATCATATCCAACTATCGAAGCACCATTCTTTAGCAAAATAAATAAATAACATCATAACTCAATAAAAAAATGATTCCAAAAACATCTATCTTGTTTTTTGATATAAACATAAACACATGAAAAGTAATTGTGAACAAGCAAACAAATATATATGTTGTTGAAGTATAAGTATGAATTATTTATTGCATTTTATGTCCTATTTTAAATTAAATTCTATTAATATATGATAATTTATAATCATGATACTGTTAATATACCTAACATGCTTGATAACATGAAATACGAAAAAAAAAACATTATATTATGATAAATAAAATTTAATGTATATATAACATAAATATGAGACAACTAAAGTGTGACTTTTGAGTTTTAACACATAGAATCAAACAAAAGCAATTACCCTTATTTCCCCTATTTGTGTTTTATAATATTGTATAGAAATTGCAACATTTTATTCACATATGCCCACAAGACAGGAAGATGAGTATATAATTAATTTGGTTGAACACAATCAATAACATCCCTTACGTAAGAGAACATATTTCACATTCATAAATGCTCTAGTTAATGCACAACATTAGAACATTGTTTTTAATGTGTTTATTCCAATAATTTTTATTTTATAAAAATTAACAAATTAACTCAATCTACTATACTTAAATAAGAAAAGAAAGCACACTTAAATCTTTATTTTTATGCTCAATATTTTTCAAGAGCTCATAAATAAAAACTAAAAGTTTAGAACTCAACAAAATAATATAAACACACAATTGATTGTTTGTAAAGACTTAATGTGAACAAAATAAAATTTATGGGTTTAGTAGAATATAATAAAAAATATCTGGTCAATATTACAAATATAAAAGTTCGGCTATTTAAAAGTGAATGATACCTATTATAGCTTGAATGAGTTTATTCTATGTATAGATTTTAATTTTTTCTTTTCTTTTTTCGAGTTTTTTCCTTCTAAATTTCTAATTTACATTGTGGATTTAAAACCCCACTTAATTTGGAGTTATTTAATGAAAGTAATCTTCTCAAATCCTCCTTGAAATTAAAACGGTAATATATATCCTACACGATGGCTCAAACCATAACAAAAAATTTCTATGATCATTACCATATATATATATTTTTTACATTAAATCGTTTATTGCAAAACAATAATTTAATTTATTTTTATCTTGTCAACCCATAACATGGACTTATTCAAAACATTTTTTTCATCATTAGTGTACACATAACTTACATCAAGGGTTAAAATAATTTAGCTTCTTATAACTTATTTAGGTGTCTTTCAATTATAATCTCATAAGTATCACGATTTTCAATTTTATTCCAAATTTGAATGATCAGTTCAATTTCATTCAGAAATTTTGAATTTCGGTCGAAAAGGTCACGTGCGAATCAATGCATGTACACCAATTAGAGGTTTTTTTGTTGACGTAAAGTATCGTGGCAGCACATGTCAGTCAATAAGAATTTGACATGTGTCGTCATGTTACTTTTAGGTTACCGAAAAATCTCACTTCGAAGAAATTGAATTGAAATTAAAGTGATTTTTAAATTGTGAGTTTGAATTGAAAATCATGATAATCATGAGACAAAAATCACAATACACCCAAATATTAGAAATGATTTTAACCTTTTATATTAATAAATAAATCATAAAATGCAGCAACAATTTCAGACACTATTTAATAGCACCCCAAATGAAGTAAAAATAAATTTCTCCAAATTGGGGTGACCAATTTCCCACACACTGTGTGTGTTGTATGTGTAAAATGAGTTGAAAAGGCATTAAAAAAATTGGCAGTTTGAAGGGGTGGAGTGGGTACTGTTAGTTGGCGGAGATAGGAGTTAAAGTACAGACTGTAAAGAACTGTACACTCCATTCATATTTCTGACTCAAAGGGTGAGTGGCCCCCACTCTCTCCCCATTTCTAGCCCACTATTTAACGCCGTTAGTTGCCTGTCAGTTTCCTTTCTTTTTCCGGTCTTCAGTCCTTAATTTTGTAGGAGACATGAAAATTTACGGAAATGCCCCTGACTTTGACTCGCTCTAATTGCAGGTAATTACTGTTTCCTTGCTCCTACATTTTTGGAAAAGGGTAAAATGTTTGACACTTAAAATTTTTGGAATAATTCATATATATTTTGGTCCCTGCTTTCACTTTGTTTCAAATTATGCCCATATTGCATTTTATATATATTGAACGAGCTTTTATATTTTTAGATGAATGTCGAGTTCTTGTGTGTTATTTATATCAAACACAATTCATTCTGAATGTGAAATAATTTAAATTAAAATTTAATCTACATGAAAGAACAAAATACTCAATGTTTATCAATAGAAGTCCATGAATCAAATAACATTACATTAACCCGTTGTTTATAAATAAATAAATAAATATATATAGTGTAACTTAAATATTTTTATTATTTCTAATTTGTATTGGTAGAATTGAAATGATGAATTATAAGTATTTTGATAGCCGATTAGCCTTGTTTCAAGGAACAACTCATCTTTTGCACTGTACTTTACATTGTTTTGTCTTTTATCTCATGTATTTCGATTTCCTTTTTTTTTATTTTTTTTGCTTCATGTACCTTCTCATTTTTTACTCTCCTAGTTTTTTTAACTCATTTTCACAACTTAAACGACGAAGTAAGAGTAAATAATTATAGGGAATAAAAATTTAAAAAAAAAAACATGAAAATTTAAGGTATAAAAAGGTTAGAAATAAAATGTAGGAGTTAAAGTTAACAAAAGAAATTGTAGGCGCCAAAAAGTGGAATTTTTTTAATGTATGGGATGAAAACCATAAAAAAAAGGAAAGTTATTTCCTTGTTTTTCTTCCCATTGTGTTTAAATATACCGAGTATGTGACAATATGACGTTCCAAAGGTCAAACTTTTTTTTTAAATATTTATATTATACATGAAATATATTTCGGATACTATCAAAATAGGTAACATGAAATTTCCCCGAATTATTCAAGATCCATAATTTAATATGGTTTTAATTTAGAGTTCATTGTCTCTCGGCATTTACACACACCACACATTGCATATCTTGACTTAGTGCAAATCAAATTTGACTATATACACAATATAAGTTTGTATATTTACCAGATTTATAATAATTTTAGGCTCAGTTGAATGGTAACTGAACAATTTATATTTATATCTGTACTTATTTCATTAACTTTTTATGTTTTTATTTCCTAATTAAACATCGAATAATTTTATTCAATTTTAGATTTTGTGAGATGGGTTAATCCATTAAATAAAAATTGATGTATATCAATGAGTTTAGGTCATGATGGTGGGTTTCATCTCATGAAAATAAATTTGTGATTCAATCTCTCTCACTGTCTCACACATACAGACATATATATAATTTTATTTATATATAAAAGATCAAAAAATGGTGTAAGAGCACTGAATGAAGCCATATTTTTTCTGACGTTTCATAAGATTGAAACTTTATTCCCATTGCCTTCATAATCAGTGTTGTCTACTTTATCTTATCTGCACCGAATTTATAGCAACGATAAATGTATTTTTGGTAATTTAACTAGATAATTAATAAATTAGTTAATTAACACATATTGGGTCCGGCTATTCGTACCCCAAAAAATGCTAAACACACCCCATTTTTTTATTTTTGATTTAAAAAATTTAAAAAATAACAAAATTACAATTTTACCTTTATGCAAAGAAGTGTGTTCGACCATCAGTTGAACACAAATCGAACACACCTCTTTGTGTTCGACTGATAGTCGAACACAGAGAGGTGTGTTCAACCATGATTGGTCGAACACACCTCTCTGTTTTCGACCACCAGTCGAACACACTTCTTTGTATAAGGGTAAAATTGTAATTTTGTTATTTTTTGAAAATTTTAAATCATTTTTTAAAAAAATGGGGTGTGTTTAGTATTTAATGGGGTGCAGATAGCCGGGCCCACACATATTTTATCATGAATTTTTGTAATTCCTCTTACTTGGAAATTGGAATAGAGATAGGTTATAATTCTTCTCATTTTGAGAAGAAATTTCTTGAATAAATAAATATTATTTAGGCATATTTGAAGGAATATATATTTATTATTATCCAAAAATGTTGTAAAATAATATATTGACTCATACTTCATACATTCTTATGAAAGATGATTGTCTCTATTTTTATTTTTATCTTGAAAATTAAAAAAAAAAAAAAAAAACTTTAAAATGACGCATATCAACAAATTGTAATATAATTATAGATCATATCATATAACATGTATATACAGATATATTCAATCAAAATATAATATAATAAATTTAATAGAAATAAAATCTTCTATTACCATATAAAATAATTAAGCATATATTAAAATTATGTATTATATATATATATATATATATATATATATATATATATATATATAGCTTAATAAGTAATAGCGAAATTATGAACACAATTGCAATGCTAACTACTCATATTAAATTACTTGAGACGTAACTAGTGGAGTATTTATTAATTCCATATACAAAATTTCAATTTAAAATAATCTTGATAACAAGACCTAGTATATATGTTATGTACAAAGACATTTATATTTTATTGCATAACAAAAAAATCAAATAAAATTCAGCTAACCAATTTTTTTTTTCAAAAAAACTATATACCAATGTAAAATTTCGAAGTTACCTTCTGTAAGTTCTTACAATTTTTTTAATTGAAAAAAAAAAAAAAAAACTTACGAATATGGCAAATTAAATAGACTTATCAATAATTCAGCTGAAACTTGAAAGAGCAAAACAAACAAAAAAGTATCAGAAGTAATTAATAATATGAAGAAATGATCTGATGTCTCCTTTAAAGTCTCAATCATAGTAGCCTAGTAAGTCAATATTGTCTTCCCACGAGCATCTTCCTTTACTCTAAATTTTTATCAATTATGGACTGTGATTGTGACAAATGATGCTATTTAAAAAAAAAAAAAATATATATATATATATATATTTTTTTTTTTTTTTTGAACATGCGAATTCAGTACACTAGGTATAATGATACTTGAACTAGTTTTCTTCTTTCTTTTCATGTGTATAAGAGTTCAAATTTAAATAAAAAAATTAGAGTTTATGATATTTATTCATGATGGATTTGTTGTAATATAATTAATTAGTACCACAAATTATATTAAAGTTTTATATTCTTAGATTCCCATTGTTTTCTTCAAAATATGAACACTCGTTTTTTTTATATGAACAATTTTCTTTTATTACTAATACATCATATTTTTCGTACATCATATAAAAAAAAATCTCTTAAAAGATGTCTCAATTTCCCATCTCATGGCTACTTGTGTTATATATATATATATATATATATATATATATATATATATATATATATATATATATATATATATGACAAAAACTCGATGAGTATGATTCTAGTGAGACAATCTCACATATCTAATTCCGCGAGATAAATTATTTACAATTGAATAATTTGTAATTCAAACGTTAATTTATAAAGCGTGTTTGATTATGAATTGTGAAGTTCCGTTTCATGAACATTCGTCAATATTGAGATATATAATTTCATATTATTTTTTCGAACCTTGATGTATCTACGTAAAAAAATATTTTATTTTTCTTGATTTTTTTAATAAATGTGAAGAAAATGATTAATTTATGTTTGTTATGTGATTGTAGTAGAATTCAACCACTAAACATAGTAAAAACTTCTTATAATCTCATTTTTCATTGTTTTTCTTCTTTCATAAAAAGAAAATATTTCTTACTTGCTGATTTAAGTGAGGAAAGTTTTTGAAACATATAGTGGAAGACTCAGTTTTTTTGGCAAAGTATTTAGCTGTCCCCATGTGGTTGGAATGCTTTATTTCATGACAACAATTGGGATATTTTATTTTAAATAATATTTCATCTAATATATTATTATATCAATTCATATTATATATCTTATGATAATATCATTGTTTTGACGTATCATGCATTTTATTAGTGTTACACAACATACAACCTTTTTCCATATATGAAGGTACAAATTATATATAAGTATAGATTAAATTGTTATTTTCTTGTTTTTCTTCCCTGTCAAATTTCAGATTGATTGATTCAAATTGTCCTAAATCGAACAAGAAGCCAGATTTCGATGGTAATAATACATGTTATGATTACTTGGTCTACCAACTAGATGTCACACGACCTTGTCCTCTCAGATTAATTTTTTTTCCTTAATTAAATGAAAATGGCTTAAAATTGATATCAAAAGAAAAGGGAAAGAAAGAGAAATTAAAGGATCAAAATTGATTGGTCCTACAATAAAGATCAGTTGAAGTTAGTGAAATTAGAATTAAACAAAATTGCTACCTATATATTTTGGACTTTATCAAGAAATTAAATCAAATTATATGACTTTTCTAGCTTACTTATACTTTCACTACTCACTTCGTTTCATATTAATCATAAACTCCAAAAGTTTGAAAATTTTAATTTATTTGTTTTTTTTTTTAAATCAGAAAGAGTACTTCTTATATGATATTTTCAACTCTATCAGTGTCTTTTTTTTTTTTTTTATATTAAACTTATTTAATGAAATACATTTATCATATTTATTAAAATGTTATGTAATATTACACATAACTATATCTATTAGATATTTTCTTAATTTTTATGAAATAATTTAATTAGACGTGCAATCGAGTAATTTTTGGGGTCGACTTGCAATAATGCAATTATCAACATTATTTATATGTAAAGCACAATAAATTTTAAATTTGATATGGTGGAGGAATCTTTTTTCTTTTCCTTTTTTCGTGGTAATAATGATTTGCATATTCATTCGACAAATCAAATGTTACATTAATGGGCCACAGAAATTATACAGTTCAGAAAAGATAGCATAAGCTTTTCAAGATTTCACGCTTTAAGGAAATTCCAATCATGTAATTTTTTATTTATTTTTAATGTGATCCTATCATCCTGGGTTGCATGCATATAGTGGTACTTCACTCTGAGTCGAGTCGAATGTATTATTTTTTAATTTTATTTTAATGCTATAAAGTTAAAAAAAAATGTTTGAATTATTTGATAATTAAATGGTTCAAGTTTAAATGAGCTTTAATCAAATCAAATACGAATGGAACTTTAAAAAGTTTGCTAGAGTTTAAATAGGCTTTAATCAAATCAAAAATATGAATCGAACTTCAAAAAGTTTATCATTTTATATTTATTAAGCTCTAATATGCATGCGAGCCAAACTTTAGATTTTATCAAACATAAAATCTATCAAATCGATCTCAATTTTTTATTTTTTAAAACTCGACTTGAGTATTAAGTAGCTCGGTTTGATTTTCAGCCTTAAATGTGTGCAATAATGTCAGGATTGAAAATGAAATTAAAATTAATAAAAATAAATCTATTGGTGATTATTTAAATATATCATTTTTAATGAATTTAACATGCACCACTAACATTCTATTTTTTTTTTTTTTTTTTTAAGATACCGTTCTAATTTAAGTGAGATTTGAAATCTTTCTTGATATCAAATTCGAATTCCTTTTGATATTATTCTGATAAGAAAGAACAATCAAACACTAAATTAAAAGACATTTTTAATCATTTATCATTTCACGTTCGAGTAGTTATAGATTAAGGATCTCTTAGTAGTATGTGCCATCTCAATTACCATGAAATTAATATAATTGACTATAAATATAACTAAGTGGGTCAAAAAAAGTGAGGATTTTTATTCTTTAAAACGCGAACATATAGAAATAAAATTAACACACACACATATATTTATATATATAAATATAAATATAAATCCAATATAAATTAACCCAAAAAAAACAAAAACAAAAAGGTAATTACTTACTCACACGTTAGACACTCTCTTCGAGTCTTTCGTGCTTATTCGTTTCAATTCTTCAAATTATTATCGTATTTATACTTATGAATTTTATAGTGCAAAATGGCAGAGAAGCCAACCCCTTCTCTTGGTGATTGAGCCTTTTGTTGAGGAATCAGAAGACAAGGTCAAAACTAGTTTGAAAAACATCAAATTTTAATTAATTAATAATATATTACTCAAACAAGATATTGTATTTAATCATTCATCGTTCCCATATATATATATATGTATATATTTATATATCTCATCTCTCTATGTGTATATATAACAACCAAACTCAGTTCTTCACTACTACATTTTGTACTAAGTTTTCAAGAAAATTAAATAATGAGAATTTCGAGCTTGTTTCATCTTTTTCTTACAGTTTTGTTGCTTGATTTTATGTTAGTTGATATATGTCAAGGAAGATTAATCATGAATGATGTGACAGTGGATTCAACTTCTGGAAAATCAACTCTTGTGGTAAGAAATTCTTTGAAATTTAACTTCTCTGAACGTCGTCGTTTGAATCCTTTTCAACCCCTTTTACCAATATGATTAATGATGCAGGTGAAGGGCAAGTCTAACAAGGGGAAAGTTGAGTTCAAGAAGGGCAATATTGGGAATTCACAAGAAACTATATATGAAAGTGAAGATTACATCTACACTCAGTCTTTGCCTTGAGTCTTCTAGGGTTACTTGAGTTGCG
This sequence comes from Scutellaria galericulata, assembly GCA_946896805.1. Taxonomy (NCBI): domain Eukaryota; kingdom Viridiplantae; phylum Streptophyta; class Magnoliopsida; order Lamiales; family Lamiaceae; genus Scutellaria; species Scutellaria galericulata. The sequence continues at coordinate 18,700,127 of OX335794.1, forward strand.
GATAATTATGAGATTAATTAGTTAGAGAAGAAGAAAATCAGTAAATTGTAATATGTATAATTTTTCATCAAACATCTTATTTTCTTTTATATAAAATTACTTTTTTGGAACAGAATGACGAGGTTATTAAACTCACCATGACATGGGGAGATTGGGGTCCAAAATTCAAAATCTATTCGATTTGAATTTATGTTCTTTATCGTATTCCAATTATTATTTTCATGTATATTATTTGAACCCTTCAATACAATGTATATAATATTCACTTAAAAAATATTACATGATATTTAGAAATTATTGGTTTATGATTTTTATTTTTTTTATTAAATAGGGAAAAGAAAAAGGTCCTCAGTTTGTGAGAAAATCGGGGGTTCTAATCTCTTAGGTCTTAATACATCTACTTTATAATTGTAAATGAATTTGAACTTTAAAAAAAAATAAAATTATTTGAATGATTAGCTATACATTTACTGAATGGTAAAAATAGAATAAAATAAAACCAATACTTCTATGAGCACTATCTCGGGTCCATTAGTCCATACATATGCGATAATATAAAAAAAGAAAGTTCTAAAAAGAAATAATTAGTTTTTGAACTTGTAAATTTATGATACTTGGATTTATTACATACCTATATCGTACATGTTTAAATCCTCTACTACATATCGTATCTTAATGTCATATTTCATTTATTGATGTATGCTCATTCGCTAACACTATCACTATATATACACGTGAAGTAGAATAATGAATAGCAAGGAGATTAGAACATAATAAAAAAATTAAGAATTTAACAATCTATACACCAATATATATAGTCTTATATATCAATCATCTTTTCGTTGTTGTCTTAAATGATGTTTTACTTGCCAACACATCTCTTATACTTTCTTTGTTAAAAAAAAAAAAACAAAAAAAAAAAAAATCATTTAAGGTCGTTTTACAGATATTAAAAAGGTATCAATAGACATTATTAATGTATTTCACTAAATAAAACCTAACATAAAACACAAAATAAAAAAAAAGTTGGAAATAATCATTTAACTATCTTCTTTGTAATAATAAAAACGACAGTTAAATTGAAGCAAATTATATATATATATATATATATATATATATATATATATATATATATTTTGTCCAATAATAGTTATTTTGAAATGAATCACGTAATGATCAATTAAACATTATAATAATAAACTTTAAATTTTTTCTTGTTTTACTTGCTAACTTGTTGCAATCACTTTTCATTAACAAAACCCAAATCTCCATCACCTTTATTTTAGAAAAAAAATTATTTGTTCAAGAAGTCCATTGGCTTAACATCATGTGGTGGTGTTCTTTGTAAAACAAACAGCTTAAGTATACAATAAAAATAATGAATCTTTTTTGATAATTATTAAATTAAATAGTGAATCTGATATACTGTAAAACAAACAGTTCCAACATACCTCTGACATATTCTAATGGAGGTGATTACTTTTAATTATCTGGGCTTAAATCTTAATGACTCATAACATATAATCTAGATTAATCTGTGGCCAGCTTCTTGGTCAATCCTGATCATGTGGCCCTTTTCAGATCATTAATCATAGTTAATTAAGATAATTACTCTGCAATTTGCAGCTTTAATTTGATTAATTATGATTGATTATGTGTATTTGGCTCTTTATGAGGATAAACAGGCATGTTTTAAGACATTGGGTTTTATGCTGTCTTCATCATCATTCAGTGTGTCTTGTTAGAAAACACCAATTTTGAGTTTGATGTGTAAGAGTGTGACAATACATATTAGTGAGAATTAAATATATTAATACTTTCTCCAATTATGTTTACTTTGCAAATAAAAAACTAAATGCCATAATTTACTATTATGATCCTATTTCAAAAAGTGTTTGTTTTATATCTTAATTTCATTAATACATGTATTGAGTAGAAAGAACTACGGTTTGAAATGTTGATAATCTGTTCTAGGAACGTTATATATTTTCCGTATTTTAGTAATATATTTCATTTTATCATATAAATATATTACACCAAAAACGAAAAAACACTTTGGAGCCACCCCCATAAAGATGATCACAGTCTATCAAACAAAAAAAAAACAAAAGCAAAAGATTTAATAATGTAAGAAAACCAGCTTCATTAGGTTGGCTATGGATTTATATTTATCAAAAAAAGAAAACAAAAAAACCAACAATTAAAGCTTCAAGATCCGTACAGATGAGTGCAATAATGCTCCCACAAATCCAAAACGACAGAATAATAATGCGTTTTGGTCTGGACACATCTCACCAACCTGTGAGCTCTTAGGCTGGCAAAAACTTGAGTATAAAATTATGTACAAATATTTGTGTCCAATCCTCCAACAAGACAGTATATACTTTTAGATATTTAGAAATAAATAAAAAATTAAGAATTTTTTTTATTTAAGATTTTATTTAGACTTTGAGCACATGGACATCCATTCTACAGCTCAATCACTTCATTCCAAGTTATGTTATCCACCAAGTTATAGAATAAATAATGGAAAAGTGATGCCTACTTCTTACCACTTATCTCTCATTTCAATGGAATTAAACTTAATTAATTGAATATTCATGAATCACAAGCTTACTTGAGCATGATAAAATGAGCTTAATAAATAATTTTGTTTCTCATACAGGCAACTTTTATTTTTTATCAAGTCAATGAAAAATATAACATTTTACAAGCAATTCATTCCCACTTAGGGTCACCAGAAAATATATAAACTATTAAGCATTTCTATTATAAGGATTTTCTATAAATTTCAATTTATAATGAAATGTCTTAAAATATGACCTGTTTTCTTCTTCTTTCTTTCTCTTCTTTTTTTTTTTTAGATGGGGAGGGAATACTATTTATAAATAAACTATTCAATTGAAATTTACTAATTCTTAAAAAGCATAAACTATCTACTAATATCTGTAATTTTGTACAAAGAGATGAGTTTAATCAGATATATCCATATTTACCATATAATTTAATCTTTTTTTTAATCAAATTTAATTAAGTTTGGCTTAAAAACGACTATAACTACCAAAACAACAATATGAATATGAAAAAGCAGAAGAAAACTGGCTGTAAAGTAAATGTGCCAAGGTTTGATTTTCAAGTGTTGTTAGAACAGATGAAGATTCGAAATATGTTACTCTACTTTGAGCATATATGCTAATAATATATACAGTAATATCTACAAATAAAAGGCCAGCCATTGCAAAAATGAAGCCACCAATGGGCTTCTGGCTGTTAAAAATGCAACAAAAATGGTTCGATAGATATATCAAACACACGAAGCCGATCAAAGATTTGATCCCGGAAACGATATCCATCGAACAAATGCAATTTAATGTCGATTACCATTTGATTTAAGCAGTTCCAGTGATCAATGCCTCTCTTTGATCTAGTTTCTTGACCTTCATAATGCCAACGAGCACTTTAAGGGTGAAGAATGCGCAAAAGACGTATGCAATGGTGGCAGGCATCTGAAGAGTCGAGTGAAATGCAATTGAAGATTTACGCAATGTAGGGTATAGATGATCGAGTTAAAGAATGAATAGAAAACGAACCTGGATTGAGTTGATGTATAGAATTGTAGCGAGGTTGATCAAGCTTCCAGCACCAATTGCCTGTTTAATAAACAACACCAATTATATGATGTAAAACGATAAAACTCCAAAAAAAGAAAATATATATTCATAATAATATGAACTTACACTAGCAATCGTGTTTTGGACAGTGGCAACACGTTGAAAAGCCCTCTCGGATTCCAGTGTTCTTACTCGAAGTTTCAGATCTCCTTGCTCCTAAGACATGAAATAAACATTTGTTTCAGTGAATCTTGAAACTTGTTTGTTTCTATACTCGAGTTAATCCAGGATATGAAATGTTACTCACCAAACGTTGGATAATTTCAGCTAGCTTTTCGACTCTATCAGCTTGCCTAAATAAATTGAAAACTGCATTCGATTGTCTATCCCATCTCTTCCGGAAATCCTGGACGTAAAATCATCAACATTTTCTATGTATTATTATCTTAATCCATCTTGGATAAACTCATAATCATGTGATCAAGAAACTTACCTTTAGTATAACTTCAACACCAGCTTCGCGGAATTTCAACAATTCTAGAGCATAGCTGTGAAATACATACTGTAAATGTTAGTACGACATGAATTTAATTTCAGTTTGATTATTGGGGTCATGAATTTTGAAATGAACTTACGGTTTTGCAATCTCGGTGATATCAAAACGGGGGTCAAGACCCTTGCCAATGCCATCCAATACTGTGCATATAAACTTCAGTAAACACCATTTCTCTAGCATCAGTTACATTTTTGAGAATGGTAGCAAATTAAGTACCTGAAAATGCTCTAACAACAAAAGTGAAGGTGGCAGGAAATCGAAAGGGTTGATCTGCAGCAATGGCCAACAAATCTTCACCTGTTTAAATTGAAAAAAGATACGATTTTTAGAGGACTCGTTTTCTTGATTATCATCGTTTAAATACCAAAAAAACAATTTTAACACATGAATCCAATATACACAAGAGATAATAACTGTAATTACCAATTGCAGCGAGGCGTTGCTTCTTTTTCTCAGTGGCTTCTTCTTTGTTCAAAGGCTTCTTAAATCCAAGTTCTTCTTGGGCCAATTCTCTTTCTTTTCTTTGGGCTTGAAGGCGTTCTTCAAAGCTGCACAAGTTCACTTCTAATCTTAAGTTATTACATCTATAGAGGGTTCTCCAACCTTTCGATCTTTTCCATCGAACAAGACAACCCAAGATACAGTTTTTCCTTTTTCGAACAAGAAACTTTGTCCCGTTTTAAGTATGGAATAGATCATAAATTTAAAACTGAAAGGCAGACCTGTTGAGGAAAAACTGAGCAGTTCGTCTGACAGCTGTCATATCTCCAGTAGGAACTAAAACACCCATTTGAACCATTGCTTGAAGAACCTTTTCAGCATCTTTCTCATAAACTCCATAAAATACTTCTAGCAACCCTTCTCTGATGTTCTGACTTATACTGGCAAAACCGTATATCAGAGATGACTCGTAAAAAAGAAAAAAAAAGAAAACTCCACGTGAAGCATAGGGGAAATGTACCTTCCCATCATTCCAAAGTCGTAAAAAATCAATCTTCCACCATTGAAATCATCCACAGCTATGTTTCCAGGATGCTGCATGGCTTCAAGTCGTTAGTAGAATAGTAAACAGTTCAAAATCATGACAACTATTCATTATCCTAAATCTTCATTTCATGTTCATCACACTTCATCTGAGTGGAGAGCAATTAAATTTGAATATTAAAGTGAGAATGACTCACTGGATCAGCATGGAAAAAGCCATGGGACAATATCTGTTCCAGGTAAGATTCGACAGCATAACGGCCCAGCCTAGAAACATTTAAGAAGAACCAAAATCATATGATTTCTCTTAATGCAATTAATACTTTTGAAGGTCATTGAATATTTGGACTATTGGAATTTGATTCAACGGATAATACCTCTTACGATCCACACCCAACTGGTCCAGGGCTTGTATCCGGTTTATTTTGATTCCAGGAACGTATTCCATTGTTAGAACCTATAAAACATGGAAAACTACTTATATAACCAATATTACATTTAAAAAAAAAAAAACATCAACAAATTTGATGATTTTGTAAAGTCAATACCTGTGGAGTAGTGTATTCCCAATATATTGTTGGGACTTTAACATAATCCATATCTTTGAAGTTCAATGCAAATTGCTCAGCGTTAGCAGCTTCTTTGGTGTAGTCGATCTCCTGAAAAGTTTTAAGGTTTTTAATACAAATCAACTATTTTTCTCCTATTATAAATAACAACACTCTCAGTTATGGTATAAGTAATCATGGAATCAAAAAGCAACTGATCACCTGATATAGGACATTTGCACATTCATCATAAATAGCAACCCAATCCCTTTTTGCGCCATCAGATTTCGGATCAAGCTTCTGAAGATATTCAGCTATTACCTGAGGATTGAAAATGAAAAATAAAAGAAAATTGGTCATTCATCAAGTTCTCTGTCCTATGAATATTAACAAGATCACTAATTACAATTCAAAAACATGAAAGCTTAGGGTTCTGCAAACCAACCCTTAGATTTTTAAGGTCAATATCAAACAGGTCTTTGAGACCAGGTCTTTGTACTTTCACGACAAGTTCTTGACCCTTCAATCTCACACGATGGACTTGGCCTGCAATTAGTATGGTAGTGTGAGCAATCATACTCCGTTGGGATAATAAAAGAACAATTATTGAAATATTTGAAAACGAATTAAATATACCAAGACTGGCTGCAGCAATTGGCTCTCGATCGAATCTTTCAAATATATCATCAACAGGAGCTCCAAGTTCTTCCTCGACTGTTGATACTGCAATATTTGATGGAAAAGGAGGAACTTGATCCTGCAGAAATAGCAATCTAGTTAGTTCTATCTGAACTACTTTATCCCAATTACAAAAACGTATAAGAAAAAGCAGCTATAACTGATCTTTGACCTGAAGCTCTGATAACTGATCAACATATTCTTGAGCAAGAATGTCTACTCTTGTGGAGAACTGCTGACCGATTTTTATGAATGTGGGGCCCAGTCTCAAAATATTTTCTTTCAACCATTTTGCAAGAACCTTTCGTCTCTGGGTCTTCTTTTCTTCTGTCATTCCACCTGAATGCATGCATTTTTCAGGTCAGTTAGAATACAAAATATATTCAAGAACTTGAAAGACTAGTTCATGAGACATAGTTGTTGAAGCATGTATGCATGAATTTTACTAATGGATCATAATATAGAAATATATTTGATTCTCCTGTTTCTTTGATAAATAAGTAAATCAATCTTGTAGTAACATGACTCAGCTTCTCAAAGCATACCAACGGAACTTTTTCGTTATGAAAATATAGTAAAAGGTTGACCCACAATGCATGATTTATAGCAGTTTCAAAAAGTAAATAACCTCTATATGTAAACTTCCGAGTGTTTAACCAAACCCTGAAGATAAAAGTCAGAACAAATCCCCATATTTCCAGAGTCCTCTGAATTGTTGAATACGTTTTAAACCGGCTCCAACGACCACCAGGAGCAACAGATACCTGTGACAAGAGTAAATAATCATGCACTAAATCAATACACCTATTAAATATCAACAAATTAGCCTATTAGCACATACACATTAAGAGTGCCACATAGTGTGTAAAAGACTCATCACCTCAACATGCAAGAATCATCATAAAATTGCAGAAAAATATATATATCATTGTCAACTCAATTATATAACTAAATGTTTTCCTCAACAATGTAGATTGATCTTCAACAGAATCATATATATCATCAAGCTTAAATTTTATCATAACACAGAAATTTACAAAAAAATGGCAGATAAAAGATAATAGTTACAGAAATGTACCTCAACTTGATCTTGCCCACTTTTCTTAAACCAGGCCTCCTCTTCTCCAATCTCCTCCACACTCTTCTTTTCACTAATCACTTCCTCCGTTTTCACTATTTCCACTCCCTCTACACTGCCAACACCCAAACTGCTACTGCCACTCCCATTTCCATTTACATACTTCACTAAACTCTCATCCCCACTCTCAGCTTCCACAGTCCCATTTCCGTAATTTTTAACTGAACCATTACCATAACTGTAATTTCCATTAGCACTCCCATTCCCATTACTATTCAATTTAATCACCAATTCTCTGTCTTTTTCTTCAAGAACAACACTTTCTTCTCTCTGAGCAGCCCTGATTCTGATCCCAAGAAACCTCGCATTGCTTCTCGGCTCAAGATTGATGGCTCTAGAGAGAGAAAGCTTGAGTCTTTTTGTGGGGTTGTGAGGATGAGAGAGAAAGATGAGACTACTAAAAGAAGCCGAAATAGTAGCCATGCTCAAAACTGGTATCTTGAAAATCAATAAATTGGAAGACCCATTGTTCAGATGAGTGCATAGAGCAGAAATTGAGGGTGGAAGGAAGTGGTGGAGGAGAATCAAGAATGGAATTAATTTTTTTATTTTTTAAGGGAGTTGTGGAAATGAGAGGTTGAGGAGAGGAGAGGAGAGAGAAGTGTATGACGTGGAAAGAGAGAGATCAGCTCTAACATTCTGAGGGTTCTGATTGGCTGAGAGAGTACTGTAGGGCCACAAAGGCTGTTTTTATTTTTTTGGTAGATTTTTGTGGATTCTAGGTGTTTGGTTACGAGTTTTTAAATTGGGGCCGGTTATCCACACCTCAAGTTTTCTAAACACACCCTACTTTTTATTTTTTTTATTTAAAATATTTAAAAAAGGGTAAAATTACAATTTTACCCTTATTAAAAAAAAAACTCCTCTCTCCTCTCCTCCGTCTCCTGCTTCTCCTTCTTCCTTTTTTTTTTTTTTTTTTCTTTTTTCATTTCTCAAACCTTACATCCCCTAAAAAATCATTTTATGAGTTAACATAGTATATAATAGTCATGTGAAATCGTGTAAAAAAAAACGAAAAAATAACAACAAATCTGAAGACCCGTTTGACCCTGGTTTGTCGAACACAAAGAGGTATGTTCGACCAATAGTCGAACACACTATAGCGTGTTCGACGCCTGGTGATCAAATACGTTATGGTGTGTTCGACCAGGAGTCGAACACTCTATAATGTGTTCGATTAATGGCCGAACACATAAGGGTAAAATTGTCTTTATATTATTTATTGAATTTTTTAAATAAAAAAAATAAAAAGTGGAGTGTATTTAGAAAACTTGGGGTGCGAATAGCCGGGCCCTTTTAAATATCCTGAAATGTTGGTGTATAGGCTAGAATTAAATATTTAAGCCCAATTAAATATATAGAAGGCATGGACAAGAAATGGGCCCAGTTGATTGGGCCCAAAATCCCATATGTGAAGCCCAAGTCTCTAGATACAGGGCACACCTAGTTCCTAAAATCAATCCACAAATATAAATACAAATCCTAATAAAAAAATTAAATAATTTGCTAATATACATAAAATATCCTTTGGATAATATAAAATTTATTGCGTCTTCATCACAACATTAAAGGAGAAGTAATATTTCCCTTTTTCCACAATATAAATAGGGTATTATTATTCAACAATATTTTGTGCATTGAGATTTTTCGGTATTATTGTATCATATTACTTAAATTCCATTTTCGAAGATGGCTAAAACACAGATCACTTGTTTCCTTCTTATTTCCATCTTCATCTTATTCATAGGTCTCCTTCTTTAATTTCTTAATTAAAAAAAAAAAAACCATATAATAGAATAACTAAATGTGACTATATATATCTCAACATATTTAATTTTTTTTAATATCAATTTTCCTCGTAATTTTTGTAGGTGACTCGCTTGCTGGCCCACAAATGTGCAACATATTTGTGGATAGCGTTGTGACTATAAATGTTTGTAAAACAACATGCTCCGGCAAATATCGCGGCAAAGGAATGTGCTTAAAATTAGCTCCACGGTCTCCTCCTCCGACTTCTGATATGCCGATATCGATCGACATAGAAATGAAGAAACAAAGCAAACCTAAATGCAATTGTGTGTGCAAATTCCCTAAGAAGCCAAACCAGCCATGCCCAAAATCAACTGCTACATTCTAAACAAATTTGACAATTATACATGTAATAAATTTATATTGGACTGATTTGGTTAGTCATGTAACAAACTATTGGAATAAAGTTATAGTGCAATGAAATGAAGTTAGAATTGTCAATTAATTACTGTTGTTTATGTACAGTTTCCAGTTCACTATAATTATTAATTTTTAGTAACAGTTGATTTCAATGAATCAACAACTTATTTTAAAAATTGAACGTTTTGGGTTTTAGTCTCTCCAAATGTCTGCGAGTTTGTTTAAGAAAATAATTGAAGCCCAAAATTGAAATCAGAGTTCAGAAAGTTCATCTATGTATTGAGTTGAAATAAAATTAGAATTGATGAATTTTGATGTTAGGTTTAAAGTTTATGTAGTAAAGGATAATAGATCAAAAGTTTGTGAATTTTTAAGTAATTAACATCGATATTATTCATAGGTTATGTTAAAAAAAATTAAGAGTTGATGTATACAACAATTATGAATTATACAAGATCACTTAGTTATTTAATGACCCATTATCCAATATTATATTCCAAATTTCCAATCAAATAACGTTTTTAACATTAAAACCGAACAATGATAATGGAAAATTCCCAAAACTTGTTTAATAGGATAACTATCTTGACTAGGGAGGTTAAACAGGCCATGACCCGACAGACTGATCCGTTTAAACCAGAAAAAAATAGGATTATGACCGAATATTTCTAAAACATTTAAATTTAACCGTTTAACCTAAATCCCGTTTAGCCCAAAACCTGTTAGGGCTAGCCTGCCAATTAACCGATTGGTCCGCTAGCCCGTATTTTTTTAATTTTTTTAAAATTAGATTAATGTTTTTAGTTTTAAGTATATAAAATAAACTCTTAATGATAATCTAACTTAATGATGTTTTTGCAATCTGCAAGATTTAATTTTATATATGAATTTTGAATGTTATGTATATTTTAACTCAAAAAATTATATTTTAAATATAAATATATATTTTTATTAATAGCCTGATAATAACCAATTTAGCGAGAAATCCGTTAGGGTTAAGGTTAGGTCCCAATATTCGAGATTCGTTTAAGTTGGCCCGTTTAACTCGAAACTTGCTAGGGCTAGAACCACCAGGGCCAACCAGTTTATCATCCCTAATCTTGATTGGTTATTTATGAATGTGAGGATGGAATTCAATATTGAAACGTTAATTATAATTCATGATATTCAATAACTAAAAAGAATTATAAATTACCTAAACAATTATAGAAGTTATTATATAGTGTTGGTCATATTTTACAGAAATGACTTGAAAGTTTGATGAGTAAATTATTATAAAATCATTTTGCAGATATATTTGTGAGACGAATCAATACACAATTCTTAACTCACAAAATAAAAATTGATTTGACTTGTGGATGATTGAACTGTGATTCACGAAATTATAATTATAAGATTATTTCATATAAATTTTTGTGAAAGTTTTAGCACATTTTTGTCCATGCTATGGTTTAATGGGTTGATCATGAAAGACAGTGATAACTAAAAGTTGTGGCTATACTCCAAAGCTATTGGGATAATAACCCAATTAATGACCAAAAAAGACCAGATGAGATCATCAAATACAAAGCTATATTTTATTTATCATTTTAAAATGATTTAAATATGAGATGAGAGACAATTTACAATTGGAAGACATGGAGCTTATCTTGATAGATGGCTTCCTTGCTTTTGTGCTAAAAACATAAATACATTTTCATCACAATATCATCAAGGGACAAAAAATGCTACTTTTTTCAATATATATTTAAGAGTAACAATTAAAGAATATATTCATACACCAAACATTTCAGTATTTCACTATCATATTATTTTCATTACATTCTTGAAGATGGCAAAGACACATATTGCCTATATCTTTGCCATTCTCTTCATTTTCTTCATAGGTTTTGCTCTTTGTTCATCTACACATAAATCATGATAATATTACAACATTTCTATAATAATACAAATAATATTTACATATAATTTTCTCAATAATTCTTCTAGTGCATTTGCATGACATTTGATCAAAAAATTCTTAATTTGAGTTCCAAAATAAATATGAAATCTGATTTTCTAATTAGTTTCATTTTCCTTGTAAATTTTACAGGTGAGACACTCGCAGGCCCACAAATGTGCAACAAATTCGTCGGTTGTAAAGTGACGATCAATGTTTGTAAAAATGAATGCAATCACCAACATCCGCGTAGTCGAGCGATTTGCGTAAATGCTACCCCGCCGTCAGCTCCGCCACCGGATACAGAGGCGGAACTGAAGAAGGTGGAGAAGAAACCTAACAAAAAATGCAATTGTGTTTGCAGGTACCCTAAGAAGGGGAACACTCCATGCCCAGACCAAAAGCTAGCTACACAACTCTTGGCTTGTTAATATATTTATGTAATTTTCATTAATATATTGATTGCTTGATGCATTAATTATTGGATTAAATAATTATGTGAAATATTTGAAGAAAGACTTGTATTGGACTCTGTTTTATTGGACTCGTCTTGAATATTTTATATCATTTACAAAAATAATCTACAGTATATATAGTACGATCGAATCTTAACATATTTCAATAATAATGTTAAACTTTACACAAAAACTTTATTGTTAATACTCTACTTTTAAAATTAACTTTCAATTTAAAAATTTCTTGTAAAGATATTATTAGAAAGACAAAAAAAAAAAAAAAAATCTGTTAATTAGCAGATCTTTGGTTTTTATATGAGACTAATTTTATCAAGATCTTACTAGGTTTTGAGAAAAAAAAAAAAAGATTTTACGTTTGATGTTTTCTCTGTTAATTTCTTGGCATGCATTAATTCATCATTTTTATTTGTACTTACCCCATATAAATTTTGACGAATTTTGTAAATTTCAATGTTTATTAAATTTATTTTAGTTTATCAAACAATAATTTCATCGTACTATTAATTACAATCATAACTAAAATACGTCGTACACATACATATATCGATTATTCAAGACTTCATGTTTGCACTTCATAATCTCCATGTTATTAGTAAAACTACATTTTATTTTCTCTAAAATACTATTATTCAAACTATATATATTTTTATATAATTTCACCATGAGCACTAATTGCAACCTCGGAAAATCTCTAGATTCGAACAGTTTGAGTTGAAAATACGGAGATAAGATGAAAGATCTCTACTTCACACTCGACAAACTTTTTAGGTAAGAATTTGCAAATTCGTGTCACATGTTGGTATTTTTATCAACAGAAGACATGTTTATTGAAGATTCATAACCCTTATAGAAAATGAAATTTATAGATCATATGCATGCGAATCTTCCAAGGATTTGGGGTTCAATAACGGGCTGGACGGTTGTAGCCTAGTTATTTCCTTCAAAACCTAATTCAACTATTCGAGTTTCCAAGATTTAATTCATCAATGTTACAATACATGTTAACTTTAATTAGTTCCAATTCTTTTTAGAGTTTCTTTATAAATTTTGGATACCTAATGAGTTTTGAAAAAGTCCATTCGGTTGTTGCCATTGAAGTGTCCGATTATGTAACAAGAAAAAAAAAATCCAATGTTCTCATTTTGTTAAAATACACACAAGTCAATTCAATTCACAATATATTTATTCGAATTTAAATCATTTGAAATATAGATAAAAGACCTACAAATCCAATATAATGTCTACGATATTGTTTCGCTTTGACTTCCTTGTTAGACTACCCACATCGATGCCAGGTCGCCGACCTCATGCAGAAAAAAAAAAAAAAAAAATTGAAAACAATTTCCAGCCAAGCAACCAGTTGGGAGAAGGGTTGAGATTTCAACCTTATCAACCAACCCCTCAATTTAGGTTACCCAATTAGATCTTGACACATGTCATTTTCTTATTTGTTTAATTAGATTTTATATAGATAAAATGTATATTGTAAATATTGTGGATAATATGTATTTAAAATATACATATATATATATATATATATATATATATATCAAAATTCGTATTTTTTAATTCTCTATAAATAGACACCAATATTGACATATTTGGAATACCATCTAAAATTCTCTATTTTCTCCTCTATTTTTGTATCATTCGTATTTTTGTATTATAATTATAGATTTAGAATATTAAATTATTTAATGTAATTTTTATACATTTTAAATATAATAAATATTGATTATAAAATATATGTAATTAATATATAATAAAATAATAATAATTATTTTAGGTTGGGTTGGGTTGTGGATGTGGGTAAAAAAAGATAAAGTTAATTTGAGTTGTGGGTTGAATAGGTGGATGAGAGAGAAATTAATATTTTATTTTAGGTTGGGTTGAGAGAGAGTTGTGAGTGTGGGTAGTCTTAGTTTGATCTCCTTGTTGCCAAAAAAATTGCAAAACACATAATTTACACAAATGACAAAAAAGTTGTAAACTTAATTTCTGCATGCAATCTCATAATTATCAAGAATATCTAAAAAAAAGAACAGTAATACTTAAAAGTTGTGTCTATCCTCGAATACCATAGGGATAACAATCAAATTAATGACCTAAATAGAATAGACGAGATCTCTAGAACAAAATTATGTTTCGTCTCCTATTTCAAAACAATTTAAATAAAAAGCTTATATCCATATATGACTTTTTATTTTGTGCTAAAAACATAATCAATGCATCTATTCACAATTGCTTTTCTTTATAGCTATATCTCTAGGAGTAAGTAACCATTAAACAATATACTCGTGTAATAAAACATTTTACTATCATATTATTATCATTACATTCTTGAAAATGGCAAAGATACATACTACCTATATCATTCTTACCATTCTCTTCATTTTCATCATAGGTTTTGATCTATGTTCATCTTCACATAAATCAGAAATATCATAGATAATTTAAATTGCATTTTTTTTAAATCTGATTTCTAATGCTTGTTTTCCTTGTATATATATTTTACAGGTGATACACTCGCGGCTCCACAAATGTACAGCAAGTTTATTGGGTGCACAGTGACGATAAATGTTTGTAAAAAAGAATGCAGTCGTTTGCACCCTCGTAGCCGTTGGATTTGCATAACATCGGCTCCTCCACCGGCCACGTCGTCGATGAAGGTGCAGAAAACAGGCAAGCAAAAGTGCAACTGTCTCTGCAAATACCCTAAGAAGCCTAACACTCCATGCCCAGACCAAAAGCTAGCTACACAATTCTTGGCTTGTTAAATTTATTATTTATGTAATCTACATTAATCTATTCAATGCTTGCTTTAGCAACTTGTTGGATTAGATAATAATATGAAATATTTAATGAGTTAAAATTTTTTTTTTTTTTGCTTACAATTATTGAGTTTTCCACTATTTGATGATCGAGCATATGGATTGCAATTGCATTCATAAATAATAGAAAAAAAAAAAAAAGAAGGAAAGATGATCAATACATAAGTTTGAGTCACCTAGGGTTATTAATTAGTCAATTATTCCTTCGATTTTAATAAATCATTCTAAATGAACAATTCGTATTTATTGATATTATTATTATTTTCCATTATTCGATAGTTAGCATCTTTTGAATTATAAATAAATGGTACAAACAATAGGAAAGAAGACTGATTTATATTTCAATTCATTATTATTAAATGTCATGATATATGAGATACAACACCAAATATAATAGAGAATTCGAACCGCGTGATACAAAATATTATAATGTGAGTTAGGTAAATATTTTATGAATATAAATTTTCAATATAGCAAGTTACTAATATTTCAAAACATGGAAATTAGAAGAATGTATTCATAACTCATTAATCATTATTTTCTAATAAATTAACTGTCAATCAATTTTGGAAATAAGAATAAAAACCGTTGATCATCAACTTCAAAATCTCTTCTAATTTAATCTTTAGTAGCCTTACACATATCATTTGATAATTGAATTTTCAATGTAGGCATAATTGATCAAAACCTGATAATTTCAATACAAAAATCCATCGTACTAATATCACAATCATAAAAATTCAAACCAATTACTAGCATTGCCTCAAACTCCCAAGTGTTATTCAATTATGTAGTCTATAAGTTGGAATTGCCATGAGATGCTTATCTCTATTGGTCACTATACCAAAATGTTCGGACATGTCCAAATCATTGGGCAACATACCATTCGGAAGCTTCCAATCAAAGCAATGAACCAATTGTGCGACCAACAACCGGAGCACCGTGAGCCCTAATTGCAACCCTGGACAACCTCTTCTGCCAGCTCCGAACGGTATGAGTTGAAAATGCTGACCCAAGAGGTCTACATTGCTCCCGGAAAACCTCTCAGGTAAGAACTCCTCAGGATCCTGCCAAGCGTCGGGATCTTTGCCAATAGACCACAGGTTTACGAAGACCCATGACCCTTTTGGTACGTTGAATTTATCGATCATGCAATCTTCCAGGGATTTATGGATCAACAACGGGCCCGGAGGGTGGAGCCTCAGGGCTTCCTTCAAAACCAAATTCAAGTAGTCGAGTTTGTCGAGATGTGATTCCTCAACATTATGGTCGAGGCCAACGACTAGTTCCAATTCCTTCTGGAGTTTCTTCATCACTTTTGGGTGTCTAATGAGTTCTGAAAGTGTCCATTCCACTGTCGCGGCTGAAGTGTCCATTCCTGCCGTAAGCATATCCTGGAAAACAAGAAAACGATTCAATTTTTGTGTTTAATATCAATTGAAGAAATGAATTTATATCAGGGATAACACAATATCTTGGATCAAGATAATGTTTTAGAAGGGAAGAATGATAAATTAATCAAACTCATTTAGGCAAATCATCAAACAGTTGCAGGGCAAGATTGAATTACCAAGAGCACAGCCTTGACATGGCGACGATCGAATTCGAATCCAGCTTCACCGGATTCCATAATCGCCATCATCGTATCAACGAAGTCTGGATTCCGCTTCTCCTCCTTATTCAGAACATGATCATCAATAATCCTCTCCAGAAATCCATCAAACGTCTTACTCAGCTTCTTCATCCGCCGATTCAACCCCTGAAGATCAATCGCCGCCATGAACGGAAAAAAGTCCCCCAGATTCGGCATCGCGCCCACCTGCAATGTCTCATCGATCACAGCTTTAAACCCCTTCTCATCCAAATCCCGATCCACATACTTCCTCCCAAACACCATCAAGCAAGTCATATCCCCAATCAGGCCCGAAACCCTAGCGCTGATATCCACCTCCCCACCAGATTGTCGCAGAGAATCCACAAGTAGGCCCAGCTCGGCCCGTCTCATGGCCCGAAACTGGTTGATTTTCTGGTTGCTGAGCAATTCCACAGTGCAGAGTTTCCGCATGTTGCGCCAATACGAACCGTATGGGGCGAAGACGATGTCTCTCTGATCATAGCCGAGGTGCTTGCCGACCTGGTTCTCGGGCCGGCCGGCGAGGATGAGGTCGTGGGTTTTGAGGACAAGCTCAGCGCCGGCCGGCGACGATACGACGACGGCAGGGACGAAGCCCAACCGGAGGTGGATGATCGGGCCGTGCTTTTTGGCTAGACGGTGGAGATCATGGTGGAGATTGTTTCCCAATAGGTGGAGATGGCCTATAATTGGGAGCCCAATTGGGCCTGGAGGAAGATTTTTCTTCTTGTTCGGGCTTAACAGCTCACGAAGGAAGCATATGAATATGATGAGAGATAATGCTGCCCAAAACCAGGCCATTGTTCTCTGTTCTTACTTGGATTTGAAGTTCATCAATGGCTTTTATTCAGTGATTTTTTTTTTTTAATTATTGATTGAGATTTGAGAGTTGATTTCATGTCATGGACCCCACCATTATTATACTTCCAATTGGAAATAAACAAATTTGGCTGGTAAATTGAGTTTAAATTGATATATATATATATATATTAAAACACAAAGTTAATTCTCTATCCGTACCTTTAAATCTTGTATTTCATTATTTTTAATTAACATTAAGTATAAATTCATGATGTCACATTTATACTTTAACATGTGATGGTTATTTTGAAACATAGATAACTTCAATATGAAATAGATGATCTATTTAATTAATGAGTGAGTCTTATGTAAAACCATCTCACGGATCTTCTTACATGAGACGGGTTAACCTACGACTCATATTTCACAATTTATATATAAATTTATTAAAATGAATTTGGATTATGGGTAATAAGAATCCGTATCTTATAGAAATTATTCGTGCGACCGTCTCGAATGAGGTTTTGTATTGATTAATACAACTCTTAAACAACATTTAAGAATGCAATATTTCTATACAACTCTTAAACAACATTCAAGAAGGCACTGTTTCTAATGGAAAGTAGAATTATACTAGTTTGATATGGTAGTCTATTATCACAAGTCTTGCCATGTAAGTCAAATAAATGAAAAATGCTTCCAACTACCGTTGACCCGTCTTTGTCAACTCCATCTACGTAGCGTTTGGGTCAGGGTATTTTGATTTAAAATTTAACAAATCCACATTCATAGATATGAATATATGAGTTTTGATATTTATATAGACAAGCAACCTTATATGTTTATTATTAAACTAGTAGGATCATATTGAATGTCAAAACCTACCAATTACATACGCATCGATATTAAAGTTTATTTAAATATAAAACCATTCAATATCATACATCTAAGTCTAGTAAAAAATAATTTATATTTGTAGTCTATAATCGGGAATAGTCATGAGATGCTTTGCTCGAGCAGTTATCAAACCAAAGTGTTCGGACATGTCTAATTCACTATATAACATTTCATCTTGAAGCTTCCAATCAAAACAATGAACTAATTGTGCCACAATCAACTCCACTATTGTTAGCCCTAATTGCAATCCAGGACACCCTCTTCTACCAGATCCAAACGGTATAAGCTGAAAATCACGTCCACGAAGATCAATATTGCTTTCAAGAAATCTATCGGGACAAAATCGTTCAGGGTCCGTCCAAGCATTAGGATCTCTCCCGATAGCCCAAACATTCACCAAAACTCGTGTTTCTTTAGGTATGTGGAATCCATTAACTTCACACTCTTCCATCGATTCATTGATTAGCAACGGGGCGATGGGGTGGAGCCTCATTGATTCCTTGATGACACAATGAAGATACTTGAGACTTGGGAGATGCGACTCCTCAACCATTTGATTCATCCCAACAATTTCTTCTAATTCTTTCTGGAGTTTCTTCATTACTGTTGGATGCCTAATGATTTCCGACAGTGCCCAATCCACTGCTGTTGATGAAGAGTCCATCCCAGCCAATAACATATCCTGTTTTTTTAGTAAACATTACTAAATTAACTTTTGTCTTTATATAATGTTAGAGCATTTAAAACTGATCAAAGTGATTGTGAAATATTTTTGTGAGAGCAAGAGATTCCCACATGGAGAGTAAAGTTTTTTTTTCCTCTTACTAGTCATTTTAAGGGATATATGCATTCTTCGTTTGTTAAGTAATTATGTCTTATCTACTTTTTTTATCACTAATTTTATATATTTTAAATTTGGTCATCTAACTATCTTTTTTTTTTTTTCCAAATTCACATCCGGTTCTACTTGGAACTTCAGTTTTGCCTATGTAGACATGGAAACTGCTAGTGTGAATTTTTTAAATTTCGACATTCACAGACAAAATTTGAATTTTTGAGCAAAATAGACTTATATTAGAAAGCTAATGTGATTTTATTTTTTTAATTTCAACGTTCACATACAGAATTTGACTTTTTGAGCAAAATAAACTTATATTAGAAAGCAAAAAAAAAGACTTAGAGAATCTAAATTAAAATACATAAAACTGTTAGTGAAAAAGTGAACAAAATGGTGAAAATTGAAATATTGGCGGGCAACAACATGCGAAAAATAATATTTTATATCTTTCATTTTCAAAAAAAGTTGAGATATGTTTTGTATTTTATGATGCGTGTAATTTGTAACGTACCAATAACACAGCTTTGACGTTGCGGCGATCAAAGTCGAATCCAGCTTCACCGGATTCCATAATATCCATCAACGTATCAACGAAATCACGACTACTCTCCTTCCTACCTTGCTTCTTCATCTCAACATGATCATCGATAATCCTCTCCAAAAATCCATCAAAAATCTTACTCAATTTCTTCAACCTCCGAGTCGATCCTTGTAGATCAAGCCACCTCAGATACGGAAAATAGTCTCCGATATTGAACGCCGCCGCCTCCTCCGTCGCCTCCTTCACCACCTCCTTAAACCCTCTCTCTGCATCGAATTCGCTGTCTGCAAATTTTCTCCCAAACACCATCATGCAAGTCAGATCGGCTCCGAGAGACGATATCTTCACGCTCATATCGACAGGTCGCCGGTCCGCCGCCGCCCGTTTCAATTCGCCGACGAATCGGCGGAGCTCCGCCGCCCTCATCGGCTGAAACTGTTGGATCTTAAGGTTGCTGAGAAGCTCCAATGTGCAGAGCTTCCGCATATCGCGCCAATACGCACCGTATTTGCCGAACACGATGTCTCGCTGCTCGTAGGCGATGTAGTAGGCGGCCTCGTGGTGAGGCCTGTTGGCGAAGACGAGATCGTGCGTTTTGAGGAAGAGCTCCGCCGCAGCGGGGGAGGAGACGACCACCGTGGCGACGGAGCCGAATCGCATCAGCATTATTGGGCCGTGTTTTTGGGCCAAGCGATGCAAGTCTTGGTGTGGGTTTTTACTTAATAGGTGGAAATGGCCCAGAATTGGAAGCCCATTAGGCCCAGGAGGAAGGTTTCTCTTCCTTTTCAGGTTTAGGAGTTGACGAAAGAAATAAAGAAATAAAATCACTGATATTGCCATAGTCCAAATCCAGGCCATTTGGGATTTTGTGTACGAAAAAAAAAAGAATTGTAATATTTCTGGAGTTAATGTACTATGATATATAAAGTGACTATGGAATGAAAAGATTGACAAGTAGTGGCCAACCTTTAATACGTGTGATAACTTTTTGGTTATATAATTTTGACTGAATTATAAAGATTTTAGGATCAAAATTGTTTTATGCATAATGTTGGAATAGTGGTTTCGTTAAGTAGATGGAATAGTATCTTTTTGAAATATTTGTTGGAATAGTCACTGCGTTAAATAAATGGACGATACTGATTATTTGTTGGAATAATCATTGGGTTAAATACTTTGGAATAGTCATTTCTACTTTTGCTTTTGTCTTCTTTGGAGGCTGTTGAATGGTAGGTGCACGAGTTATTTTGATTTTAATCATTATATCAAAATTTTGTTTACATTTTTTTTCTCAAATAATCTAAAATTTAATTATACTTGAAAAAATTATTTTATTAATTTTCTAATTTGTATTATCTATTGTTTTATTCGTATATGTAAATTTTTAATGTATAATTTTTACTTAGAACATGTATTTTTTAACTCTAATATTTTAGTTTACTACTATATTCGAAACTACTAAAAATGAATTTGAAAAAAACAATCAAATGCATCAATATTTAAACATTTTAGTTTTGATTTTTTGGTTTTTATATTTGTAATGAAGTCTAAATTTTATTTCATATTAAGTGTCGTTTTAGACTTTTATACAATTTTATTCTTAAATTATCCCCACTAATATTTCTTAACTAAAATTTAGGGATTTAATATGATATATTTTATGAAATTAATTTGATTCTTTTTCCTACCTTGAATCATAAATTCTTTGGTATATTTGTCCACTTTTAATGTTCCTTAATCTATAATAAAAAATTCGGAACGACATTTATTATGAAATGGAGGGAGTATTAGTTTCTCAAAATATTTATTTTGAAAAATCTCATGCATCACACGAGGTTTATACCAGTAAAGTATAAAGTACTAAACAATATAACATATATTTAATGTACAAACTTACAAAGTGACAATAGTGATATTTTTATTAAAAGATATTGAAAAGTTTCCTTGTATATAATGTTCTTTGTTTAGTAAATAAATCCATCCTCATCACCACATATCAAAATCTTTAAGATGCTACATTTCGTAACCCTGGTGACGATGACATACTTATATTTGTAATCGGTAACTGGGAATGGCAATGAGATGCTTTGCTCAAGCAGTTACCAAACCGAATTGTTCAGACATGTCTAATTCACTATGCAACATTCCATCAGAGAGCTTGTAATCAAAGCAATGAACTAATTGTGCCACAACTAACTGAACTACTGTTAGTCCTAACTGCAATCTAGGACACTCTCTTCTACCAGATACGAATGGTATAAGTTGAAAATCACGTCCGCGAAGATCGATATTGCTTCCAATAAACCGATCGGGACAAAATGCTTCAGGATCGGTCCAATCATTAGGATCTCTTCCGATGGCCCAAACATTCACCAAAACTCTTGTTTCTTTAGGTATGTGGAATCCATCGACTTCACAATCTTGCATCGATTCATGAATTAGAAACGGGCCGACGGGATGGAGCCTCATCGATTCCTTGATGACACAATCAAGATACTTGAGGCTTGAAAGATGCGACTCCTCCACCATTTGATTCATCCCAACAATTTCTTCTAATTCCTTTTGGAGTTTCTTCATTATTGTTGGATGTCTAATAAGATCTGCGAGTATCCATTCAATTGATGTTGATGAAGTGTCCATTCCAGCAACTAACAAATCCTGCTTTCATTTAAAATGACTAAATTAACTTTATGTCTCCATGTAAAAACATATAACCCATCAAAGTGATTCTGAGATACTACATTCGATTCAAATATATGTTATTCTAGAGTTTTTTGTTATAGATTAAGGAAAATGAAAATTGGACAAATATAACCTTAACCAATCAAGGTTTATTTGGATTCAAAATTAGAAAAATAATCAAATTAGTTTAATAAATATATCATATTAAATTTCAAAATCTTAACTAAGAAATATTAACAAAGATAATTTGAAAATAAAATTGTATAAAAATCTGAAATAAAATTTAATTTTGAAACAAAATTTAAATAAATTTATTTTGAATGGGTGAAAGTATCTTTGACAGAGAAGGAGATTATTCCCAAATCCCACGTTTGGAGTAAATAATTTTTGGTCTTTTACTGTGGTATATAAAGAATTAAAGATAATAAAAGATATTTTCCGATTTTTTCTTTTTGACTTATTTTTGATTTTGGAAGTAGTTAATTACCAATAACACAGCTTTGACATGGCGGCGATCAAAGTCGAATCCAGCTTCACCAGATTCCATAATATCCATTAACGTATCCACGAAATCGCGAGCAGTCTCCTTCGTAGATTGCTTCTTCATCTGAGCATGATCATCAATGATCCTCTCCAAAAATCCATCAAAAATCTTACTCAATTTCTTCAACCTTCGAGTCGATCCATGTAGATCAAGCCACCTCAGATACGGAAAATAGTCTCCGATATTGAACGCCGACGACTCCTCCACCGTCTCCCTCATCACCTCCATAAACCCTATCTCTGCATCCAGATCCCTATCTGCAAATTTTCTCCCAAACACCATCATGCAAGTCAGATCGGCTCCGAGAGAAGATATCTTCGCGCTCATATCGACAGGTCGCCGATCCGCCGCTGCCTGTCTCAATTCGCCGACGAAGCGGCGAAGTCGCATCAGCATTATTGGGCCGTATTTTTGGGCCAAGCGGTGCAGGTCTTGGTGTGGGTTTTTACTTAAAAGGTGGAAATGGCCCAGAATTGGAAGCCCATTAGGCCCAGGAGGAAGGTTTCTCTTCTTTTTCAGGTTTAGGAGTTGATGAAGGAGATAAAGGAATATAATCACTGATATTGCCATTGTCCAAATCCACGCCATTTGGGACTTTGTATATGAACAAAAATAATTGTAATATTTCTGAAATGAAGTGCAAGGATATTTAAGGTTGCTATGGAATGAAAATATCATTTTATAATGAAGACAAGGGGCCAATCTATAGAATTACATATATGTGAGAATTTTTTTGGGACATTTGTAGTATAGGTTGTGTCATTAATCTTTATCTAATATTAACAATGATGTATGGATGATCAGTCCTATTACATTACTCATTATTGGCACATTAATATGTGTTATTGTTAATGTGGCGGATTTCTAGTATACCTATTAATTTTACTTTCTATATAATTAAGGAAAGTGATCATTATACGTTACCATGACATATTAAGAATTGTTCACATGGACATTTATCATTTTTATATGGATGATACTGGAAAAATTAAATAGATAATCCTCATCATTTGATGGTAAATTCATGTCAAAAGAGTTATTAGTATAGGCCTTGAATAACTATAAAGATTTTAGACTTCAAAAATGTCTTTAGTTTGCATAATGTTGGAGTAGTAATTGCGTCAAATAAGTACTAAAGCTTTTTGTCTGTCTTTTTCTTGGTTTTTTTTGGAGGCTGTTGATGGACAAACTATATATTTAAATAATCAGTTTCTCTATTTCTCCATGAGAATTGAGAAGAAGCTAGAAATATTTAAATGCATTGTTGAATAAATGACAGAACATAATTTTTTTAAAATATTATCATAAAAATTATTTCAAAAAAATTTATATAAGACAGCTTCACGAATATAATTTTGAAAGATTTAGTATACTACACACGAATAAAATTCATTTTCACAATCTTTCATATAAATTTTAAGTTGTCGATTATAAGTTGACTCATTTTCATGATTAAATTCGGAAAATAATCTTACTAAAGTTGTGAAGTACTACTTGAAATTCTTCACTAATAACCACTTATTTGCTAAGTTATAGACATTAGAAAATTGATCCACACGTTTTAAATTATTCCACTTGCAAATTGTGTCCAACTATACATAGGTATTAGAAAACTTATCCACCCTAAATTGACAATTTAGCAATATACTATATATTGTAACATTTTTGTAAATTTCGTATCAAATCCATCTAATTTTCCTAAAACTGTCGTGTGTAATTTGAACAAAAAAAACACCTGCAATTTTGTTTTGAGATTCATCAAAATTCACATAAGGAACTAATTGTTAATTTTTTTTAAATATAAAAATACAAAAAATGCTACTACATGAAGGAGATCAGAAGTAATGGTATTACTTAAATAAATAAAACTAAAAAGTTTCGTGAAGTTATAATTCTTTTCTTTATCCACTATGTTTAGGGACATGCCAGCTTTAAAATTTTAGCAAATTTCAACATGTTTAAAGAAATTTTCATTTTCAATTAGAAAAAGAAATGTTAACATCCTCCAAACGAAATGAATTAATAAAATAATCACCACAAAAATTTATATGAAAATGACATCATATGATACAAAATTTCAATATCCACGATTCAAACTCATTTCACAAGATAAATTATATTTTCTAAATCATAAAAGTTTAACTCATCTTATGAAATAAGAGCCGTTAAGTGATTTTACAATAGTTTTACCCAATAATTTTCAGATATATTATATCGGAGTGATCGATGGAGGGAAAATATTGTATGATAAGTGAAATTAAATGTACTTTTTTTAAAAAGTGTTGTTTTCTTATATTTATAGAAAAAGTTTACGATAATTAAAAAAATGATAACATAGAAAGTGTTTTATATTAAGCAAACATTTATAACAACCAAGCTAAAATAGTATTTCACCTTTATAAAGATGTAGATTATAATGATTTGGATTTAAATTTTTTAGTATTTATTGTCTTCCTTCCTTTCACTCCCCCAAACTCATTAAAAATAAATAAAAATCTCTATCTTTAGTATTTTGGGCTGGGTTTATGTTAATGGGCTATCAGGCAAATCCAATCTTATTTTAACCAACATTTTAACAGTCCAGTCCAACCTAAAACCACACACTTAACTTTCCGGGATGAACCACAGAACCAGCCCAATATATATACGCAACCTATAAATATGATTTCAACCAATTTTCCATTTTTCTAATAAAAGGAAAAGAAAAAAGAGTATTTGTATTAAAAATTTACCATACATGTAAGAATATCATACCCAAAAAAGAAAATGTTTTAAGTCGAAACATCACATAAATATTAATGTATTTTACTACTTTTACTAAAATATTACGTGATAATTCAAGAAATTTACAATAAAAATTTATTTAGGCAAAACTTATATATCTTTGAGGTACATATCTGACCCGATTCGACGGTGGACCGTCTCAACGAGTATTCATGTTTCCCCACGTGTAGCCTCATCTTAGTTGGTATGAGCCTAAACTCATCCGAATCTACATAAATCCGTCAACAAAAATATTAATTGTATATTCATAATAATTATTTATATAATTAAAATATATATTTAAGTTTTATATCATTAATGAAAGGTACTGGTTGAGACTTGAGAGTTGATTCTTTCATCGGTTGAGAGTTGATTTGCAAGAAGAAGAAGATAACGAGGAGTTGACTTCAACTTTCATTTCATGGACCCCACCATTATTATATTTTTAATTGGAAATAAACAAATTTGAACGGAACTTTAAAATGATATCTTAAAGGCAAAAACTTTTGTGCACAAAGTGCACGGATCAAAATCTGTGCACAACAATATTGTTATATTATATGAAGTAATACTGTTATATTATATGAGTTATACTGTTAATATGAAGTAATACTGTTATATTATATGAGTGATACTGTTATATTATATGAAGTAATACTGTTATATTATATGAAGTGATACTGTTATATTAATATAACAGTATCACTTCATATAATATAACAGTATTGTTGCACCTTGTGCACAAGAGTGTCACTCTATCTTAAAACAACGCTTAAACAACGAGAAGCAAAATTTTTAAATAGAGTTGATTTTTACATGATTACGGATTATGTTAGGTGAGATAGATCAATTCACAATTTATATATAAGTTTATAAATAAAAAATATTCGTTTCACGTAAACTATCTCATATTAATTTTTGTTTTCTAAATATTTATATTAATCTATTATTGACACATAACTTTCTCACTGCTAAAGTATCAAATATTTAATATATTTATTAATCTTATATTTCATAATTTAAAAAGATTCAATCATTTATATATTATCGATTTATCGGGAATATTTTAACATTTTAAATATTTTTAATAGAAAGTAGAATTACACTAGTTTAAAATGGACCAAATGGTAGCCTATTATCATAAGCCATGTCATGTAAGTTAAATAAATGAAAAATGTTTCCAACCACAGTTGACTCGTCTTTGTCAGCACAATCCACGTAGCGTTTGGGTCAGGATATTTTGATTTGATATTTAACAATTTCGCATCCTCTATTTTTAAATTAACGTCTTATCTTATATTTCATTATTTTTTATTCATATCATATATAAATTATTGATGTTATCTTTTACATTTAACATATGGTAGTATTTTGAAACATCAGATGAAATATTAATGTGAAATAAAGAATCATATTTGTTCATAGATATGAATATGAGTTTTGATATTATTTGACAAGCAAGCAAAGCAACCTTATATATTTATTATTGAACTAGTAGGATCACATTCAATGCCAAAACCTTCCAATTACATTTGCATCCATATTAAAGTTTATTTAAATATAAACCATTCTATATTTCACATCTATATCTAATAAAAATTAATTTATATTTGTAATCTATAACTTGGAATCGTCATGAGATGCTTTGCTCGAGCAGTTATCAAACCAAAGTGTTCAAACATGTCCAATTCACCATGCAACATTCCATCTTGAAGCTTCCAATCAAAACAATGAACCAATTGTGCAACAACCAACTGAACAATTGTTAGTCCTAACTGCAATCCAGGGCATCCTCTTCTACCAGATCCAAATGGTATAAGTTGAAAATCACGTCCACGAAGATCAATATTGCTTTCAAGAAACCTATCGGGACAAAATCTTTCAGGGTCTGTCCAAACATTAGGATCTCTTCCGATAGCCCAAACGTTCACAAAAACTCGTGTTTCTTTAGGTATGTGGAATCCATCGACTTCAAAATCTTGCATCGATTCATGGATTAGCAACGGGGCAACAGGATGGAGCCTCATTGATTCCTTAATGACACAATCAAGATACTTGAGGCTTGGGAGATGCGACTCCTCCACCATTTGATTCATCCCAACAATTTCTTCTAATTCTTTTTTGAGTTTCATCATTATTGTTGGATGCCTAATGATTTCTGACAGTGTCCATTCCACTGATGTTGATGAAGTGTCCATCCCAGCTAATAACATATCCTGTTTTTCAAATAAAAACAACTTAATTAACTTTTGTTTCCATATAATAAATATAAGAGCATTCAAAACCGATCGAAGTAATTGATAAATATCTTTGAGAGAGCAAGAGATTACAACATTGCGAGTAAAATTTTCATTCCATTTACCATAGCCATTTAAATGGAAAATTGCAACTTTCTTCTGTTAAGTTGGGTCTAGTCCAATTTTTAACACCATTTAATGCATTCCAAATTAGTTATCTAACTATCACTTTTTCTTTAATTCACATCCGATTTTACTCGAAACTTCGGTTTCACCTACATGGACGTCGTAAGTGCTGATCTGAATTTTTTCAATTTCGACGTCCATGGGCAGAATTAGACTTTTCAAACAAAATCAAGCCCAAATGAGAAAATATATATATAGAAAATTAAAATTAAAATTAAAATACATAAAATTAATGGTAAAAATGTGAACAAATCGGATAAAAATTGAAATAATTCTTTTATTTTAATTGGTACACAAAAGAAAATATATTTTGTAGCATAAAAAAAATAAAATTGTTATTTAAGAAAATCTCATCTTTGACAGTAATTTGAAACTTACCCATAGCACAGCTTTGACGTGGCGGCGATCAAATTCGAATCCAGCATCACCGGATTCCCAAATACCTATCAACGTATCCACGAAATCATGACTAGTCTCCTTCCTACCTTGCTTCTTCATCTCAACATGATCATCGATAATCCTCTCCAAAAACCCATCAAAAATCTTATTCAGCTTCTTCAACCTACGAGTTGATCCTTGGAGATCAAGCCACCTGAGATACGGAAAATAGTCTCCGATATTGAACGCCGCCGCCTCCTCCGTCGCCTCCCTCACCACTTCCATAAACCCTCTCTCTGCATCCAGATCCCTATCTGCAAATTTTCTCCCAAACACCATCATGCAAGTCAGATCTGCTCCGAGAGACGATATCTTCGCGCTCATATCGACAGGTCGCCGATCCGCCGCCGCCTGTTTCAATTCGCCGACGAAAAGGCGGAGCTCCGCGGCCCTCATCGCCTGAAACTGTTGGATTTTGAGGTTGCTGAGAAGCTCCAATGTGCAGAGCTTCCGCATATCGCGCCAATACGCACCGTATTTGCCGAACACGATGTCTCGCTGCTCATAGGCGAGGTAGTAGGAGGCCTCGTGACTAGGCCTGTTGGCGAAGACGAGATCGTGCGTTTTGAGGAAGAGCTCCGCCGCGGCGGGGGAGGAGACGACGACGGTGGCGACGGTGCCGAATCGCATCAGCATTATTGGGCCGTGTTTTTGGGCCAAGCGGTGCAAGTCTTGGTGTGGGTTTTTACTTAATAGGTGGAAATGGCCCAGAATTGGAAGCCCATTAGGCCCAGGAGGAAGGTTTCTCTTCTTTTTCAGGTTTAGGAGTTGATGATGGAGGAGATAAAGAAATATAATCACTGATATTGCCATTGTCCAAATCCACGCCATTTGGGATTTTGTGTATGAGTAAAAAGAATTGTAGTATTTCTGAAGTTAAGTATGACTGTATGAGGATATTTAAGGTGACTATGGAATGGATTTAATTTAATATAAGTGATAAATTTTTGTTTATATAATTTTGACAGTGATGCATGGATGACATAGGAAAAATTGAATAGATAGTCTTCATATCTTTTACTCTTAAATTCATGCCAAAAGAACTATATATATTGACGTTGAATAACTATAAAGATTTTTGACTTCAAAATGTCGAAATGGTCATTGCGTGAACTACTTGAAATGGTATTTTTTGGATTATTTGTTGAAATAGTCATTTCTCCTTTTCTATTGTCTTCTTTGGAGGCTGTTGAATGTTTCTTAAGTTAACAATTCTTCTGTGTGTTGTATCAATTGTTATATTTATAGTTAGATTTTAATCATTATACTAAAAATTTGTTTACTTTTTTTTTTTTCTCAAACAATCTAAAATATAATTATATTTACAAAAATGCTACAATATATATAGTATGTAGCTAAATTGCCAATTTAGGGTGGATAAGTTACAAAATATATTAGAATTGTAATTTTAAATTAGAATTTGTATGTTTACATTGTAATTTTAAATTAGAATTTGTTATTTCCAATACTGCGCAAGTAGAAATATATTAACAATTAGCCAGCATTTCGAACGTGATGGCCTAACCTTATTCTGAAATTTGCATCCAGGAAAAGAGTAGGTCTTGTGTGAGACCGTCTCACAGATCTCATTCCATGAGACGGGTAGGATCGGATCGAAATATTACATGATATATACAAAAGTATTACATGATACACATAAAAGTATTACCTCATATACATAAAGATATTACATGATATTAAGTTATGTGATATTTTCAAAAAATATTACATGATATACATAAAAATACTACCTAATACTCACAAAAGTATTACATATTATACAATTCATGCAGAAGAGCAACCTAATACTTACAAAAGTATTACATATTATAAAATTCATGCAGAAGAGCACCTGGGCGCCTAGGATCCGCGCGTTTTTTGTTGACCCGACCCGACCCAATTCGGGTCATTATCCCATAATACAAAAATATTACCTAATATACATAAAAGTATTACCTAATACACATAAACGTATTACATATTTTCTTATAGTCTGACTCAACTCAAAACGCATTCTATAATACAAAGTATTACCTAATATACATAAAAGTATTACATAACACACACAAAAGTATTACATAATTTTTATATTCGACCCAACCCTACCCGTCTCACGGAATGGGATCCGTAAGACGGTCTCACCCAAGACTTTGTCCCAAGAAAAATAGTGAGTTTGACTAGAAATTTGATGACCTAG
This sequence comes from Scutellaria galericulata, assembly GCA_946896805.1. Lineage (NCBI taxonomy): Eukaryota > Viridiplantae > Streptophyta > Magnoliopsida > Lamiales > Lamiaceae > Scutellaria > Scutellaria galericulata. The sequence continues at coordinate 18,730,814 of OX335794.1, forward strand.
AGGTGCACATAAAATATTTATTTGTGTTGGTCTGGATGTTTCACATCTAAATCTTTTAATAATTTAATTAAATATAAAACCATTAAATATTTCACATCTAAATTCAGTTAAATAGACAAGGACTGGCGTGTCTTTGGATACATGGTGCCACCGACCCAAACCCTAATATATTTAAATAATATGATCAATATATTTACATATTACATGTAGCAAATAATGTCTTAAGTAATATCTTCTCTAAAATAAATAAACAACTAATATCTTATGAATATACAATGTAATATCATTTACTAAAACATATATTTCTGTTAAACAGGTGATACATTGTGAGTAAACAACTAATACTTTATGAATATATAACTAACACATTTCACTGAAACAAATAAAATTATATGTAATATATTATGAGTATGCAACTAATACATTATAAATATATAACTAATACCTTCGGAGGTAAGGATATAAGAATCCGTACCCAGGGTATATAAGTTTTTATGAGTTAAATATAGCTTATATTTGTAATCGGTAACTGGGAATGGCAATGAGATGCTTTGCTCGAGTCATTACCAAACCGAAATGTTCAGACATATCCAATTCACTATGCAACATTCCATCAGAGAGCTTCCAATCAAAGCAATGAACTAATTGTGCAACAACTAACTGAACTAATGTTAGTCCTAACTGCAATCCGGGACATCCTCTTCTACCAGACCCAAACGGTATAAGTTGAAAATCACGTCCGCGAAGATCGATATTGCTTCCAATAAACCGATCGGGACAAAATGCTCCAGGATCCGTCCAAGCTTTAGGGTCTCTTCCAATGGCCCAAACGTTCACCAAAACTCGTGTTTTATTAGGTATGTGAAATCCGTTGATTTCACAATCTTGCATTGATTCATGGATTAGCAATGGACCGACGGGGTGGAGCCTCATTGATTCCTTGATGACACAATCAAGATACTTGAGGCTCAAAATATGCGATTCCTCCACCATTTGATTCATCCCAACAATTTCTTCTAATTCCTTTTGGAGTTTCTTCATTATTGTTGGATGTCTAATAAGTTCTGCAATTGTCCATTCAATTGTTGCTGATGAAGTGTCCATTCCTGCGGCTAACAGATCCTGTTTTTCAGTTAAAATGACTACATTAATTTTATGTTTCCATGTAATAAACATATAACCCATCAAAGTGCTTTTGAAATTCTACATTTGATTCAAATTATGTATCGTTCTAGAGTTTTTGTTATAAATTAAGGAAAATAAAAATTGGACAAATAAAGGCTTAACTAATCAGGGGATTTTGGATTCAAAATTAAAAAGATAATCAAATAAATTCTATAAAACTATCACATTAATTTCTAAATCTTAGCTAAGGAATATTAATAAAGATAATCTGAAATAAAGTTGTATAAAATTTAAAACAACATTTAATTTTAAGAGATTTATTTTGGATTGGTGAAAGTATCTTTGACAGAGAAGTAGATTATTCCAACGTTTAGAGTTACTTTGGTATATAAAAAGAAAAAAATATATTTACGAACAAGTAGAAAGATGACAAAACTTTGCTTTGTTATTTTGATTTGGAAATAGTTAATTACCAATAACACAGCTTTGACATGGCGGCGATCAAAGTCGAATTCAGCTTCACCAGATTCCATAATATCCATTAACGTATCCACGAAATCACGAGGAGTCTCCTTCGTAGCTTGCTTCTTCATCTGAGCATGATCATCAATAATCCTCTCCAAAAATCTATCATAAATCTTACTCAATTTCTTCAACCTTCGAATCGATCCGTGTAGACCAAGCCTCCTCAGATACGGAAAATAGTCTCCGATATTAAACGCCGCCGCCTCCTCCACCGTCTCCTTCATCACCTCCATGAACCCTCTCTCTGCATCCAGATCCCTATCTGCAAATTTTCTCCCAAACACCATCATGCAAGTCAGATCGGCTCCGAGAGAAGATATCTTCGCGCTCATATCGACAGGTCGCCGATCCGCCACCGCCTGTTTCAGATCTCCGACGAAGCGGCGGAGCTCCGCCGTCCGCATCGGCTGAAACTGTTGGATTTTGAGGTTGCTGAGAAGCTGCAATGTGCAAAGCTTCCGCATATCGCGCCAATACGCGCCGTATTTGCCGGCTACGATGTTTCGCTGCTCGTAGCTAACATGGTAGGCAGCCTCGTGATGAGGCCTGTTGGCGAAGACGAGATCGTGGGTTTTGAGAAACTGCTCCGCCGCGGAGGGGGAGGAGACGACGACGGTGGCGACGGAGCCGAATCGCATCATCATTATTGGGCCGTGTTTTTGGGCCAAGCGATGCAAGTCTTGGTGTGGGTTTTTACTTAGTAGGTGGAAATGGCCCACAATTGGAAGCCCATTAGGCCCAGGAGGAAGGTTTCTCTTCTTTTTCAGGTTTAGGAGTTGATGGAGGAGACAAAGGAATATAATCACTGATATTGCCATTGTCCAAATCCACGCCATTTGGGACTTTGTATATGAACAAAAAGAATTGTAATATTTCTGAAATTAAGTGCAAGGATATTTAAGGTGACCATGGGATGTGATAAGATCATTTAATGATGAAGAAAAATGGTTTGATGTAGACAAGAAATATAGGAGCTAATTAAATTTGTGGGCTAAATCAAGTATAATATTTGAAAATCAATCTTTTTATCATTAGTAAAATACAAGAATAGTGCAAATTTTCAAAGAATTTGGGGGCCTAAGCCCCTTAAGTCCAAGGGAGGACACGCCTTTGATCTTTAGGGTTGAGGCTATACTCATCCCAAATAAATATACCAAGCATATCCAAAACAATGCATTTTTATAGTTATAATTTTTCAAAGCATATCCCAAACAATGCATTTTAAAAAATGTGACGTGTTTAGTAAATCATGGGGTGTGTATAGTCTCACCCTAATCTTTATTTAATTTTAAGGTAATGCATGGTTGTTACTGGAAAAATTAAATAGATAATCCTTATCATTTTATTTTAAAATTGATGTCAAAAGAGTTATTAATATCGGCCTTAAATAACTATTACAATTTTGGACTCCACAAATGTCTTTAATTTGCATAATGTTGGAATAGTAATTACGCTAAATACTTGCAGTAAACCTTTTATTACTGGTTTTTCTCGGTCTTCTTAGGAGGCTGTCGAATGGTTGTTAAGTTAATTAATTTATGGACAAATTACGCTCCGTCTGTTCCAAAATATATCGTTTCAAGTATTTTCACACAAATTAAAAAAATGATATGAAAACTGATCCACCCCTATTTAAATATAGTTATTATGAGAGTTTTTTTTCTTTTTGTTAACACCACCTTTTAATTTGATTGGACTAAATTCAGTAGGTTATTGGTAAATATATCTTAAAATCTTAGAATGTCAATTATTTTAGACAAATTACCTAAAACAATATTTATTTTAGGACTAATGGGGTATATTTAAATAATTAAGTTTTGCATTTCTCCATGGAAAGAAGCTAGAAATATTTCAATGCATCGTCAAGTGTACACAAATCGAATATTTTTTTTTTTAAATATCATCATATAAATTAGAGTTTATTATTATTTTTTCCAATAAATTAGGAGGTCTACAATTTCGAATTTTAAATTTTTGAACCGACAATTTACACGAATTTTGTCATTTTCAGCTCAAATCGCTCAATTGAGCCGAATTCCATTAAAACAAAATGGCGACAGTCTCAGAGAAAAGATCCCCAATTCACAAAAGAAGGGCCCTAATTCCAAACAACAAATCCCCTTTAGAGCATCTCCAGTGGTTTACACCACACTACAGCAAAATTCACACTACACTACAGCAAAATTCACACTACATTAAATTTATCTTCAATCGTCAACGCTACATTCTGCACTACATTTACTATTCTTATTTTTTTATTGATTTAAAATTTATACAAATTTAAACTTAATAATTGCATAATATTTTTATTTTTGTTTTATATTGATTATTGAATATAATTATTTTTATTAGTTATTTAAAAAAAATGTGAATATAAAAAGGCAAAAATTATAGAACAACATTAAATTAAATTCCATGATACAATGCTACAATCATACATATTAAAAAACATAAAATTAACACAAGAAAAAACAACACACACAATACAAGAAATTTCAATAAAACAATAACGATAATCTAGATCTCATAATTGGAATGTTCCTCCCACATATGATCAATCAATGCATTACGAAGTGCGATGTGAGCGTCTTTGTCTCTAATTTGTCTAAATCGACCAACAAATGCTTGAAATGAAGAAGTTTCATTGCTCACTGTTTCTACATCGGGAGCTGGTACCTCCGTTGTAGCTTCAATTGGCTTATCAAGATCACGTTCATCTTCAATTATCATATTATGCATGATTATGCAAGCAGTCATTATATCTCGCAAATCATCTTTGCTCCAAAAACGAGTTGGATTTGCTACAATCGCAAATCGACTTTGGAGAACTCCAAACGCACGCTCCACATCTTTTCTACATGATTCTTGTTTCATTGCAAAATGCTTATTTTTTAAAGAGCGTGGGTCGCGAATAGTTTGCACAAGAGTTGACCATTTTGGGTAAATATTATCAGCTAAATAGTACCCCATGTTGTATTCCTTTCCTTGAATGACATAATGGCAAGAAGGAGCAATACCTCTAGTTAGGTTCGAAAATAGAGGAGATCTGTCAAACACATTAATATCATTATTGGCTCCAGGCATACCAAAATATGCATGCCATATCCAAAGATCATAATCAGCTACAACCTCAAGAATAATAGTTGGTGATCCACTACTACCTGCATATTGTCCAGCCAAAGCTGTTGGACAATTTTTCCATTTCCAGTGCATACAATCTAGACTACCTAACATACCTGGAAACCCACGTTGTTTTCCAATAAAAAGCAATCTAGCAATGTCGTTGGTAGTAGGTGATCTTAGATACTGCTCTCCGAATATCTCCACAATAGCACGACAAAATCTCTTCACACATTCAATAGCAGTAGACTCTCCAATATTGATGTACTCGTCAGTAGCATCTGCTGGCAAAACATATGCTAACACACGAAGAGCAGCTGTTATTTTTTGAAGCGTAGACAAACCGAGTCTGTGTGTTGCGTCTCTTCGTTGTACAAAGTAATTATCATAATCTTTAACAGCATTAGCTATGCGAAGAAATAAAGACCGAGCCATTCGAAAACGCCTGCGGAACATTGTTGCATTAAATGTTGGATTTTCAGCAAAGTAGTCGTTAAACAGATGTTGTGCCGCTCCTTCTCGATCACGATTGATCGATCTATGACAAAAAACAGAGCCTCCATGAGTGGGATTGACATCTTGATTTCTAAGAAATTCTGATATGACACGATTATTTCTAGAAATTTGTTGAACAATCAAAGTTTCTTGAAGAGAATACTCATCAGAGTCTGAAGATGAGTTTGTAGGAGAAGTATTCATTTTTTGATTTAGTGTAGAAAGAGAAATTGGATGAGTTTGTTGTACTCATTTGGTGAAATCACATGATAATATATAATGTAGTAGTCCATAAAGTTGCATATGCCCTTCACATGCCTACAGAAATTTCACATGGGATGCAGAAGTCTATAAAGTTTTGCAGAAGTCTATAAAGTTGCATATGCCCTTCACATGCCTATATTAATAATGCATGGGATTTCACATGCGTTGCAGTAAGCTTTCTCATCTCACCTACCATTTTCACTCATCTTCACATGCTCATCTCACCTACCATTCTCACTCATCTTCACATGCTCATCTCACTTACCATTCTCACTCATTTATCTATATATACATGTTATACAATTCAACTTAAAACACAGTTTCACAAGAAATATTTTATAACTCAAATGACCAGAAATCCAAATTACTCATTTGCTGAAGATGTACTTCTTTGTGATTGCTACAAAGAAGTTTGTGGGTTTTGGAAGATTTCAAAGAATTGGGAAGAGAGGGAGAGTTTATCTTCCATTAATTTGTGGATTTGGGATTGATTGCAAAGACTTGGGAAGGAGATGGGTGAAGAGTCGCTGCTAAGCTGCTAATTTCTTTTTCTTTTTTCTTTTGATCATCTTTATGATTTAAAATAATTTTTTAATATTTGTGTATTTATTTTAATCTTATCCAAGTTTTAGTTTTATATTTTTGAAATTTTAAATAATATTTAGATTTGTTTATCGAATTTCCTAGCTATTTTTTAAATTTATTATTAATCAGATTTATGTCGTTGACTTATATATATATATATATATATATATATATATAATAATTTTTTGATTTTACTTAAATTTTAAAATATCAAACCAGATTATATTTTGATATTTTTTAAGATCTATTTTAAATATTCTTTTTTGGTAAACATTTTTGCATTTTTTTTTAATGTTATTTAGCTACATCAGCCATTTTATGTCTAAATGGATGTCCATGTGAACAAGTAAGAATAAATTTAATAGCCAAATCAGCAAATTGAGCTGAATAGCCCGAAATTAAGGGCTCACTTGCGATTCACATGCAATTTCGGCTCAATTAAGCAATTCGGGCTGAAATTTGACAAAATTCGCGAAGTCCAAAATTGCCGGCCCGAAAACTTAAAATTCGAAATTGTCAAACTCCTAATTTACTGGACAAAAAAAATAATAATAAACTTTATAAATTATTTCAACAAAAGTTTACATCAGACTGTGATCACATGAAACAAATATAATTTTGAAAGATTGGGTACATTACTGATTATCCACAAATAAAATTCATGTTCACTTTTGCAAAAATTCGAAGTTGTCAATTGTGAGTTCATTAACTTGTTTTCTTGATTAAATTCGTAAATTGATTTTACAAAGTTGTCTAATTATTTGGATTACTACTTGAAATTCAGTCCAAAACACACGAGATAATATTTTCACTAATAACCATTTATTTGTTGAGTTATAGGCATCAGAAAATTGATCCACACGGTTTAAATTAGGGTTAAATGCATGAAGCCCCCTTAGGATTTGGAAAATATGCGTCGCTCCCCCCTCTGTTATCAAAATGGCAAGGATTACACGTCTGATATGATTAAGTCTACGCGAAATCCCCTATTTCGTCTAACTTAACGAGAGTGTGTTTCACTCGCCTCACGTGCGAATTGTTTTGGATTTTGCCTACTTTTTGAGTTGTGTAATAACTATAATACCCTTCCATTGTATATAAAAGAATGTGCATTGATCTCTTTTAAATTATAGCATACAATCCCCTCTTTTACTCCAATTTTCAACTGGTAATTTTGTTTTTAATTGCTTAGATGGTAAAATTTATGTATATTTATTTTTACAAATAAAATTTTGTTTATATAAATATTGTGCTTATTTAATTACAATTTTTTTTTTAGAAAAAAATATCTTCTACATTTAGGAAATCATGCCAAAAGTTGAATAAATTTTATATTTAAGATATAATAACTTGTTATTTTTATTTATTATTATTATTATTTAAGATATCTTCTATTATTACTATTTATATATACTTTTTGAATATTTTACAACCTTAATTTTAAATTGAATTTATGCTCAAACTATTTTTCATTTGATAAATTTTTTCTTTTAAACATTGTATACATATAATTTATTTTTTAATTAATTTTAAAACCAATAAAATAAATCTTTGAAAAAATAATATAAAAAATTAGAATTTAAATTATTTAAAAAATTAAAATTCAAAGATTGATCAAAATTTCAAAAATCTAACATTTGTGGGAATTATCAAATGATAAAAATCATAAATTTATCCCAATATAAGATTAAAAAAGAAAAATAAAAACTAAAAACCTGAAAATTAGAAATAAATAGAAATAAAAATGAAACAAAAAAAATGTAAAAATGCAAATCTTCAAAAAATTTCAGAAAATTAGGGCTAAAATTGGAGCCCTAACTCTGTTAACTGTTCATCGTCTCTGTTCACTATTCATCGTCCTCAACAGCGAGCGGCGACGCCGCCATCCATTCTTCTCCATCCCAAACAGACGGCGCGATCCCCGTGGTCTCTCTCTCGCTGCTGTTCACCAGTCGCCGCTGCTTTTTTCTTCTCCGGCCCACCACCATCTTCTTCTTCTTCACCTTCCCCGCTGCTCTGTTCCGATCTGCTCCACCACCACCAGCGCCGGCGAACTGACCAGCTCTTCCCACCATCTTCGGCGGACTGCTGCAATTTTTCCTCTGCAAACAGAAAATCAAACTAGTACAGAAACAGAAGTCTTATATGACTACAAAATACCCATTAAATCATAACTGAGAAACAATAATTCAAATTTTTGATTGCACAAACTAACAAACACACTCAATCTCAGTTCTCAGAAAGGACAATCAATTAAGATTGAGCAACACCAAATCAGTCCTCATAAACCTATAGAATTGGTAAAATCACAATGATTCTAAACAAAAGCTTCCGCCAACTCAACTTCTCCACCGCCACCATCTACCTCCATCTCTCTCTCAAATCGAACACCCAGTTCCGACGGATGTGAAACCCTAATTCTCCTCTCTCTGGCTCTCTCTCTCTCTCAAGCACTCTGTTTCTAACTGTGTAAGTGCAGTGGTAAATATTAAGGGTATAACGGGAAGTTCACAAAAAAATTTAACACCATTAGCCACAATTTTAAAATAGGGGACGTGAGCCGATTTTTTGATAACCCAAGTGTAAACCTTGTCATTTCGAAAACATGGGGGGGAGCGACGCAGAATTTCAATAACATAGGGGGGTTTGGTGCATTAATCCTGTTTAAATTATTCCAAATGCGCCCACCCTAAATATATATGTAGGTAGAAAATTTATCCACCCTAAATTGACAATTTAGTTAGCTACATACTTGTATATTGTAACATTTTTGGAAATTTAGTCTCAAATCCACCAAATTTTCCTAAAACTGTCATGTACAAAGCACAAGATCACAGAAATTAGGGATTTTGAGAATTAGAACCAATCTCAATAACATGTTTGCCCAAAACGTAAAATTTTTTTGAATGCTTGAGTAGTATTTTAGACAAGAACACCTACATTTTTGTTTTGAGATTGATCAAAATTCACAAATTTCCTATATCATCATGATTATAAGGAACTAATTGTCAAATTTTTAATAAAGATGACCAGTTTTACCACACTTTTCTAATTACAATGACCAATTACACATTTTCCCACTTTTTATTTAGTATTTGTTGTTTCCATCATTGTTGCAAGTAAAAATGAATGTACAATTTATTTTCCCACTCATGAACTCTATCTGTCTTTTCTTTCTTTGCATCCATTTCCATCACTTCATTTTCATTATTTCCACAGGAAACATTATTTCAACTCATACACAGCTGGAAAGACAAGACCACAGATAGACATTAGAATTTGAACATAAAATGGGATGCCAACTTAGATATCTTGTCTATTTCAAAACAGCTAAACTCAAGCACTAACATTATGAATGCATAATCTAGACATCTACTTAAACAACAGCTATATCACTTGGTTAAAATCAACCAAAAGAAACAGCACTTCAGTTAAATTTAGTTCAATAAACAAAAACAAAAACAAAAAACCCAAATTCAATAAACAACAAGGTTTACCTGACTGTGAACATCCAAAAGTCTTCATGTAGGATGTCTGCACCATGTTAGCAAAATAACTTTTCCTTATCCTATGGTTATTTTACAAAATTGACTTATTCTCCTAAAGTCCATGTTCCGTCATCCATATTCTACCCACACTATATTCACTAAAACACTAAATCCTCTTCTAAATCATTTTCACTAAAATCACTCACCACATTTAAAACACCTATAAACACTTCTATTTTTTATATTCTACATAGGCTATACTCATTTTCACATTTTACACACACTACACTCACTAAAGCAATAAGACTTCTTCTATATCACTTTCATTACAACTCACCACATTCAAAAAACCTATAATCATTTCTATTTTTATATTCTACACACACTACACTCACTGAAACACTAAGTCATTTTCTACATTACTTTCACTAAAACCAGTCACCACATTCGAAACACCTAAAATCACTTCTATTTTTTCTAACAAAATCTGGTGTCCTTAGAACAAAATAAAATGGATATTCTTCAAAAACTAAAAAATTCTTGTGTCGTAAAATGAATATTCTTCTAATATTAGTCAACTCCAAGTGTCATGATTTTATCCAAACTATGTGTTCACGATTTCTTCTTACACCAATATTGATTCTTAAAATTTTGTTTCCTATTTTTATTTGATATTTTGACTTTCCTTATTTAAAATTTTCGACCATATATTTCATTACCAATTTATTTTCAAATCAAACTTTACAAAATTGACTTATTTTCTACCATATCTTTCCTAAATCAGATATTATCATGAAAAAAAAAAATCACCTGATAATGTTGCCCTCAAATTGTCATGTACACAAAAATTCTGCTATTCTATGATTTTCACGAAAAACAAAACCGTTTCAAAATTCCTTTCTGAAAGTTTTATTGGAAAGAAAATTCAAAATTACAGCAAACAATAAAAAATTACCTGAAAATCCATCCCCGGGAACGTACCAAAAGCAAAGATTCTGCTGTCCTAAGATTTTCACAAAAAATGAAATCATCTCGGGATTACGTTCTGAAAGCTTCACTGAAAAGGAAATCTGAAATTCCCACGAAAAAAAAATCACATGAAAATCTGTCTCCGAGATCGTCCCAAAAGCCAAGATTCTGCTGTCGTAAGATTTTCACGAAAAATGAAATCGTCTCCAAATTGTGTTCTAAAAGCTTCACTGTAAAGGGAATCCGAAATTACCACGAAAAACCAAAAAATCATCTGAAAATCCATCATTGGGATCATTTTGAAAGCAAAGATTCTGCAACCCTAAGATTTTCACGAAAAAGGAAATTGTCTCGGAATTGCGTTCTGAATGTTTCACTGGAAAAGAAATCCGAAATTACCACGAAAAACAAAAGATCACCTAATAACGTTGTCGGGATCGTTCCGAAAACCAAGATTTTGTTGTCCTGAGATTTTCATGAAAAACGAAATCGTCTCAGAATAACATTCTGAAAGTTTCACTGAAAAGGAAATCGGAAATTACAATGAAGAACAAAAAATCACCTAAAAATTCATCCCCACGATCATCTCGAAAACCAAGATTCTTCTGTCATAAGATTTTTACGAAAAAAGAAACCTTCTCAAAATTCCATTCTAAAAGAACCAAAGGAAATGAAATCCAAAATAGAAAAAAAATCATTTGAAAATCCATCATCGGCATCGTCCCAAAAGCCAAAATTCTGATGCCTAATATTTTCATGAAAAACGAATCCATCTCAAATTTCTGTTTTAAAAGCACCAATGGAAAGAAAATTCGAAATTATCACAAGAGAAAAAAAAATCACTTGAAAATCTTTCCCCGGGATCGTCCAATAAGCCAAGATTCTACTGCTAAAACCCTAAGATTTTCACAAAAAATGAAATTGTCTCGAATTATGTTTTGAAAGTACCAATGAAAAGGAAATCCGAAATTATCACGAAAGACAAAAAATCACTTAAAATCTATCCCCAGATCGTCCCGAAAACAAAGATTCTGCTGCCCCAAGATTTTCATGAAAAACGAAAGCGTCTCGAAATTCTGTTTTGAAAGCACCGATGGAAAAGAAATTCAAAGGCAAAAAAATCACCTGGAAATCCGTTCCCCAGATTATCCTGAAAGCTAAGATTCTACTGCCCTAAAATTTTTACAAAAAACGAAAGCATCTTGGAATTTCATTTTGAAAGCACCAGTAAAAAGGAAATTCAATATTATCACGAGAGGCAAAGAATCACCTGAAAATTCATCCCCTGAATCACCCTTAATAACGATGTGGATGTTTTCGACTTCCACGCTCCCCAAGTTCATTTATTCATTGCTCGACTTTTATTCCTTCCTTTCAAAAAAATCACTCATTTTGCATCTCCTAATTTCAAGTGGCCAAATCCTCCTCTGAACGAGCCATATCGAGATCTCTTGAAACTAAATATGTCTCCTATTCGGAATTGTCTACCTGGAATTGAAGAATGTGCACTCCCATACATATATGTATGCTCAAACTCTTCTTGTAGGGAGCACCGACTTTAATATACTTCTTCTGAGCTGAGTTAGTTGCTTCAACACTGCAACCTGTTTCGTTAAGTATGTTAGTGTCAATTAAAGATTCACAACACTTTCCAAAATCATGGAAGCTAATTATGTGGGGCATATATTTCAAACGACCACATAGTTCAAAAAAAACAGCTCAAAATAGAAATTCATTGATCTAAAATCAAATTATCTTAAAAAGTAATTGGTTTTGTTACTATGAATTTGCAATGCTAAACTCTAATCCACTCATTCAATTTGATATGATATTTCATGTCCATGCATAGTGAATTTAGAGTTTTCATAAGTAAACTCATTGCAATTGCATAACTCACGGTGATTGCACGATCTTAAATCTGTATACCAGTTGTACATGAGTTTTGTTTTTATTTGACAATGCATAGATTTTTAATTAGTTATTTTTTATATTGTTTTTAACTATTGTCTGTAATAATAATAATAACAACAACAATAATAATAGACATTTTTTTTAAATAAATTATTTTTAAAGTTTGTAATTATAATTATAAATGTAAGGAAATAGATAATTTCAAGAGAGCAAGAGCCGGCGTAATTAGAACGCCCCCACCCGATACCTATATACATTCAGAAATCTGCGCAGCACCGTTATCCACGGTTGTTTCCGCTTCTCTCTCTACATCCTCTCTCTCAAAGTGCAGTGTGGCAAGACGAAGTGATGAGGAAGGGTGCGAAGAGGAAAGCCGAGTCATGGAAGAAGAATCCATCGGCTGATGAGCAGATGAATGAGCCAAGCCAATCCCCTGATCAGCCGGCTGAGCCGAGCGAGAAAGGAGCTGCTAAGGGCAGACGTAAGCGAGCCAGGATTCCCAGGCCTGAAGTCGAGCCGGAGTACTTCAACCAGCTGCGTAATTTTGTAATTTTTTATGCTCATCACTACAAGCATTGATGCATAATTCATGCGTGTGTGTGTTCTGTTTGAACTGAATTCTTTTATATGTTGTTGCATTTGGACGGAGGAGGATTTGAAATACGGATTTCAAATTTCTTCAGAATTAGGGTTATGTTGTTGATTGAGACATCATGCATAATTGGCTACATGAGCAAAAACTCCTTTTTGTATCGCTTCTTTTCAAACTATGTATGGTGATTGTATTGCAAAGTATTTGAGTTTTTATTTTCAATCACGTGTTCTGCTTAAATCTGAATAATTTTATGCACTAAAATTTGTACAGGAGGATCTCTGGAAGGAAGTTTTTCCTGTTGGCACGGAGGTTAGGTTATGTTTAATTCATCATGTTTTGGCAGCTATTTCTTTGTCTATTGCTGTTTGAATCAATCTATGTTTGACCTGCTGTTTTGTTCTTCTCTGTTTTTCTTTTGGATTTTCAGTGGGATAATTTGGACATGATATATCAATACAAGTGGAACTTTTCTAGTTTGGAAGTGAGTTGCTCATAATCTTGCTCTGTCTTACTATACAATGAGATATATTTATTTGCAGTTTTGTTCGTCTATAGTTTGTGCATGTATGCTGAAGCAAGCCACTAGGCAATCAGAAATTCCTCACTTCATATAGTCGCTTCAGAGTCTTACTAATTCAATAGTCTGCATGTGTATCTGGAAATTGAAATACATTCTCTATGGTTGTCTTCTATCAGAAGCTATGCCCTTTTTCTAAAGAGTTGAGAGCTAACATTGCTTGAGGTCTTTGGCAGGACGCATTTGAAGAAGGTGGAGAGTTATATAATACAAAGGTCTACCTCTTTGGCCTTACAGAGGGTAGGTAATCCTTACTACATGGCATCATTGTTTTTTTTTTTTGTTTTTTTTAATTGGAAATTTGAAATGTCACATGGAATTACTTCTCTTGCATACACTATGTACTATACTGAGTATATTTCTGGTGCATCATTGACGTTTCTCAAAAATATGAATTTTAAAAAAACAAATCTCATTGTTTTGTAAATTTTAATAGATTCTTATCTAATTGATATTGTTTTTTTTGCAGCTCACATGGTTTCTTTCCAAGGTGAAGAAAAAGTTAAAGTTATAATGGTCCCAGCTGTTGTAGCTGTAAGCCCTGAAACTTTTCCAATATGATAAAGGCAGTTATTTACAATGCGGCACTTCAAATGTTTGTTATTTATAAATCTGTTTGATGGATCATATATGGCTATCTTTTACTTTCTGCAGAAATAAAGTAAATAAAATTCGGAAAATCGTTAATCAAGTTATGTGCTTTGATATTCAAAATAATAGATCTACTCAGTGAGTTTTATGATTTGAAATTAATTTTGCTATTATTTCTGTTTCAAATTCAAGTTACATCTCATATTAATTTATTGAGATGAAGTTAAAGTAGTATTTAGCAGTAGAATCTCGCATATCATGTGGTGATAATAGATCTCAGGTTGTCATGTATTTCAGTTTGTGATATTGCAAAAGTGTTTATGTGATATAGTGCTGAGCAAAAATATCTTTTTAATTGGGTTTAATGATGATTTTTTTTTTCACATGTATCAGTTTTTCTTAATAGGTGGTATCCTCATTTCCTCCTTCTGACAAGATTGGGATTACTTCGGTTCAAAGAGGAGGTGAACTAATTGTGCCAATGAAACAAATGAAAATGGACTGGGTACCGTATTTTCCACTTGAAAAGAGGTCTTGAATCTTCCTTCATTCTACTGCCTGCTAATTTAATTTGCCCAATTGTATTACATTCTTCATTTTATTTTTCTTACAGGGAATCTCAAGTTGAAAGATTAAGGGAATCACAAATTTTCATTTTGAAATGCACGCAAAAAAGGTATGTTATTTGCTACTATTATTGACTCTTTTCTTTTTCTCAAACAAGTATGTTTAAGTTTGTCTGGACCGATGTAATTAAATAAATTACCTTTTCAGTGCAAACCTTTGATATTCTAGGCATCAAGTGCACCATGCGCTTGAGAATGCAAAATTAAAATCATCCTATTGTCATCTCAATTTGTATCTCAATGTGGCTCTAAAATGCTATAAATATGGTTTTGGTTGTCTTGTTTTTTCTTCACTTTCTTCAATACCATTGAAAGCAAGTATTAGTTTGGGAATCTAATGGAGGCACACAAGGGTTGGGGGTGCTTATTGATCTTTAGATGCTGAAAGTTGATTCTTGCAGGGCTGGTCTAAAACATTTGAAGGTGGATCGTGTAATGGAGTTCACTTATTGTTTAGCTTGTGAGTTTACTTAATCTCTTCTTTGTAATTGATTTCTGTGATGAAGTTATTTTAAGGCTCAATTTATGAATATTGCAGAATGGTTTGACTTGATAAAATTTATGTTACTGCTCTTCTCATCTTTTGGCAGACTTTTACAATCCCATCCAGGAAGATGAAAACAAATATAGCACAGAGGTCCACATCTTATATCCAATAGATTCTGAGGAAACAGATTACAAAGAAACAGATACCAAGGAAATAGATTCCAAGGATATAGATTCAAAGCTAGTAAGATCAAACTTTTGATACTTTTGCGTATCTCATGTGCATCACAATTAGCCAGCATTTAGAACGTGATGGCCTAACCTAATTCTGAAATTTGCATCCCAGGTAAACTGTGAGTTTGACTGGAAATTTGATGACCTAGAGGTATGCTTAAAGTTTTATTTCCATGATGATAATTTTCGAAAAAAATTGCAAACTGTTCTGGAATATTTATTTATGTTGGTGTGGATGCTCACGATTATATGCTGACCTTTACATAATAATACTATTTAAACCAAGTGAAATGAATAACACATTCAGGAGTTCACTGATGATCTTATCAAGGAAGGGCAGTTGCCTGAACGCAAGAAGGAACACTTCAAGGTGAACCTTCACAATCACATTCATGTGCCTTGCCTCTGAAGATCTCTCTCTCTCTCTCTCTCTCTCATTCTTTCCGTTCGTTTAGGAATTTGTGAAGGAAAAAGTTCAAGAAGCTAAAAGGGCTAATCATGAGGTACTTTCTTGACAATAGCAGAAGTAAAATTTGGTTAATCTTTTCCATGTCTCATGTATGGTGATTGTCTCCTTTTTGTATAGGCAAGGGAGACACGTAGAAAGGCCCTCGAGGAGATGAGTGAGGAAACTAAGGCTGCTTTTCAGAATATGAAGTTCTACAAATTCTATCCTGCTTTTAAAAAGGTGAGTATCATGATTCTTAATTCCAATTGCCTGCTAGCTTCAGTGATGAAGTTCTTGTTCCACACGTTATCTTTAGAAGCTTTGGTTCTTCCTTCGACATAGCGTTTATGCAAATTTTATCAAAACTTAGAGTTCGTGTTATAATCAAGAGATCAACTGGATAACTAACGGTTCTGAATGACTGAGTTTCCCTTGTTTCTATAATCTGATCTTTTGCCTTCTGCTTGCTCTTGATATACATTGCAGTCTTCGATCATCAACAGATACTATGGGAAGGCTCACAAGGTTATCTGATTGAACGAAGGGTATGATTCGTTGCTCGCCATCATAGCAGTAAAGTTGCGGAGATTGTCTAGTTTTAGAAAGTGTAAATTTATAATCGTCAGAAGTAGCTATTTATTAACACTGTTGGGTGTGTCGTGTGTCAATCAAGAAAATCCAACGGTCGAAATTCTCTCAACTTTTTTCAGATCGACACATGTCACACATTATGTTGTGTTAATACACGACAAGGAGTAACATATAATTTCTGGAAAATGGATAGGAAAGAAAAAAGAGGTAATATTCTTTTTTAGGCAACAGTTCATTGAACTGAAGTGCTGGGAGTTCATCATAAATTGTTTCTTTAGATTCTCATATTAATTATTTTTTATGGTTTCATTTGTGAGTAGGAAGTTTGGCATGTTCAATTAGGAATATGGTTTCACTGGTTTTAATTTGTTTATTTGAGGTTGTGCTAATTAGTCAAGTTCCAGTAATTTTATATCGTTACACTATCTTTTTATTACAGAGTTTAAGTTTGAACTGAGATTTTCATTTGACCAAACATAAAATATGTTCAAATTCATTTGATATATTTATGAATCAAACCAAATGAATTTTGACAAACAATCTCTCATTATGTATTTTTGTAAGATTATCAAACCAGACATCCCCTTGATAAACTGAGGTTACATTAAAGCTTCTTTTGAACTCTTTGAAAGCATAATTGACTTTTTCAGGAAAAACACACACACACACACACACAGCAAAGGCGTTAATTTTCATAAAATTGTGCAATTACTATTTACTACATGCTTAATTAATGTGTTTTCTTAAAAGATAATTTCTTACATGATATTATATTCAAAATGTTACTTCTAATCTACATTGAGAATAGTTTCTGCTTTATTGGTAAAAGGTTCCAACTTGTGCATCCCAATCAGGGCCTTGCTAGTTGCTTCAATGCTTTTTCACTACAAAGGGCAAACAGGTCTTTTCGATAAGTGCCCGTTTCTATACAACTTCCCAAGCAGTTTGTGAAAGAGAAGGGACACATCTAGCTTAAATGATTTTATCAACTTATTAAGATAGAAACAATTTGTCATCACCAAACTAATCTTACCACATCAATCTTTGTTTAGTGTCTTCAAGACTAGTTCCTTAATTAGGATGACACACAATTAGAACTTACGTTTTGCGCGGCTTTTTATCAGGGTCATGACTGGAATCAAGGACATCAAGATTAAATGTTTTGATTGTTGTTATTATAAGCGACGTTTAATGTGCCATAATATGTATAGAGGTTATTGTTTGAAATTCATTTTTCAAAATGGAGGAGCCAAACCATGTTTCATGTGTATTTTATCATTTTTTATATTAATTAAAAGCTTTTAACAACTAATTGTTATAAATTAAGAATGATTAAATGTTTAAGTTAGAGACCATTCCAATTTGAAGAAATCTGTGCCAAAATCTGCTATTAAGGTATTCTTGGATGAATTTAGTCCAATGAGACATGAATTATGAAAAACTTATCCAGATTTAAGTATCCTTTTAGTCCAATAATATAAGAAACCACAGCAGTTCGTACAGTTGGGTAGTATCCTTAATTTTAAGTGATAGTTGGATTTCTTTATTCAATATTATATAGAGAAAATCTTCTTTTTTTTTCTTTTTTGGTACTTAACTTGATTTTTTATTGAGTTTTTTTTATCTTCAAGTTTTCGAACAATATTTCTACACGTGCTAGATTTACAAAACTTATTTTTCTGATCTTCAACATATTGTAACTGATAATTTGTACCAATTGATATTAATTTGACTCATATTATCTAAAGATGATAAAATATATTATTACGTCATAATAATTTTTCCTTTTTTTCTTTTTTAAAAATTTCTAACTTGTTGTAATGGTAACGTTTACCTACTGAAATAGTATTAATTTGGCCCAAACTAAAACAAGAAACAAGTTAAGGAAATAAGGGTAATTTTATTCACAACCACCAATATTTCTCTTCACAGTCATAATACATTTAATGTATTTGTTTTATCCTTAATATTTTTTATTCTTTTCACAATCATCATATCTCCACCACCTTTATTATCTCAACTGTCAACCCTCTCTTTCTCTAAATAAAAACAACATTTGTTTCAGTCTCCATTATTCCATAAACTATGAATTTTAATAATTTGTCACACAATATTTAGATTGAAATTAATAATTAATATTTTTTATCAGTATCCATACTTTTTTTTTTTTTTGAAGTTATTTTGGATTTAGAAATTTTCAAAAAAAAATTATATCCCTCTACAGCTATGACTCTCTTTTTCTACATTTGGTACTTCGATTAATTTATATTGTATATAAATACATAAACTTTTTTGCATTGTCCTGTGTTTCTCAGCGTGGGAACTATTTTTTTGATTTATTTTAAGGAGATACATTTATTACTTCACAAATTTAATTTTCTTATAATGTTAATTATTTTAATGAAATTTTTGGGGATATTAAAAAATTGTTGAGAAATTAAATGAGCAAGGAGATATTTTTGAATAATTAAAAAAAAAAAAAGATTTGGAGTGCATAAAATCTCTCTTTGCGTACATATAAGGGGAACATAAAAGTGATGGTTGGAGGCATTGAAAAGAGAAAAAATATTGATTTAAAAAATTAAAATAAAAAATTCACATGTATAATGGGAGATAAATAATGTGGCTGTGAATAAAATTACCCAAAAATAATATGCAATGATCAATTAACCTTCGTTTTGGGCATACCTGTCTACAGTGAAAATGATGGGCCTAGATTATTATGCAATATGTGGCCCATTAAGGCTATTATGAGAGAGAGAGAGAGAGAGTATTATCTAATATGATTATGACAAATTTTCATATGAGATGGTTTTAGATCTCATACGATATGGTTATATTGTAGTTAAATGGGTGAAATAGTGATACAACATTTATTTGAAAATGAGATAAAATCTTATTTTTAAAATTTTGTTAAACAATTTATACACTTATGAAATGTTTTGAAAAATTTACAAATTCAGCCAAACAACTTTTTATAAAACAAAATAGGAAATCAAATATCATTTTTATAGTTCAAGGTAGGGGCTATAAGTATACCAACCTTTAATTTTCACCATCGATCCTAATATTCATCACCTTGTGTGTCTCACACCCAAATGGGCCCACATCACTTTAAACAATAGCCATTGAATGAGTTTCACATTCAGTGATAACTAAGCATTTGGCAGCCAAAATGGAATACTCTATTTCACTTTTTTTCTAAACAATGTGTTATATGACTCAACCTTTTTTGATGATTCTACCTCACTAACTTCTTCAATAATAGTGGCTCAAATGTAGCATAGTGGAACATATGGAATCTTTTACAATTAACAATTATGGTTTTGTTCAAGATGATTTAAATATAAATTGTATTTTTTTTTTTTTATTGCAAGAGTTTTCTAGACACCTCATTCTTGAAAATAATGTTATAGTGCTTAGTAAAACAGTTTGATTTATTTGTTATTAGGTCATATGACATAACATGTAATATGTATATAGAAGACATGGAAGAGAAAAGTAGGCAATTGACCTTTTTATTTTGGCTTCTTTATATGTCTAAAATAGCATTTCATGTGAGTTGAGTGGCAAACTCAAATAAAATGGATTTAAATATGATAGTGATTGATGTTTTTTTTTTTTTTTTTTTGCCAAATTTCTACAAGGTTTACCTTTTCTTTAGTTGTTCTTTTCATCACTTCAAGTCAATGGCTCTTCCAAGTTTGTTGGATTTTAAGGTTCATTGAATATGTATTCTTAATTGGTACATTTTAGTGTTTAAATGGTAATTTACGGAAAATTGTATTTAATAAAAAATACGATTATTATATGTTCGTATAATTGATCAAATAATGTGAGAAGAGTCCCTCCAAAATTTATAATTTATAAAATACATATTAAGTTGTGAAAAATGATTTGATTCGTGGGTATTAGAAGTTCATCTAATAAAAATGTATTCATTTGACAATTTCGTATAAGTTTATGTCTTCTGTTATTATTATATTTTTGAAAGATTTATTTGTATATTAATAAATTCGTAAGTATCCGGTTTGTGAGAATCAGATCCTTCATCTTATCCATCTTAAATGGATATCAACGTCATCCAGTTTACTCACCGGATCGACCCGGCCCGGCCCGTTTATCGATCGTTCATTTCTACAGCCACACTCTCACTCGACACGTGTCAGTCTATTTCTCTAGCCGTCAGCGGTCACGCGCGAATACCTTTTTCCCGCAAGCTATTCCTCCGGTTGCTCTTCTCCAATTCTGTCAAGTCCCCATTTTATATAATAAAGTCGTGCTCATCTCTCCAACATGTGTTATCCATTATTAATTATGTCACCGTTTTGGCGTTTTCAATTATGAACCTTTGATTTTCCTTATTTAGGGCAATTCTTCCAGGCCATTTAAAATAAATTAGCTTTCAAACCCATTTCAATTAAAGTGTATTTAAAACTCATCAAAATTATTTAAAGAATAATTAATAAAAATGAAATTGCAAAATTTAAATTCGTGTGAATCAAAACATCATAAATGAATTTATTTTATGAATTTCAAGTCCTTATTCAACTTTCTTAATTCGAACACGAATATAGATTTATTATTATTTGGTCTCCAACCTAATAATTTTGTCAAATCCACACCAATTAATTTTGGATAATATTTACAAATGTTTAAAATTTTCTACATTAGGTAATTTGATCTAAAATGTATTTTAAACGGTGAAAATTATAATCAAAATTTTGCACACATAGAAAGTTTAAAAGTATATTTAAAAAATCAGGGACCAAATAATTCAACACACCACATAGAAGAATAATTAATTTTTTTTATAAATTAAATGATTATGCCAACATAAAAAAAATAAAAATTAATAGGCATGCTAAAATTAAAATAATATATTATTTTATTTAATTAAATAAAGAAGAGGAGACAACGTAACCGGAGAGGAAAAGGCCCCGCCCCGTCAAACCGTTGATTTTTGTACCAATTTCATTTCTGATTACACCTTCCAATTTCCTGCGAACAAGAAAATAAACCCCCAAAAAAAAAAGAAAAAAGAAGAAATTTCTTCACCCTTCATCAATCTCTCTCTCTCTCTCTCTAAAGAGAAATCTAAATTTGTTTCTCTCTCTGTCATTTTCTTCATTATTAGTAATGGCGTCTGTCGAGAACCCTAATATTCAGCAGCCGCCTCAGTGAAGAAGATTCGTGCTGGCATAAACACGCCTTGATTTTCCCTATGCTTCTAATTTGTACATGTAAGTTCACTGAAACAACATCTGTAAGTTCTTCAAAGCTCAATACTTAATGATATGGCATGTAGGTGTTTTATTGGTATCAGTATTTGCTCAGGCAGTTGTTAATGTCAGATTCTAGTTTTTGCGATTTTTTGTGTTTATTTGACCGACTGTGAGAGTGATTGGCTTTGGGCAAGCGTTTGCTTTTCAATTTTTTGAGCTATTGATTTTTCCTTTCTGGTTCATTAGGGGGAGCTTGTTATGAGATATTCTGTGAAAACGAAATTGAAGTAGAAACTGTGAAATATTGTGATGCTGTGGATGGTTAAGTTATCTTTCAACTACTGAATTTATTGAAGTAGTAAGCTATAATGGTTTGATATTTGATTAAATGGATTATTCTGATAAATCATCCGAAATTCTTTCAATTTTCTTTCCTAGTATCTATCTGAGTGTCAATGATTAAAGAACTGTAGCAATCAATCATTGAAGGGAATGTGTTTTGCTCCATGCTGTGGTCTCCATTTGGTTACGAAGTGCTGTAATGTTGTTTTCCAGGTATAGGAAAAGCAATTGATTACTGTTCTCAAGTTTGTTCTGGAAATCCTCTGTGGTTCATTATCTTCTAGAAGTGGGGAATTGGTTCCAACTTGGAATTCTATAGCCTGCTTTAGTTGGCAATGGCTGATGAAGGCCTACGACTTGGTGGGTTTTCTTCAGGGTTGGCTGTTGTATTGAATGGTGAGGATAGGAGAGAGGGTTCTGGGAAATCCCATCTAGTTTCATATTGTGAAGGGTTTGGTGATCAGTCTGTTGAGCAAACTCTTGAGCATATTTTTAGTCTTCCTTATAGAACAGTTAATCGGTTGAGTTGTCCTGTTGACAATGGTGCTGTTCGTTCAATAATAAAGAATGAATTCTTTAAGCACCATCCGGAATTAAAAACTGCTGTTGGTAGAAAAAGTGACGGGGTATCTACAACTTTTGAAGATTCACAACTCTGTATTGTTGGACTTGATGAATCTAGCGTCTGTGGTGACATTCGAGTTGTCAAAAAGCCTTTACTTGTGGAGAGTCATGCTTTATTTAGCAGCGCAAGGGCCAACACATGTGTATGGAGAGGAAAATGGATGTATGAAGTTACTCTTGAAACTTCTGGTATACAGCAACTTGGATGGGCTACTGTTGCTTGTCCCTTCACTGATCATAAAGGTGTCGGGGATGCAGATGATTCCTATGCATATGATGGGAAAAGGGTCAAGAAATGGAACAAGGAAGCTGAGGCTTATGGCCAATCATGGGTTGTTGGTGACGTGATTGGATGCTGCATAGATCTGGGTTCTGACGAGATTCTGTTTTATAGGAATGGCATCTCACTTGGGGTGGCATTTGGTGGGATTCGGAAGATGGTGCCTGGATTGGGGTACTATCCTGCCATTTCTCTTTCTCAAGGTGAACGCTGTGAGTTAAATTTTGGAGGATTTCCGTTTAAATATCCCATCAAAGGCTTTTTTCCTATTCAAGCTCCTCCCTCTTCAAAATCTCTGGCAACTAATCTTTTTGATTGCTTTTTGAGGCTGTTGCAACTGCAGCATATGGAGAGGGCAGAAATTGATACAGTTGAAAAACTCAGGAGTCTGAAACGTTTTGCATCATTTGATGAACTGTGGTGTCCTGTTTCTCAAGGTATTTGTGAAGAGTTATTCTCTGCTCTAAATGCTGAAAGTGGGTGTGCAGAGTACATTGGACATGGTCCTTTTTTGTCATTCCTGATGGAAATCTTTAGAGTACAACCCCCACATGACCATGTAACTTTGGATAGAGTTCTTGAATCATTTCTTGGCTTTGAGGAGTCGAAAGTGTTGTTTGAGCATGTATTTGAGGCACTTTCATCAGGATGTAAAACAGCGTCCTTGGTTCTTACAGAATGCCCTTATTCTGGGTCATATAGTTACCTTGCTCTGGCATGCCACATGTTAAGGAGAGAAGATTTGATGACCCTATGGTGGAAGTCTTCAGATTTTGAATTCTTGTTTGAGGGGTTACTTTCAAGGAAAAGCCCAAACAAACAGGATCTCCAATGTCTGATTCCTTCTGTTTGGTGGCCTGGCTCATGTGAGGACATATCTAATGAGAATGGCATGGTGCTGACCACTAAAGCTTTATCGGAAGCTGTAAATAAGGTATGCTTTTCCCGGTAGCTAGACCCTCTGGCATTTGCTTATAAAGTTTCCCATATTTCGACAGGAGAATCTAATATTGTACTTGTTTTATGTTTTTATAAAGGGAAATTATGTTAGCTGTGCCCAGGTTGT
Source organism: Scutellaria galericulata (assembly GCA_946896805.1). NCBI lineage: Eukaryota > Viridiplantae > Streptophyta > Magnoliopsida > Lamiales > Lamiaceae > Scutellaria > Scutellaria galericulata. The sequence continues at coordinate 18,754,981 of OX335794.1, forward strand.
TTTGTGAGATAGTTAAAAAGTACGAATACTAAAAGTCACTATACTGGATAGAAAAAAAGATTGTCAAGGGTATGAATCTCTATATACCTTGCTATCAGCGCCACATGAATTATGGGATGAATAGTAATTTTTTTCTTTTTCCATGTTACTTTTGGTAAAGCTAAATTAATTCCTCTTGGTAACATTGATCTTGATGAAGTGAACTTTATAAGCTAAACATAGATTTATAGTTATAAATTATCTGTTCCTCGTTGATGTCACAATGTTATTCAGGTAAACTATAACAACCATTCTGATTATTATTTTACATTTTGTGGCATGGCTAACGGTACCTCAGATAGAGGAGAAGCAAAGGGATCTCTGTCGTTTGGTTATGCAGTTCATACCTCCAGTGACACCCCTTCAGTTGCCTGGCTCAGTTTTTAGAACATTCTTACAGAACATTTTACTAAAGAACAGGGGGGCTGACCGTAACATGCCACCGGCTGGAGTTTCAAACAACTCTGTCATAGTTTCATTGTTTACAGTCATTCTCCATTTTCTGTCAGAAGGTTTTGCTGTGAGGGACATATATGGCTGGATTAGGGGATCTGGCACTGATTCTGGAGCTCATGTGGGTTTCCTCCACAGAGGTGGCCAACAAAGTTTTCCTGCTGGCCTCTTTTTGAAGAATGATCCTCATCGAGTTGATATATCAAGGCTTGGAGGATCTTATAATCATTTGTCGAAATTTAATTCTGTAAATGATGATGAGGAAGAAGAAATTATTCGATGGGAAGAGGGGTGCATGGATGATGAAGAATCCCGAGTAACCCATTTTAGCAGGCAGGAGCCATGTTGCTGTTCTAGTTACGATGCTGATCTATCAAAATTTCGTAAAGATCCTGTGAGATATTTGGCGAAAGGTTACCGTGGAAGTTGCAGCTCTATTCCTGATAGATCTGCTCATGTTACAGCTGAATGTAGTGCTAGCAATCTAAATGATGAGATAGCTGATAAGCCCAGCACCAGTGACCATGTTGATTCTGAGTTTGCTTTTCGACCCATGCAGCAATTGAGGATATTACCAAGGGCTAACACATTGTCTTCAGCTACTTTAAAAGAGGAGGAGCTTCTTGATGCTATGCTTTTGCTGTATCACCTGGGTCTTGCACCAAACTTTAAGCAGGTCTTGCATCAATTTTGCATAACTTATCCTCTCCATCGGCCTTTTACCCACTGCATTACTTTTGAGTTCAACCACTCTTTTGTTTTATTTTTTCATTTAGCCTGTTGCTCTATGGAAAATAAGAAAGAGCATTTATGTTTCAGAAAATGGTATGCTATGATGATGAGGAGAGCTACATTGCATAAATATATTTGTTCATTTATATCTGCCAATAAAGCTCACAGGAGTTCTACTGAATTTCTTTGTATATAGGCATCATCTTTCATGTCTCGTCAGTCGCAATTTACTTCACTCTTGGAGGAGACGGATAGACAAATCCGAGAGAGCATATATGGGGACCAAGTGAAGCGCTTGAAGGAAGCTCGCAGTGTTTATCGGGAAGAGGTTATGGACTGTGTCAGACATTCTGCCTGGTACTGTTACATTCATAAATGACATTAATATAAATATTTCACCATTCCTTTTTTTGTTTTCTGTCTGTTTTTTGACAAGAATGATCACTCTTTTAAAGAATAAAATTTTATGTTCCAGCCAACTGCTCTAAGTATGTAATTAGCAAATACCACTTTATTGTGATAGTTTCTGCTGCTGTGGAACAGATCATAGATATTTTGTTGATTAGATTTCTACATGGGACCATGCATGTCCTTAAGTTGTATTTTATGCTCTCATTAAGACATTCTACAATTCTCACATGCTGCGTCATCATGACAATGTATCATTCTTTGTTCATGCTCTTAATCTGCATATAACACAAGCGACAGTTAGCTGTCCCCACATGATTTTGATTCCTCATTAGGCCGTGAAACACTTTCTGAGATATACTTCTACGTCATTAACTTCTGTTATTTGCTTTTCTAAATGCAATTTAGTCAGATGAATAACACTATAGCTTCTGCAAGCTTTTTTCTGCTGTTTTCTGTTTTCGTAATGTACTTAACGTGCAAATCTGATTGCATTTAACAGGTATCGCCTTTCTCTCTTTTCTCGTTGGAAGCAAAGGGGGATGTATGCAGCGTGCATGTGGATTGTACAATTGCTTCTAGTTCTTAGCAAAGTGGATTCTATCTTCATCTATGTTCCTGAATTTTATCTTGAAACTCTGGTAGTATATCTGTCTTTCTACATATCTGACACGTTTTTGGATCTTTCTGTTGGTAGTTTAGGTTGTCTGTCTTGGGTCTCTTTATGAGTAAAAGATATCTTTGAACAAACAACTATTAAGGGCTTGAATCCCTCTCTTCATATGCTTATAAAGTTTTCTAGCTTGTCATGTATACGATTAAATGTCTTTATTGAAGTTACCAGATTTAAGTATCAAGACATCTTCAACACTCAGCCTTTTCACATTCAGTTGTGTTCAATATAATCCAAAGCATGTTTTACCTTATTTCTGTTGTTTTGATGATGTTATTTCATTGTTTCTGGCAGGTTGATTGTTTTCATGTGCTGCGTAAGAGCGATCCTCCATTTGTCCCTGCCTCAATTTTCATCAAGCAAGGACTTGCATCTTTTGTATGTCATAAGCTTCTCTTTGCGCTTCTACTTGTGTCCTTTTTCCTAACTTTTGATGTCCTATTGGGCTGCAGCTGGGGTTTTATGTGCTAGAATATTCCTTTCTTTTGAGTTTGTTGAATGTGAAAACTGGTGTTAGAATTTTCTTTAATCAATGTAGAAACTGATGATGAAGTTCATATACTTTCCATGAACATATCTCCTCAAGCGCTTCACTCTAAGATGACTTATAATTTCCCTCCTGATAATCCATCATGAGAAACAATAATTTTGTTTTCTTTCCTGAAGCTCTTGATCTAGTCAAATAATAGGTGTTTACTTTTAAATTTCAGGAATGATCAAGATGTTATATTCTCATTTTAATTAGTAAGTACAAACTTTGACTGAGATATGAAGTCTCATGTAATCTAACCTAACATTTGTTTTTGGACCAATCTTTTACTGATCTCCTTTATACATTTCTAACCTGCATAAGACTATTTTGTCAAAATTTATCCAGAAAGATTTAACTGCTACTACTTTCAACAGGGCACCTCTGATGCTGCATTTGTTAATAATGGATGAGGTCATTATTTATAAGTTTGTATCTTACCAGCCTTGCATTTGTTTGTATTTTACTAACTGTACCTGTTGAGGGAGGTTTATATAAGAAAAACACATACCTCTATGGGCTATTTGTAATTTCAGAACATAATAGATTTTTTTTATTTTTTTTGGTAATGTCAAATCTGTAGTAGTTTTAGTAGTTGAGACCTGCTCTTGAAATCTATTGAGGAAATCTCTAAAAAATGTATGCTCTTGTGTGCACACATCATGACATCAAATAGGCAGTTTGTACTAGACATGCAAAAGAAATAATATATTTCTTTTGGATCAGGTGACCTTTGTTGTTACCCACTTCAACGATCCAAGGATATCTAGTGCGGAGCTCAGGGATCTTCTTCTCCAGTCTATTTCTGTGTTGGTACAGGACAGGGAGTATTTGGCTGCTTTTGAATGCAATGAAGCCGCAAAAGAAAGGATGCCGAAAGCATTATTGTCCGCATTTGATAATAGATCCTGGATACCTGTAACCAATATACTTCTTAGGTTATGCAAGGGTTCTGGTTTTGGGACTTCAAGATATGGAGAGTCATCATCCTCGTCTGTGCTATTTCAGGTAACAAGTTTTGGCTTTCTTGCTGCTATGCCCATGTCATCATCCTAATCTTTTGCTTCTGAATTTTGTAATCTCTTGTATTAAACGTGCCTTTCTTTTCTTCTCTCCTCTTGGGCATTTGATCCTAAAGAAACTGCTGCGGGAAGCTTGTATCAGCGATGATGAGTTATTCTCAGCTTTTCTCAACCGTTTGTTTAATACTCTCAGCTGGGCCATGACGGAATTCTCTGTTTCCATTAGAGAAATGCAAGAAAATTACAAGGTATGTTTCATTATGAGAAGTATCAAGTTCGCTCTTGCTTATGTGTCAATTCAAATTGATTGTTCGTATCATATTCAGTTGGTGGACTTCCAGCAAAGGAAATGCAGTGTGATATTTGATCTCTCCTGCAACCTTGCAAGGGTGTTAGAATTTTGTACACGGGAGATACCTCAAGCTTTTATATTAGGACTGGATACAAATCTACGAAGGCTGGCAGAGTTGATTGTCTTCATATTAACCCACTTAATTAGTGCAATTGATCCCGAAGTATTTGACATGTAAGTATGGGTTAATAACGTAGTATCTCTCTACTTATTTAAACATAAAGTCCTGTTACTCCATCATTAGTTTGTTTTGTCACTATCTCATTTCTCGTGTTAGAGTACAATCATGTATGGTTTGGTTTTATATAATGTCAGTCTCTCTCTATCAAAGGCATCTGATTCAGAGAATGATGTTATTCGTTTAACATGAAGAATGCAAAAACATATCCATGTCCCTTTTTGCACTATCTTTAGTGTTTGTTTTGACAATATATACGTCTTATATTCATAATAGGACAGCTCAATATTCTTTCGATATTCCATGAAGCATAGTCTCATCTCTCGTTGTCTATAATTTGTAGGTCAGTCAGACGACCAGGGCAGTCCTCTGAAAAAGTCAACAGCGGCATGATATTAGCACCACTTGCTGGCATCATTCTAAATTTATTGGATGCCAGTCGAGAGGCAGGTGATGGGGATCAGAATGACATCGTTGCAATCTTTGCTAGCATGGACTGTGCAGATACCATTCTCTATGGATTTCAGTATCTCCTCGAGTATAATTGGGTTCGTATTTCTCCATGTCAACCTTCTGTACTCATCCTTATTTCATCTAACCTAGAAAACTTTTCGATCTCACTGTAAACTCACCAGGGGGGCTCCATCAAGGGGGACGATTGCCTCGATCATCAACTGACAAAGCTCGAGAAATTCTCGAGCCTCTTGATCTGTCAGACAGAGTTGCAAGCGATTGAGAAGAGGGTGCGAGGGGGAGAATCAGAGACCGATGACAGCATTTGCTGCATCTGCTACACTAACCGGGCAGATGCTCGTTTCACACCGTGTTCCCATGTCTCGTGCTATAGTTGCATATCCAGACACCTTCTCAACTGCCAGAGATGCTTCTTCTGCAATGCAACAGTTGTTGAAGTGGTTAAGCAAAACACAGATTTTGCATGAAGTCTCTTCTTTTTGGCTCAGCCAACCGCAATGTGTTGGTTATTTTCTCTTAGTTTAGAAGTTCATTTTATATAATTAACCTCATAGAGAAGGAAGATATACTATTACTACTACTATTATTATTATTAGGATTTGTATTTGTTAGGTGATGCAATATGTTATTAAACTGTATGCTAGTGTAAATATATATGCATATATATGGATATGGATATACAAATGTGAGACAAAATGATGGGATCCTTTGGGGTTATGATTTTTGTAGACAAGGTTGAAGTGACATTATTTTGTAAATATGAGGTGGAAATTCCAATCATGGGGCAATGAGATCTTCTCTCTCTCTCTCTCTCTCTGATTCATTCCTGTATAATGATAAAAGTTTGCAGTTTTTTTGATAGTAATGTATTGGAAAAGATGAAAAAGTGAGATAAATGATTGTAGCTGAATTTATCTTTTTCTTGTTTGTTGGATATTAGACTTCATCATTTTAATATGTAGTTGGCATAAAGGAATCCGACTTATTCTTCTAATAACAATAAATATAATCATCTTTTTATAATTATAAAAAACATGGGTTTTTTTTTTTTTTTATAAATACAGTAATTTTAAAGTTAACTAAAAATAAATATAAATATTAATTATAGAGGAATCAGTTTCTCACTCTAGATGTGCTACACCTACACCTGTTTGTAAAACAGTCTCTCTTTGTAAGCTGACGCTGTTCGGAGATTGCGAGGAGCGACCACCGCTTCCCCACTCCACCTCTTTCACCAAGACGGAGATACATACAGACCTATATATATACATAATCGAGAGTATATTTGTGTTGATTGGAGATGCTGAATGCGTTGAGGCTGCAGGTTTCGGATCCCGCAGTGTTCCATTGCAACTGTGAAGGAAACGGCGCTTTCGTTTCTTCTCCCCGCCGGTTGAATCTCCGGTTACCCAGCCGCCGCCATTTCGCTTCTTTCACCGTTTTATCGGTCGAGAATGCCTCATCTGAACCGTCGGTTTCCTCTCAACTCATCTCCACCATCGGCACCTCCTCCTCCCAGTGGACCCTCACTCACCGCCACATTCAGTTCCTCAGTTTCACCGCCTGTGCCGTATTTACTCTCTCTCTCTCTCCCCCCCCCCCCCCTCTTGTGTGTGTGAGATAGCTCAATTGAATTGCACTAGGTTTAATTGCATTGGAATTGGATATTGCTTGCTGCATTATTCTGCTGTACTAACAATTTCTTAATAATGACTATAATTAATTGATCTGAACATGATCCTTCAATTAGTTTCCCTGATTAATTCGTGGATTCAAATTTTGAACTTTCGGATTTTGCTCACACTAAAGTTCTTGCTACTTAATTTGGTTTTTGATGTGGAGAAGGAAAGGAGATAGAAAAGGGGAGAGAAATAATTTCACTCCTTTGTTGTTCCAAGTGAAGGCAGATTTTGGTTTTCAATTACTCTAAGAAACAATTAAATCAAAACTGTAAAGATATGGAAACTAAATACAATTTTACTAGTTATGAGCAGAATTGATTAAGTTATATATGTAAATGCAGATAGAAACCATATATGGCTGATGTTCGAAGCTATTCTTGCTGTATTATGTCAGTTATTGCTTTATGTTTAATGCATTTTAATTTTTGCAGTTTTGATGTTGATCATCTACTTTATGCTTTAAAAGCAAAAATTTGTAGAAGAACAATTGCTACTGATAATTTCACATTTTCTTCTTTCATGTTGGAGATCTGAGTAAATGCGAAAGAAGATACAGGAATCTTTAAACAAAACGTTAAAAGAAATTGAAAGTACTAATGAGTTCAAGTATTCAACAATATCATGTTTTGCAAAATAAATGTACAAGAAAAATTCAAAAGTTCCCATTTTTCCCAATTTTCTTTTCTCCTTTTGTGTGTTGTAAAATGAAAGTCAGTTCATTCCATTCAAAGTTGCTTCTTTGGTGTTATCTGTTTATATATTTCTTTTGCCGCAAAAATGCTTGTTCTTCTCTGAAGCAACTTCCTTCTGTTTCATCATTTATGATATAAGTAGTTAGAACTGGAGACGCGATGTTAAATTTGGTTTCTGTTTACAGGCCGCAATTTCTGCAACGTGGCTTTTTTGCTCAGCTATTCCAGCTCTTCTGGTTTGTGGTCTTTCTATTCTCCTTGATGTTCTGTTGAAATCTTTTTGACTCATAAGTCATATATACAAGCAGGCAAGCTAATTCCAAGTTATAGATCAGTTACAATTAGGTGGAAATTGAGATTTCTTGTCAATTTTACAGAACTACGCTGAAAGTTTACATTAAAATATAACTTGTCTTCAAGGATTGGTTACCAGTTCCAATATGACATATTGCACTCAAATATTAATTTGCAGGAATGGTTGAAATACACAATTATTATCTGCGAATAATTTGGAAAGGAATTTATATTATCAAATATAGTTTACATGGCATGACATGATATTATCCCCCCCTTTTTTTAGAGCATACATTTTCTGATGATTAGTAGTCATAAGTATTATTGAAGGCCTTCAAGAAAGCTGCAGAATCACTGGAGAAGCTGATGGACACCACAAGGGAGGAGCTACCTGACACCATGGCCGCTGTTCGATTATCTGGGATGGAGATCAGCGACTTAACTATGGAGCTGAGTGACCTAGGGTTAGTATAACACAGAGCTTCTCAAACTCTCAAATTGTTATTTTTTAAATGCATTTATACAGATTCATTATCTTTCATTTACAGCCAAGAAATAACACAAGGAGTTAGGAGTTCAACTCGAGCTGTTCGTTTGGCAGAAGAAAGATTGAGACGGTTGACAAACATGAAACCAATAGGTTATTAGAACAATCTGGACTTTAATAATATTTCTCTCTTCTCAGAAGTGATGAATTTTGCTTAATCTTTACTTAAATAGTATCTGTGCAGGAGGTGGCCCCAACAAAACCCAAGATACCCGACGAGCCAGTTCTAGCTAGAACTGCACGGCGCACAAGGGAGGGGATTGTTAAAGGTCGTGCAGTAGTGCAAATGTTTTTCACTCTAACCCGGTATTCCAAACTTCTCCTTAACTACTTCACTTCTCGAGCGAAGGCATAATCCAAGTTCCAGTTGATATGCTATAATGAATTTTGTGATCTTTCCACCTTTGTACATGCTCTTATTTAAAAAAAATAGAATCGTTGCTGCCAATCTCCTAGAATCTGTTCCTTGTTCTTAGTAATGCATGTCCATTGACATTTGACATTTGATCTTTATGTGCTAGCTCTGAATTGTATGGTTGGATTTTGTTTCTAGTCATTGCAAAAACATTGATCCCATAATCGGGACCAATGCTGAGTTCTGCATAGTTGAAGAAATAGCCATAGATTAATCATGTTTCTCATGTTGACAATTGGTCGAGCCCTCAGAGCTAGAATCTAAGCCAAAACACTTGAAAAGTGCTCGTTTTGCTAGCCCAATGTAGCTACAAGGGTGGTTTGGGCGTCGGAAAATACTCAAAATCATGGAGTCCTTTGTAGACGACGCATCTTGAATCTGGTGATCATCTTCTCTATTGGTCTCATCCCTCCCTACCCTCTGTTCTTCCACCTACCAGGAGAAAAAACCAAAAGTTAAAATTAAATCATAGGCTAAAAAATCAAGATTGGATGTTGAACACATATTCAGATGGAAGAAACTGCTCTTACAATCTACTTGGCCTTAAGTTTTCACCTCTTAAGATTCAGGGCTTTAGGCTTTGAATTTGGTGAACTCAGATGTTTCAGATATATTATATGTATCTTGAAGTACTTCTATTGGGATGATTTTAAATAATATGTGTATAAATCTAAAAAAATAATTAGCCATTAATTAAGAAGAAAAATAGTCTGTGCTGACTAGAAAACAACAAATACTGACACAACCAGGTAAGTTGAGAAATCAGAACCAAAAAGCAAGGGATCAAAATCAGAATCTATTTATTTGACAGGCAAGGTTGTCTTTCTAGAGAGAGAGAGAGTTATAAAATAATTTGCATCACATGATACAAATAATATTCCCTCTGTTTGTTCTTACTCTTTCTATATACTAATTCAAAACACTAGATCCTTTAATCGTTTATCCCAACACAATGACAAGATATGAAGAAATGGTTACATGTAAACGTTTAGCATTCTACTTTGGCTGGTCAAACTGAATGCCAAAATGAGTAAAAGTTTATGAGCTCATACTTGGCTGTTCAGTTAAGCATTCTCACAATCAAATGTAGGGACATTAACCATCCTCAAAATTGACAAGAATTCCACCCTTTTTAACTTTCTCAATCTGCAAGTAAACAAATTATCTTCTTCACTACACTATGCTCAACTACCTCATATAGATTGAAACCCGTGTTTCGTTTCCTACTCCAACATTTTCAATGTATATATATTAATGATATCATTCCACGATATTAATGATGTCATTCCAATATTGGCAATACAATAACAAAAGATAAAATACTATTTAAAATATAAGAAAACGATTAATTGCACTTTATTTGGTTTAGCAAATTGATCTTCAAAAGCAAGCTCTACCATTATCAATTCTCAACCAAAAAAAAAGGGGGGTGCAATTAAAGAAAACTCCTACTTTTTTTGTTTTCTTGTCTTTCTTTAAATTAGAATAATAATAATAATGCATACCCTCAAAAAGAGGCAGGAAAATAAATAAACTAACCGTGATTATTCTGTTGGAAGAGGTGGGGTTGTTGAGATGGGTTGGTGGAGCAATGTTGCAGCCAGTCGCCGGAGAACCGCCGGCGGCGGCGGAGGTGGATGTGGAGGGGTCTGAATTGAACACAGTGAGTCCAAAAAAGAGGAGAAGAATGAGAAGAATCGTAACAAGAAGTTGGATCCATATTAGCCATGGGATTCTGTAGCTTACTATCAACAACTCATCCCCAAATTCCACCATTAATTTTTCTGTATTCAAATGCAACTCCAATACTTCTTTAAGAGAGAGAAAGAATTGTGTGACTTAGAAAAGGCAGAGAAAATGGAGAAATGGGCGAAGAATGGGATTTTTTTGACAGTGATTTGAAGAGCATAAGTAGAAGAAGACGAAGACGATTCGGAAAATTGTCGTTTATGGCGGACAAAAATATAGATAAAAGGCAGTTAACACAAATTATAGAATTGCTTTCAGACCCCAAAATTTATTGTTATTATGAAGTTGGTACATGAAGTTTTGGATAATACTTTTATAGGGATTTAACTTTGTCATAAATGTTAATTTAGTACCTCATTTTAACTTTTAAGTTTTTTATTAAAAGAAATTGTTAATGAAAAAAATTCAATAACTTTTTCTTTTAGGACGGGATTGTATTAGAGCCTAGCGACTTTAATTACTCTAATATTAAAAAAGAATTAGAATTTAATGTAATAATTTGAAATTAATTTAAGAGAGATCCTAAGGATTAAAATGTCTTTCTGTGGATGTTTTTATGGAATCTATTTCGTGAAATCGTTTTTTTTTTTTTTTTAAAAATATATTGATACTGTTGGGTCACACATCTGGTGCATGACAGACACAGACTATGTATGTAAACGATGTGAGCAAATATTTTTGTTTTAAACGCAAAGTATATTATTTTAAAACTCAATATTCCAAAATCATTTATTTGAAACATCTTTTTTTTTTCTTTTTCAAATTACATTTTGAAACTTAGCATCAATTATAACTTCGCAAAAGCTTATTTTATGCATTTAAGTATAATAAATCAGTATTTGTGGAATTGTATTGATGGTTGAATCAATTTGGCTATAATAGTTCACTATTCAAACGCAAAAACTTGCGTAAGACGGTCTTACGGATAGTTTCTGTGGGATGGATTCTTTTTACCCACAATCCTAACCCATTTTCATTAATTTACATGTGAATTGTGTGATGTGGATTGTGGGTTGACTCGTCTCACGTAATATAATCCGTGAGACGGTCTCATATAAGACGTACTCCTATTCAAATCGGTTGAACTGATGGTCCAACCGGTTACACAAACATAACTTTTATTTTTTTCAGTTTTTACTTAATATTATTACGTACTATGTATTTTTATTGTACATAATATTAAAATAATAATAAAAGGATAAAAGAAACATTTATTTCTGAATTAGAAAACGTGCAATCTTTTACTGTTTTTCAGTTATCCTGTTTTTCCACTTCAATTGCATTTCCATTTTTTTCTTTTTCCGAACCACATTTAGCAGACAATGTTTGATCGAACCAATCAAACTAGTTTAACAAGCTTTCCTTAAGAAGATTGTATTTCCACAAACATTGTATTAAATTTCAATCTAACAACCTGCTTTGCTTAAGAAGATAAAGTTGCACACAATATTCAACTACCATTATTCAAAAGTACTATGTTACCAATTTACCATTACATAATTGACCTTGATCAGTTTTCGATTGACTGAAAATTTGGTCATAATATTAATATAGACCAAAATTACATAGATCAAACTTTAATACACAAGATAGATGATCAATTGAAATGTAGGAGTTGGTGAATTTTTAAATTACAATTAAATACTCTTATCCCGAATACATTGGAAGACTTGTTCCGCAAATTCAAACATAAATAATAAATAATTACAGTTCCGAATACACCGGATGATTTGTTCCACAAAATCAACATTTAAAAAAATAAAAAAAATAAATTCCATTTCCATTTTCTCACTTTCCCGTTAACACCCACTCCTCAAATCTCAGCCGTCCATCGCCGCCCCGCTTTTCCTCTCTCCAAAACCAGCAACAACCCCTCTTTCTCCTCTCTCTCTCTCTCTCTCATGGTCGTCATCCTCCTACCATTGCTGTTCCCCAAGTAATGGGCGACCCCACGGAGGCCTCCGCCCCTCTGCCGCCGCCCCCGGCGGCGCTCACCCTCGTCCACCCTTCCGGCAGGAAGAAAAGCAAGCCCAAAAAAGTCGTCCGAGTATTCCGCAGCGTTTTCCGATCACTCCCGATCATAACTCCGACGTGCAAGCTCCCCTCCCTCCCCGGCGGCCGCCTCCCCGACGGCCGAGTCTCCGCCGGGTCTCGCATCACCGGCACCCTCTTCGGCCACCGAAAAGGCCGCGTCAGCCTCTCCATCCAGGAGAACCCCCGGACCCTGCCCACGGCGGTGGTGGAGCTGGCCATGCAGACCCACGTGCTGCAGAAGGAGATGGGCCTGGGCATGGTTCGGATCGCCCTGGAGTGCGAGAAGAGGGCAGAGAAGGAGAGGATCGAGCTTCTAGAAGAGCCCCTCTGGACCATGTTCTGCAACGGCAAGAAGAATGGCTATGGCGTCAAGCGTGAGGCCAACCAGGAGGAGCTGCATGTCATGGAGCTCTTGAAGCCCGTATCCATGGGCGCGGGTGTTCTTCCGGCCCGGTCTGAGGCGGACGGGCCTGAGGCCGAGATGGCCTACATGCGGGCCTATTTCGATAGGGTGGTCGCGTCCAGGGACGCGGAGACGTTCTACATGTTGAGCCCTGATGGGAACACTGGACCTGAATTGAGTATTTTCTTTGTCAGGGTATAATGGTAATTTGGGCTTCGATTTTTAGTCACGAGCTCTTATTAATTCATTGAATGTGATGTACATGCACTTATACAATAAAATATGCTTTCAGGCTCCATGCATGCAGCATGCTGGATTTTTTATTGACAAGGGCTTTCAAGAAAAAACAAAAAAGGTTGTGAATAATTAATTTCACATGATTTGAGATCATTTTTACTTCAAATTCTATGATTATATATTATGGCAATTAGTTCATGTGTATTGAATGTAACTGAAGAATTTTTCTCAATGTTCTTTCTTTTTAGTCTCACCATTGTTGTTAATCTGAATTCAATCGTATATAATCTAACCCATGCCTTTGAATTTAATATTCACCTAATGATAACTGAGAATCATTTGATCGGGACATCAAATTCGATTTTAGCCGAAAAATTGATCGGTTTTAGGTTGTGCAGTGAAAAAAAAAGTGAATTTTAGGTGAAATTGGATTAAAAAAAGTGTACTTACATATATGTCATAGCTTTAATTCGTTGGTTCCCTTTTTTAATACTAGAAAATAGATTTTTAGACTCATTTTATACATATGATATGATCATAACAATTAAGCCAAATAAAGCGTTGTTCTATAAGCTAATCAGGGATTAAACTACCAATTGTCAAAGTAATTAATAGTTCAACAGACTTACATACTAAACCACAAATTTACATCTAGTAAATCGTCACCAAGTACAAGCATCAGCCACGTAGGACGAGGAGAACATTTCTCAAACAAAACCTCAATTCTGAATAACTCTTGAGAAAACAACGTTAACGAACACCTAAACTCCACGTCTCTTCGACGTGGACCCTTCACCACCACCAAACAACTCAAATATTCCCCTCATTCCAGAGAAAAAATTAAAATTCCAGAAGAATCATCTGCGAGATTCCAATGGCCCTGGCTGGTGCGCGGCCGGTCTTCTGTCAGATCCGGTCCGAAAAACCGGCGGCGGCGGAGGTGCAGCGGCTGAGAGTGGCGGATCCGCCGCCGGAGAGCAACGGGAAGGCGGTGTTGCAGCCGAGAGTATGTACTCTTAGATCCTTCGCCGATGATCGAAACGGCGTCGTTATGGCTACCAGTAACAGAGAGAATGAGGTTTCGCGCTTCTTTGAAACTCTTTCGGATTACGTTGAGAGTTCGAAGAAAAGTCAGGATTTCGAGATTATTTCTGGTCGTCTTGCCATGGTACCTATTTCTTCTTTTGTTAAACCTTATAGCATAGATAATATAATGAACTAGCTCAAATTTATAGATATAACAAGCTTTTATAGCAAAAAACATTAAAAATTCATATTTTGCCAGATTTTGTTATTTTCTGTTAGATAAATATAATGAACAAGCTCAAAATTATCAACATAACAACAAGAGGACTTTGAAGGACAACTAAGATACTGAATTTACTTTTCTGCAATAATTGATAACATGTGCAATACTCATTTTTATCACAATATTAAATAAATTTAACTTTTCTATCATAACATGTAATTTTGTTACTTTCTACTGGAAATTGAGTGAAAGTCTAAAACAACTCTTGTATTCATCTTTGTATAATACAAGATTGTTGATTGATGTGATGGATATAGATAGGGTAAATTTGTCATTTTTTTATATTCATGGTTAAAAAAATTAATTATTATGGTAGAAGAGTAATTTACTATACTAATTGTGTGGTATATAAATGGATACTATCTTATATATTTTAAAGCTGGGCTCAAACTCCAGATAAGAAGAATAAACTAATAAATTGAATGTATATCCAGATAGTATTTGCAGGGACAATAGGAATGGAGGTTATAACAGGGAATTCAGTGTTTAGAAAGATGGATTTGCAAGGAATCGAGGAAGCAGTAGGCGTATGCTTGGCAGCCATAAGCAGTGCTGCCATTTTCGCCTGGTTTACAAGCAATCGCAACAGAGTTGGTCGAATCTTCACCATTAGCTGCAACACCTTCATCGATTCACTCATCGATCACATCATTGATGGTCTCTTCTACGATACTGATATCAACGATTAATACGATGATGATACGCGAATGGTTATGTATACGCTCGTATACTTTAAACGTATGTTGTGTCGATATACTGCTAGAAAATACGTAGCTTGTATAGATATTTTGTGTTGTCTGAAAGAAAAAAAATGATGTCGTTGTAAAATGTGTTACTTGTGTAATGAATATAGATGTCTTGTATGTATGACGATAAATATAATTAAGTTAGATTATTAATTAATGATTACTTGGTCACTGATTTTGTACTGTAAATAGCTTATAATTAAATGCTTGTGGATCGTCATAAATTCTGTAGAAAATGGACGTTTAAGTTCTTATGAATGTTGTTGGTGTATAAATGGGCCGGTCTGTTAATTTCTTGTTTTACTCATTAAATTTAGTAGAGAGAGAGAGAGAAGAAGCTGCCTTTTGGCCCAGAAGCTATATATTTTGGGCTTAGCCCCTCCTACATGGGCCTCCCTATAAATGGACTTCTTGACCTTAGCATTTTTGGTAAGATAAAGTTGGTCTATTTCTATTATTTGCCTCATAGAATTTAAAAATTGAGAAAATTTAAATTCTAGGAAAAAAAAGATTTTGTGTGTAGATTTGTATAAAATCCTTCTTCTTCTTTTTTTTTTTTTTTTTAACTATTTGTAGTTTTAAGAAATCAATAACTCACACAAATAACGCATAAAAACCTAACGTGTTTTTTTTATATTTTCATCAACTCACATCACGTGTTAATTTATGATGTAACCTAATAATGCATATAAAATCCGATGATCATTGTGAAAGATGCAAAATGAAACACAATATAACATAAGATCTCACGTGAATTACAATCAGTCTCATCGATTATAATCTATAAAATTATTTTCTCACACCAATTCATTTATTTGCTCAAAACTTGGTCAATACATACATACTCACTTAAATATTCCAAAAAAATAAGCTGTTATTTTCCTTCTTTTTCTATAACCATATAGCATTAGCCTTGATGAGCAATGGCTTAAGCTTTCCTCTAATATTGAGGCTCATGATCTCATTAGAACCACCAATAAAGTCCTTCCCAATGAACACAGCAGGCACACTAGGGTTGCACCCTAACCCCACCAATTCCTTCTCCATTTGTTGTCCATTTGGGACCTGTTCGTCGAGCTCGTAAACCCTAGGGTTTGCACCGTAGCTACGTATTAATGTGTCGATTGCATGGGACATGCAACAATTGGTTTTGCTGAATATCAACACTGGATTCTCAGTGGCCAATTGCATGATTGTATCCATCCTCACTTGATCGAAAATTTGATATGTATTGTGAAGAAATAGTGGAATTACTTAATGCTCGAGTTGAGTTTGAGCTAATGTATTGGTTTTTTGGATATCTATATATAGGGGATTGAAAAGGTTCATGTCAAATCTAGAGATTTCTGATCAAAAGAAATAATAAAGATTTCCTTTTTGATATTCTTGGAATATTATCCCTTTTTTTTTAGTTTTTACATATATGACTATAATTCTCTTTCTCTTTCTCCCAATTTGAATATCATGGCTAATCAAATAACACCTCTAGCGTTGGTCAAAATCATGATATTCGTAATAAAATTATTAAATTATACATTATACATAAATAATTATACTATGATTTGTTCGACGAAACCCCATTGTCCAATACTCACAAGTTAATATTTATTTTTTGGGTTATAAGTTATAGATTGATTCATCTCAAAAAATTTAATCAAAAAATTATGTTTTTTCCATTTGTACAAGATAAAAAGTTTTATTATTGCACCAAATGTTATGCGATTATTTTTGTCATTTCACTCATCAACATCACCAAATCAAGGGACTCAAAAACGAAAGAAGTAACAATCACAATAATTTCTTTTGCTTTTTAATTAAATTTTAACAATAACAGTAGTTAATCATAACTAAATATATTGTAATATTCGAGACAATTTAAAGGTATCAGATGCTACATTGTAGCTCAACATCAAAATCATAAATATCGAACAAAACATGATATCTTATGATCTTATCTGTTTTTGTTCGATACATCACGTAATAAACTCTGAAAAGGAAGAAGTGTTATCTGATTTTCTCAGATCTTCGAAGACCCTATATATCTGTCGATATATACTTAGAAGTTAGAAAAAACTACAAAAGTAGATATATATATATATATATATATATATATATATAGAGAGAGAGAGAGAGAGAGAGAGAGAGAGAGGTATTGTGATGCTAAGGTTTATCTTTGTTGGCCAACTTTTTATTTTTAATATCCAGCAAAAATTATTCGAATTGCTAAAAAGAATAAAGACAAAAAAAGGGCAAAAACTCATGTGCAAATTGCAATATAGCACAAAAAGACATACTTATAGTCGTAAAAAACATACTTGAATAACTCATACTTATAGCTGAAAAACAAATACTTGTACATGTAAAAATTAAAACATACTTGAATCTGGTGGCACGTGAGACGGTCTCACAAGAGACCAACTCAAAAAAATGAGTCTGTTTTTGACATAGACATATCATATGACTCTTGGGAATGCACAAAAACCATCAATAACGTATAAAATGTCCGTACTTAGAATTGTACTGATCAGTTGAATATTACATAATATTTTTGTTTTAGAGAATATTGGAAGATTTTAGATTAAATATACGATGCTTGTTTGAGCTGTTTTACATCAGTCACTTGCACTTTTGTAATGGGATACTTATCTATTTTTCTACCTTTGTATATATTCTGTTTGTAATTGACACAACTTAAAACGTTCATCATTGATATTGTTCTGAAGTCAAATAATCGTAAAGGGTGATGGTTTTTTTTTTTTTTGCACACCCCAAAAATGTATCCTACTAGCCTCACTTTATTGTCATATTAACAGTGAGCATGTTAATCATGTTCCTATTGTGTAATAGTATGTTTGTTATTTTTAGATAATTATACATTAAATATATCTGAAAAATATAGAAGCTCTTCCCATGAGATTTTATAAGCTTTTAAAATAATTACCAACTAGCTTGAAGAAGTTTATAAGCTAAATTTTGTAAGTTTTTTAAAGAGCACGTGTGAAAGTTGTTTTGACCTTTCCAATTGCGTTGAGTCATAATAAAATTGTACATCAATCTTGTTTGTCATTTTCAGAATGGACCCATCACCCATGTATCTATGTAAGGTTGAAGTTGACAAATTTCAAACAAGATTTGAGTGCCAAATTCTTGTCTCAAATTCGAATCCTTTAATTTTAATGTTAAGAAACTGTATAGCTACAACAGCAGCATCAATTCAAGAGATCACAAAATATACAGTTAAAAAATGACAATTAATCAGAATTATGTTTCAAGAGACATTTTCTCTAAAGAAAAGATGGTTGATAAATTACCCAGCTTTCTCAATGGCTTCTATGCATTCAACAATTGTTGCCTTCTTCGACATAGCTGACATCAGAGCTTCATGGAGTTGTCGATTATTTTTTATTAACGACGCAGCAAATAGGACCTGAGTGCATTCAATATATTCAGAAAAATTATTTTTTAAAAATGTTTTGACTACATGTGCATCAGAAGAACAATGAATGGAATGTGTTAGTGACTTAGTCGAATAACTTACAGCCCATCTGGTTAGGTTTTGCTGCTGTTCTTTGCTAATCGGTGGCTTGCTTCTGTTTATAAATCTCTGAAATAATGGAAGGGAAGGAATTGGATTTTTTATTCTAGAGTCTGTTTTGTATGTTTTTCGTGGTGGATAAACAAACCTGAAGAGAAAAAAGATCAGCAGATTGACCGATAACTTTATCGTATTGTAGACCTTCTGCTGCCAATCCAGCCATTGCTACAACCGCCAACCTGAGAAATGCGAAAAAAATTTGGATCATCACTCACTAGTTTCTCTACTTCTTTTCAGAAGTATACGACTTCAATGCAAACTAGGATAATTGGGAAATACAACATAAAAAGCCTATAAGATTTGGTTATTTGTAATAGCATGTGATGGGAAAAGTAAGAACTTCAGCGGCAAGAAGTGAGTAAAAATACTCAAAATTACTGGAAATCTTTCATTCATGGGTACAACAAAATTTTGGAAGTAAGAGACTTCAATGCAAAATACTTTCCTTACTGAAAAACATATAGGTTTCTGGCTATAGCCTGTTAATTTTGAATGGAAATGTATGACTGCCAAAAGATCAGCTGATTGATGCTAACTGATGAATTTTCGATCTCAAATTTTTCATATTATCAAACGTGAGAATTGGATCAAATGTAGGTGGAAATGAAAAGTTAAAAAGGTTTCAAGAAGAAAATCTACCATGTTCCCGAGTTGTAAGGAAAGTAAACATGGATATGGAAACAACAGCTTCAAAGATTCATACCTATCTAGTTCCTTGGCATCAAGCTGTCCACTGTAAATAAGATTTTCAAGCCGTTCATCAATGAGGTTGACATTCTCTTTGCCAATATCCAATGAATACCCAAGGATAGGGAGGCCAAGTAAGTAAGCAACTACATAGACAAAATCACCTTCTTAAACTGTATTTAGGCATTATTAGGAATTCAGATAAGACCAGACCAAACGACAGAAGAGGTCTCTTAACAAGAACACATAGCATATATCCACATAACCAGTCAACATGCATAGAGTTATAACAACTATTTTCATGAAATGGTCCTTCCCAGAAAAATGAGTTCATAAAATGGAATACTCTTCATATGTGGACACATGTGTCTCTGTGTATCCACACCTTTCATGAATCAACAGCTTCAGTAAAATGATTGTTTATGTGAGGTAAATCTATCAGCGGTATAAAACTTCTCAAAGGGATTATTATCAGTCTGATCTGGGTTTGACATAATGAGCCTCATGGAGATAATACCTAAGAAGTGAGCTGCTTCATGTCTAGCAATCCTCTCCTGGTAATCAGGAAAAAATGAAGAGAATCCTCCAATAGCAGCCTGAAGCAGCCTACATTAAAGAAAATTCAAAACGCTTAACTTAATTATAACATGGTATATATGTGTTCATACAAGCATATGTGCTACTTCCAACTTTTATATTTGTGTGCATGTGTGTTAGCACTAAAACATATTTGCTTTCTTTGTTAAGCTCATTCCTTCCCATTCATCGTATGCAAAAGAAACAATGCACAAGAGAAACTCAAAGTTGTACACAAGCATCTGCATCACTTATACATAGATGCTTTGGAGCAGATAGCGGTTTGACTACATACCCTGGGGCGATACTCCCTACAGCAAGAACTACTAAAGAGATGCTCCCGATCAAGTATGGCACAAAAAAGCTCCAATCCTAAAGGAAATGGTAAAATGAGAATGTCAATGGCTTGAATGATCTGTTATATATTTGTCATGAAAACAAGAGAAGTATGATTATATTTAGAAACAGGAAAAGTTTAATCAAGCCAACTTCAGTTAAATTTCTTATTTTAGAGTTACTACTGTGGTGTTTAGAGATGTATTTTTATGATAGCAGATGGTGATAGACCGGAAATAAATAAACATTTCTATGTAGGAAAGTACTGGAAGTTACCCCTGGGAGGATCTGACCAGCAATAATGCCCAGAAATCCAGTTGTGCCAACCACAGTAAAGAGAAAAGCTGCCTGCATCACTGAACAAAATCAACTCAATATGATGCATAAAAGTTCATCCAAAGACTTGAGAAAGAAACCACATTAAATTCATGTCATTTATTTCCAAAATGCTATAACCGGAATACTTCGTCACTGCATTAGTGAATTTGGTGACAACCGAAATAGGTTCTTTATCCAATCAGCAGTTGAGACGAGACCATTCTATGATCTATTCAACTTATCCGAGACAATAGCCAAAGCTACTACCTCATTACTGAAAATAATGCTCTGTATCTAAAGCCATTTATTAGTCTTACACAAAACAACTTCTATAGATTCCAAATTGTAGTATGATGATATTATATTGCAGGAAATGGAACGAAACACAAGTTTGATTGAACTTACATCATTTCGTGTACTAGGAATCGCAAGATTCTCAGCATTCTTTAATCCAAGAGATGTCAATTCCCGAAGAGATGTCTGTAACAGAAGTTTTTAGTTAACTGCAATATAAGACAATGCTGTTCACCATATTCAAATTTGACACTACTCAAAATTCTGACCAAATATTCATCTAAATAAAAATTGAAGTCGGAAATTCTAAGAGAGCGATCGAGTATCACATATCTGGAACTCCAAACTAGTTTTAGAGACTGACCGTACGACGAGAAACGTATGGTTGAGAACTCCATTTTTTGGCCCAACCAATTTCCCTCAATTGATCAAGAGCCTCTTTCACACCATCACTATCTTTCTGCAGCAAACCATGCCGATAAACTTAATATTATTCGTGAAACCATATTCAAAAGCAAATTCATCTTGTACATTAGGCAATGAAGAGTAATGGTAACATAAACCACATTCCCAATCATTGAATCTGCTCTCACACAACTAAATACAGGTTGTTTATTCACCATCCACATCAATTTCAATTGATTTGCACAATCATACTCTATTACAATCAACGCAAATCTCAGAAATTGATTATTGCAATACAACTAATTTGAGTTCAATCAACACATTGAAAAGGAAGGAACCTTAACAATGGCGGATTCGAGGGAGGTAAAATCGATTCCTGGAGCAGCTGACGAGGAAGCTCGAACCACCCAATTTCTAGGTTTTGCGAGCACATTCGAATTGTACGCTAGGATGAATTGCTTGGATTTGTAGAGAGAGAAGACGCCTGATGAGAGATAAAGAGACATATCTGTGTGTGATATTATGCCTTTCTCTCTCTAACTTCTTCTCCTCCAGTTATAACTGATAAGGTTTGGCGCCAGTTTCCATTCCGTTGGCAAAATCTCCATCACTTCTCATTTCTCAATCAAATATTTTTGTTAAAAATTTCAGAAAGTTTTCTTTAATTTACATTTTCATTAAATGTTTTCTTAGAATTTTAAAATTATTGGTTTAAAATTATTTAACTATAGTTTGGTTGAAAATTAATTTGAAGATTATTTGGATTAAGAATTTAAAATGCTTTTTAAACTATTTTTTGAGTGATATAAATAGATTCCATCATTAAAAAATGTGAGTTGGAGACATTTATTATTCAAAGTTTTAAACGAAACTTTCATTTTTATTTACTTAAAAATTGCATCAATCTTGCAATTTTGAAACTTTTGATAGATAGGCCCAGTGGGCCATCGCCATGACCAAAGTTTGGGCTTTTCCGTGGGCTTAATCAAGCATTTAATATTTTACTAGCTTTTAAGGCCCAACACGAGGAGCTTATAAGACTGTTTTGAACTACTACGTTTCAATTTATCTGACCTCTCCTACCAAGAATAATTTAGATTTCCTTCCAATTTTATCTGTCTTTTTTTTTTTTCTTCTTTTTATAACATTTGCACTTATTGTAGATAATCATGATTGTTATCAGGTAAAATATGTTGAAATACAATTAAACCAAATAAAGAAGATTATTTTACGTTACAATATAGTTTTCTTTTCTACCAATTTTTTTTATGAATTATCAAAAATAGCTTTTGTTCACATGTTGAAATGCAAAAGGGACAGATTTAGTAAAAAAAATTATTTTATACATCACTACATTTATGTCTTATCAACGGAATAAATTTATCGTTTTATTGAATTATTATAGAATATATTATTTATCTCGTGTGGTAAAAGATTAAATCAATATATTAATTGTGTTAGAAAAGAATCTTATCCTATTATTATTATTATTATTATTATTATTATTATTATTATTATTATCACAAATAATCAAAATAATTAAATATCTCTTCAATCTATTTTGAAGAATTTATTAAAGACGGTGATTCAAGTTCCAACCTAAGGTATAGCTAGCCTATAGGGGAATCTCAGCACACATTTCAACACAATTTTTAGTCCAGATATGGAATGAATGGGCTAAAAACAAAATAATGTTTATAGATCTTTGATGGATTCAATGTCCCAACAAATAACTTTAAGGTTTGACCTTTTAACCTAAACATTTTTAATCCAATGTCCCAGATATTAAATTCTCTACATGGTAACAAATATGGTTCGATTTTATTCGCATTTTTAATTCAAAGACATTTTTAGATAAATATGTATGGAAATATTTAAATTAGGGATTTGGACAATAAAAATACGTCAAGAGTATTGATTCATATTTTAATGCAGATATTTTGAGATATTTATACATGATATTGTTCAAATTAAGAATGTTGACAATAAACTACATCAAGATAATCAGTGTGAAATATTTTAGAGCGATTCATATTTTTAATGCAAAAATATTTTAAGATAATTATACATGATATTGTTTAAATTAGGAATGTTGACAATAAAACTACGTCAAGATAATCAGTGTGACATATTTTAGATCGATTCATAGTAGCAAATATGGTTGGATTTTATTCGCATTTTTAATTCAAAGACATTTTTAGATAAACATGTATGGAAATATTTAAATTAGGGATCTGGACAATAAAAATACGTCAAGAGTACGTAGTACTTTCAATTGATTCATATTTTAATGCAAAGACATTTTGAGATATTTATACATGATATTGTTTAAATTAAGAATGTTGACAATACGACTACGTCAAGATAATCAGTATGAAATATTTTAGATCGATTCACATTTTTAATACAAAAATATTTTGAGATAATTATACATGATATTGTTTAAATTAGGAATGGTGACAATAAAACTACGTCAGGATAATTAGTGTGACATATTTTAGATCGATTCATAGTAGCACATATGGTTGGATTTTATTCGCATTTTTAATTCAGAGACATTTTTAGATAAACATGTATGGAAATGTTTAAGTTAGGGATCTGGATAATAAAAATACGTCAAGAGTACGAGTACTTTAAATTGATTCATATTTTAATGCAAAAACAGTTTGAGATATTTATACATGATATTGTTTAGATGAAGAATGTTGACAATAAAACTACGTCAAGATAATCAGTGTGAGATATTTTAGATCGATTCACATTTTTAATGCAAAAATACTTTGAGATAATTATGCATGATATTACTTTAATTAAGAATGTTGACAATAAAACTACGTCAAGATAATCAGCGTGACATATTTTAGATCGATTCACATTTTTAATGCAAAAACATTTTAAGATAATTATACATGAAATTATATAAATTACGAATGTGGACAACAAAAAATACGTCAAGATAATCAATAGAAATACTTTTAGTCCGTTCATTTTTTTAATGCAAATATATTTTGAGATTATCATGTATAGAACTGTTTATATTAGGTATTTGGACAATTATAATACGTCAAGATAATCGGTGTGATATACTTTAAATCACTGTTCAGATAATGATGAGGATGCAACTTGTTATTATTTTTCAATATTTTAGAGTTAGTATGATTTTAGACCAAATAGTAAAACTGCAAAACATAAATTTTATTGTTTATGTATAATTTATTATTCATTATTCAATAAATTATGTATCTTCATAAAACATGCACTTGTTCATTGATTCAAACCCTTCTAAAGCCACTTTTTGTGGGACCTCAACTCGAAATCTCTCAATATTGATAATAAAACTATGTTAAGATAGTCGATTACATATCTATGATATTTATTAGATTCAAAAACAACAAATTATTGTGATTTATTGTGTGTCTTCTTTAAAATTAAAAGGATATATATTAGGGAAAAATAATATTGAAAATGATGAGAAAAATATAGGTCGGTTTTGGAAGTAAGAAAATAAATGGTTCTAAAATACGCTTCAAAATTCCGGCGCCGCACTTTGGGTTATCCAGACAAATATCATATGCTATGTCTCATGCCATTAATAGCCTTTTATTAGAATGATTTGTCACGTTACATATCATAAATTACGTCCAATATTTTTTAATATCTAAAATTTACATATAAGAAAATACTAATATATAAAATTTCGATAAATTTTCAGGATATGTTTGAATCAGCTTAGAAAATGTCGTCTTCACATTTTGGATATTAGCAAATGCTTATGTATGTGGTCCCATTTTAGAAACTCGTGAGAATTCAATTTTATCAGAATTAATATCTGAACTCAACATAAATATATGGTCCCATTTTATGAAAAAGACAATGCTACTTACAAGGCATTACTCCAATTTATTAATTAAATTTTGTTTATGCACATGTTCACGATATTATCAGTGCGTACAATATTGAGAAGAATTGTTAAACAATATAATATGATTTGGGTTAATTGTCAGGAAAATCAAAGATCTTTTTGAATTGTTATTTTAATTAAATTATTTCTTATTTGTATAAAATAATTTAATTTTATATGTGTAATATATTTTTTGATACCGATCATTTTTTATTTTTTTACTGACGCATCCAACTGTCTGGGCTTGTCAGCTGCCAAATATAGCAATTTCACTTTTACATAATTCAACTTCAAAAACTTTAAGAATTTTTTTTTTAAATAGATTTGTAATTTTTTTTTCAGAATTGATCGAGATAGAAAAAAAAAAAACTACATTTATAAGGTTATATTATTTTTGACCAATAGTAAAAGTTGTGATTTCTCCGAAAGTTAAGCAAATATAATTTCTCATAAATTCATTTTACAAACTCAGATTTATTTTTTTCTCTAAGTCTTGAATGAGTTTAAGCTCTCATCTCATGGAATACAATTTGTAAGATTTAATCCAAATTTTGTGATAATTATAATTTAAATAGAAAATTATGCAAACCATCCAAATTAACTCAATAGTTACTACGTATTAAATGTACACAACTTTGATTGAACTCCAAATAAGGAAAGAAAAAAACTACACGGCTTTGATAAATAAATGAATTAAAAAAATATATTATATACTCAAACTATTGTGCCTAATAAACAACGCGGTTTTATGTTTTTATTTTTTATTAAGGTATTTTTATCTCTGTGAATCTGAGTAAATGAACATGCCTCCTACCAAACTAGCAAGATAGACATATCTGAAAATTATTTATATGTTGGGAGACCAACATGTTAAAATCTGATTGGTTATATATACATATATATACATTTATCTATAAATGTGTGTGTGTGTTTTTTTTAGGCAATTGGTTCAATTTATTCTCCTACAATTTGGATTTGGATATATCCCAACATTGACCGTTTTAATTTTAGTTCACATGTGCCATGTTTGGCTCTATAAGGTCATATTCTTTTTAAGCCAAAAAACAAAGGTCATATTCAACTTTTTGAAATTAGGTTAAATGAGTTTGGACTTAATCGGTCTCCATCTAATTATAAAATAGAAAGAAGTAAAATAAATTAGTATAATTTAATTTGTGCAATGTTGAAGTTTTAAAACGTGGGTAATTGAAGATCCAACCTTGAAAAAAAAGCAACAAATTGAATATATTTATTGAAAATAATTTATTTTTCAAATCAGAATGTGATTCATAAGAATTTTGTTCCACATTTTAGACCAATGTTAAATGAGCTTGTTTCTATATAGTACGATCAAGTGTTATTATTCATAAAAAAAAAATCTAAGTAAAGATGTTTTGTATTATGTGCTACTAAATATCTTTCTCTACGTACAATATATTGTCAAAGGTCAAATTTATATTTGTTAAATCCAATGAGAGATTGGCAGAACTTGTTCCATAGAACATTTCCCTATTTTGGTCTTATTTTTTCTTTTGCTTCACATTTACATTTTCATTCAATCCATACACATGTAGTTATACAAAAATAAATAAATATGGATATCTCATGTAATGTAAAAGGTTATGAGTTGTAACTTTAACAATCCATATATAAATAGTGCATTTTATCGGATATAAAAATCATTATAATACTAAGTAAAATTACATACACTTTTCACAAATTCATATGAATAGTACTCTAGAAAATGCATCTATGTAGAATATGAGGAGTCCATTTAACCAAGATTATGCAAGTAATAAAGACGAAATTCCAAGTCAAAACTATGTGGAAAATCAAGTGATTCTATACTAACTCATGGATTAGCATTCATTCGAGTTATTTTTAAAAAAATTGATGCGTCTCACACATCAACCAACGGTAAAGTTGACAATACGAATCAACGGAGCAGGCCAACTCTCAACCCATCATAATTTATTATTTGGCAGGAAGATTTTATCGGTGGCGGTCCCAAAATCTCAACTAAACCCAACCCACTGGTGGGCCGTGAGTTAGACGCACTAACCCATCGAACTTTTATTATTTTTTAAAGAAATAAATGTATATATGTTATATATATATATATATATATATATATATATATATGTGTGTTTTCAATTACATATAACATATGAAAATAATTTATAAAAAATAAGTCTTTCACTAAAATTTCTTCATTCCTATTAATAAATAACTCATATCTATATTTTTATAAATTATTGCATTGGGTTAAATTTTTTATCATTATTATTTATTTCTCATCTAAATATTCAATGAAAAAAATAAAAAAATATGTAAAAGAATATAGATCGGCCAACCTATAAAAAATCTAACCCACTACAAACCAAATCCATTTAAGCCCATCTTTTCACAGATCTCTAATTACTCAAATTCAACACATTATTTTGGTGGAATCAACCGAACCTAACTTGTTTTGACAATTCTAATGCACGACATAGCAAGAAATTACTTGTAGAAAATCTAGAAAAGAAAAAAAAAAGTGGATTTTACGGATTTTAATTGCATTGCGTGAGACGGGTCAATTCATAATCCAATCACCCACAATCAAAACATTATAATTCACATGTTATTTATGGTAATGGAGTTCCGTCTCACGGTAACTATTCGTAAGAACATCTTACGTGAGTTTTTGACAAAAAGAAAGAAGGGACACGTGTCAAGCAAGGGGAAAGAGGGGTGCCACGTAGGAGGAGTCAAAGAAAAGAAAGCAGAGGCGATCACGTGAAGAAGTCCAATCAAGTTAAATAGAGAAGGTTGTCATGTCAGATACAGAATCTGGATTTGGAGCTGCTTCCAATTAACCTATCTATGCACAACACTCTGTCGTACGAAATGTCGTTTGACCCGCAGCACTCATATCTTTTCCTTCCCCACTTTCACTCTCTCAAGTACATACACACCCAAATATTTTATCATTTATTCACTAAAAAAAAATTAAAATTACATCTTATTTTATTATAAAATAAAAAATTACAAGTTTCCAGACTCGCAACGGAACTTCATTTATTTCTGATTGGCAGCTAGGAACTTTAGGAAAAATAGACTCATGGCCTTGTGGGTTAAGTCACTCCAATTAATAACATTTTATAAGCATCTTCTTATTTATACATTGAAATATTTTGGACAACTAGTAAGTTTTTAACCTACACAATTGCGTACAGACAAAAAATCATATGGCCTAGGGGCACGGATCTTAGATCCTCCATGCGCCCCGCGCGTGCCCATACCGCGGTGCACACCAGATTTATTCTTCATATATTACACATATACTCTTCAGGTATCACTTGATTTGTAATATATATAGAACAAATGTGTGATACCTCAAATCCACGCGCCCATGCATCCACACCAGCGCGCGCACCTCACAAGTCTAAAGGTATCACATATGTGTAATACATATAGAATAAATGTGTGATATCTCAAAACCGCACGAGCCCATGTTGCGCTCCCACACCGCACGTACCTCACAAATCTAAAGATATCATACATATATTCTTCAGGTATCAAATACCTTTAGTTCATATTTGTAATACCTATAGAACAAATTTTTAATACCTTAGCAGTATATGCGCGAAAAAAAAATATATGTATGTGTGTGGGTCGGAGCGGGTAGGAGCGGGTTGGGGCACGGATCCTAGGGGCACACAAGTGTCACTCTTGCGTACACTAGTGATTAACTGCTAGAATTCTCCAGGAATGGTAAGTTGAATCACCAACTTAAAAAAAAAATATAAATAGACAAGTGTTAACCGAGTACTCATCCGTCCCATCTGAACTTGCCTACTTACTATTTCGCTTTGTCCCAACTGAACTTGTCAGTTCATAAATGACAAAAAAAAATTTACATTAATATCTCTATATTTCAACATTATTACAAAAATGTTATCCAAAAGTGCATAAGATTTGATTTGATGTGTATATTATTAAAAAAATATCATCCAAAAGTGCATATCCACTTAAATCAATTGTATTTTTTTAACATTCGTGTTCGGTCAACGTGGACAAATTGAGTCGAGACGGAGGGAGTAACATTCAACTAAATTTTTAGATGTAATTTAAGTCCTACTTAGATGTCGGGTTAATTTATAAAACGATACATAAACATGAGTGTTGTAATCTATAGTTTGTCCTTTTATTACATTGTTTCTAGTGTGATGAGAAATAAAATTGATGGTCCATTGCTTAATTAGAAAGAGGAATCAATGATCAAGATTCGTGGTCCGAGCCAACATGACAGCATGCATGCAACAGTAAATAGTAAATGTTAGTGCTGTAGCTACAGACTAGGTAATGGCAAAGCTATTTTCTCACTTGTACTCTGCTTTTATGAATTTTCCTATGAAAGGTTGTCAATACTTTCAATTTCCAAAAACGCCGACAAAGCATTTAATATGTATCAATACAATACAGACATTTCAGCAACGACCATCATAATTATTGTATCTATATCAATCCAAATAACCTCCATCAGAAATATAAAAATAATAATATTTGAAACTAAATAAAATTTAAAGTGTATGTTGTTCAATTTTTTCTAACGTCGGTCCTTCCAAAATTTGCAAAATTATATAATAAATATGTGTTGGTATCTTGTGAAACTGTTTCACAGTATGTCTTTTGCAGTATAAGTATAAGTATATATCAATTTTGCTAATCTAACCCTTATGGATTTCCACAGTAATATGACAGAATTTTAATATATTATTAACCTTATATTCCATAAGATAAAGAAATGTGATTGTTACAAACCCTCCATTTGATATGTTAAGAATTGTTTATGGTGGATATTACAACATTTGATATATAAATATATAATTACATATATTTCTCACAAAAATTGTAGTAGGAAGCATGATGATGGGAATGATTATTTTTGTGGAAAAATATGTACAAGACAGAGAAGTCGTACGATTCAGTATCACACAATACATTAGGAGATCTCTTTTGATGCTACTATATCTCCAGTACGCCTACCTCAATCATCATTTTCGCCACCTTCATATACATACCTAGTTTTGTTTATGTCCCCTATTTTTTCATTAATAAGTTGACATTAACATAGTTGTTTTAATATCACAAGAACATAACATTTCGATTTAAAATTTATGTCAAGAAAAATAAAATAAGCTACCATAAAGTATTATCTTGACTTTAATTATATGTAAATTTAAATTAATATAAAGAATTGCTATCAAATTTAACTGCATATTACATAGTAAATATAAATTTAAATTCATATAAATAATTGTGTGAGGATGGCATGGTTGCAGTGAGTAGTTAATGTATCTCCTTGGTTTTTGCATGGGATGAGATTGAGAGAGGCGGCGCCGATGGAGGCGCGTCGCTAGTAGAACGGCGGTGGCAGAAAATTCTGGATGGGGTAGAGATTGGTGAATCTCTCCGGAGGGCGGCGGTGGAGGCACGGTGAGCGGCAAAACGATATCGGCGGCGAACTGGAGACGGTGGTCGGTGGTGGTTGAAGCAAGAAGAAGATGGGGGTTGTGATGGAGACGGTGGCCGGCGCTTTGGATGGATGGGGAATGGAGGTTATCGGGTGGTGGCGCGGCTGAGTAGTGGTTGTCGGAGACACTTTAGCGGCAGCAGAGAGAGTAGTTAGGTTCTTTTTTTTCGATTTTTCTAATAAAAATTAAAACTAAATTAAATTATAAAAGAAGTTGAAAAAGACACAAAATTCTTTAAAGTTGAGATTTATTATAAATATTTTAATTAATAATAATATTATTATTAAATAAATAATAATACTGTAAACCTATTACTTTCAGATTTTAGAAATAATATTTTTGAATTTTAAATTTTTTTTGTAAAATAATAATTCAGATTTTGAAAAATAAAATTATGAATTTTTTTAAGATTTATTATAATTATTTTAATTACTTTATTATTATTATTATTATTATTGATATTAACTAATAGTACCTTAAAACTATTTTCTAAGATTTTAGAAGTACTTTTATATTTATAAAAAAATAGTTAGAATTATAAGACAATTTTCAGATTTTTAAAAATAAATTTAAGAAATTTTTTAAGATTTATATTAAATATTTTAATTAATATATTATTATTATTATTATAAAACTTGATGATCTATATTGATAGCCACCCACCCGTCAATGATCAACAATCAATGATCCATTGTATTGAGGGCAACTTTGAGGTACTAACACATATCACAATTTAAAAACAAGATACAGTTGATCAACAATGATCATTGTACCAAGTCAACTTTGAGGTACTAACAAAAAAAAAAAACAAAAAAAAAAAAAACTTTGAGGTACTAACACATATCACAATTTAAGAACAAGATACAATTGATCAACAATCAATGATCCATTATAGTCATTCACTCCTCTATGATAAACTCATATCAATGATTCAAGTTGATAGTCACTCACTCCTATATGATTCATTGTTGATAGGCTGGGTGATTTGAAAAAGAAAACT
The DNA here is from genome assembly GCA_946896805.1 of Scutellaria galericulata. NCBI lineage: Eukaryota > Viridiplantae > Streptophyta > Magnoliopsida > Lamiales > Lamiaceae > Scutellaria > Scutellaria galericulata. The sequence goes on from OX335794.1 coordinate 18,786,580, forward strand.
CATATCAACCACTCACTCCTCAATGACTTGATAGCCGAGTGGCTTAGAAAAAAAACTTATATTAATGATTCAGGTTGATAGTCACTCACTCCTCAATGGCTCATTGTTGATAGCGGAGTGGCATGAAAAAGAAAACTTATATCAATGATCCACGGTTCATAGTCACTCACTCCTTAATGATCAATGATCCATTGTTTGTTGATAGGCCGAGTGGCTTGAAAAAAAACTTATATCAATGATCCACGGTTCATAGTCACTCACTCCTCAATGATTAATAATCCATTGTTGATAACCTGAGTGGTAACGGGAAGCTTGTTTTTTAAAATAAGAAAAAATTAATATTAATGTTTTCATTTCATTAATATAGAAAAGTCAGATTAGAAAAACACTATCATCCATCTCGGTACAACATTAATATAAAAGTGCAACTTTTGAGAACCCACTGTGTACTCTCTTAAAAAACTCAGATCACAATTAAAAAAAAACATAGTTAAAATATATAGAGAAAATACAATTACAACCCAACGATCACCGTTAACTATAAATGCATTCCCCACCACTTATATTTTCAATTAATATAACTATAAATGATCACCGTTACTCTATTGTTTATTGTATAGTAAATGTAAAAGGTCAGAACTTTCGTGAGAAAACAATATTTATTTTTAAAAGGCATATTTATAGAAATTTGAGATTGGTGTGATTTAACCCACTCGACATTCCTAGAAAATTCTAGCACTTGATTACTGGTCATTTGTAATTATCCAAGTTACAATATTAGAAGTTGCCAAAATATTTCAGTGTAGAACAAATCTAAAACCTTTTCGATTTACTCCTTTTGAAAATCTCTAAGTCGGTGGTGCTGGCTTATCTCTTCAGTAGTTGAATTTCAATTATTCTGTATCTCCTTTTTGTCACGTTATATCCTGTATATTCGAAAATATATGTAGTTTTAAAATTTTGGATAAAAAAGTTTAATAGAAAACTGATCTATCCATATATAAATATATATTCATTACTGATAAATTTGTTATAATCATTTTTATATATCATTTAATTTTAGAGTACTAAATGAAAAAAAATAAATAAATGAAATATATACCATTTTTATATAATGATACTTATTTTGAAGCAAATTTTTTATTGATAAATTAATATTTATTTTGAAAAAGGAGAACTACTAATTATCAACTAATTTAAAAAAATTCTCATTATTTACCATTCATAAAATTTTGACTCAATAAATGTTAGTTGCTTTGAGTACTTTAAATTTTGTTTTCATTTTCTTATTATAAGCTTACCATTATATCTGTTTTATATATAATTATATCATTAATATAATATATAATAGATATTTCAAGATATTATAATATAAAATGAAATATTATTCGAAGATCCTAAAAGAGTTGCATCGATTTCACAACAAAGAACGGATCGTTGAAAGGCTAAAAAAACATAAACTCAGTTTTATAAGTTGATATGTAGTACATAAAATTAGATTTGTAAAATGTTTTTCTGGAAGAATTATATTGCTAAAGAGTGCCCATTTATGCTAGCAGCATGTGATGATTCTGATGAATATTAATATTAGTAAAAAAAAAAGTGAAATAGAAAATACCATAAAATATCAAAATTATTATATACAAAATAAATTTCACTGATGAATTAATTACACGCTCGTATTCTATAAAATTAAATTTAAATGTCAAAGTTGAAAATCATATTTACTCAACAGTCGACACAATGTGAATATCACAACTTAATGAATATAGGATTATTTTTGAAAAAACATAACAACCAAGCCCCAATCAGCAATTCTGATGTAAAATTCAAAACTTTCAATATTATGCAATTTTATTCCATGATCAAAATCTAGAAAATATTTGTTGGTGCATCCATTATAACAATAATTAACCTAGATGTTGCATCGATTACTACTTCCAAATTCCAATTCTCTATTTTTTTTTATCACAAAAATTTATTGGAAGACCTTTCTCACATATTATCTTATAGTACTGAATTTTACTATTTAATTTTTACAAATTAATCTTTATAATATGTATTGATCAGTCTTATAAAATCCAATTTTACTATTCAATTTTTACAAATTAATCTTTGTAATATGTATTGATGAGTCTTATGAAATCCATGAGCCGATGACAAACATATAAAACTTGTAATCCTTTACATTGTATAAGATTTCACCAATTATTGCATGGTCCATGTGACAATATAGTGATCAATTCAACTCAAAAAAATATTGCAAAATTCAAACAAATTTGCTAATTAAAATTTGCTGAAAAAAGCAAGAACATTAGAAATAATTAAAAACAGAAAGATTAATAGTGCCGAATCCATTGAAGGAAAATTGAACCAAAATTGGGAGCCAACATTTTTTTTCTGCCCCACCCCATTTTTCTCAAGATAGGAAGAAAGTTACAATAATTTAATTTCACCCAAATTTAGAAAAGAAAAATAAAAAACACGATAATTAAATCAAACTAAACTTTTAACACTAGAGACTAGGCCGAACATATCTTCCCCACGAAATCTCCCCACCAAACTCATAATTCTACGACAACATAAATTATAGCTATATTTAATACCAAACATGCAAAAAAACATAAGACACGATTCAAATACAACCAAACACACCCTTATTTTGGAACATTCCTATCCTTAGCAACCGCCATCAATGGCCACTTCATCTCACACGACAGCTTCAGCTCCTCCGCCATGCTCACCGGATTATTCCTCTCCGCCCAATCGAAGCCGCGTACCAGCTTCGCCACCCACATGGCCACCGTCACCATGCCCAGATTCTTCCCGGGGCAGACTCTCCGGCCGGCTCCGAACGGCGCCAGCCTCAGGTCGCCGCCGCGCACGTCCACGTCAGCGCCGCCCATGGCAGCCACGAACCGCTCCGGCTTGAATTCGTTAGGGTTCTCCCAAACGGCGTCGTCGTGAGTAATTGACCACATATTGACCATCGCGGTCGTGCCCGCGGGGACCACCATTCCGTTGCTGAGCTTGACGTCTGACGTGGAGAGGCGGGCCCACGAGAGCAGGGGACCCGGTGGGTGCACCCTTAGAGTCTCCTTCACAACCGCCTGAAGATATGTCAGCTGAGCCACGTCAGCATCGGTTAACCGCGCAGCACCGTCGAGTTCAGCTCGCAGCTTGGATTGTACCTCAGGGTGCAACACTAGCTCCGCCATGACCCACTCTGTTAATAACGCCGTCGTATCGGTGCCTCGGAATATCATTTCCTGCATTAAATTAAACCAGAAAATCAACATTAATTAAAAATTAATTATTTCTAAAAAAATAAAATTAATGAAAATTATGAAAACACATACCCATAAAACAGCAATCATATCATCTTCATTGAGCTTCTCCTCACCATCCAAAGATAGCAAAACATCGACGAAATCAGCAGCAATGGAGACATCCTTGGATATGTTCATCACTCTGTGTTCATCAATGATGGATTTAACAAACTTTCTGACACGAGGAACCAGAGCTTCGCACCGTGCGACGATGCGAGAAGGATCATAGAAATAGGACAGCCATGGGAGGTGATCAGACCAATTGAAAGCCCCCAACAGTTCAAACCCTTCTCTCACCATACCTTGAAGCTCACTCAGCTCCGCCGCATCTGCCACCGGATCGTAACGCTTTCCGAAAACGCTGCCCATGATGTTATTCAGAGCCGCCATCTGTAAATGCTTTCTCAGTGTAACGTAACCGTTAACGGACTGTTCGTTTGCGATGTTTTTCATCATGGCGGCGCAGTCATCCTGCCGTCCAGGCTCGTGGGCGGCAATGCGGCGGGGAGCGAAGAGGTGGGAGGCGGCGATGCGGCGGAGGAGGCGCCAGTAGGTGCCGTTGGGAGCGAAGCCGATGGCGCGGCTGAACATGAGGCTTCGAGCCGACTGCTTGATAGGCCTGTCGGCGAAGTGGACGGAGGTCAGGATTTCTTTGGCCGTCTGAGGGTCAGAAGCCACCACCGCCGGCGTCTTGCCGAGGCTGAAAGCCATGAGCTGCTTGGCGTTCATGGCGGAGGCCATTGAAGCCAAGGAGCGATGAGCCAAGCCGCGGCTGAGCGTGAAGAGGCTACCGAGATATGGAATGCCACGTGGACCGGGGATGGCGACTGCTCCGGCCCTATTCCGGCCGTTTTTCCAGGCGGGGCCGCCGGGGGAGAAGGCCCATGTAACTAGAGCGAGAGAGAGAAAGACGAAGAGTGTGGTGAAGATAACGTATTCATCAAGAAGAGTTTTTGAGCCAAGAAAAGCTGGGAGAGTGTAAACCCACCAGCTTGAATCCTTTGATGCCATGCTTAAAGACATTCTTGCTCAGATATCAGAAGTGGGAGAGAGGAGGGAGAGAAAGGGAGGGCTTGAAGAGTGAGAAATGGTTACGGAGGTTGGGGGATTTATATAGGGAGATGAAAGGGGTTTATTAAAGTTGTTAGACATCAGATTTTGTAAACATAAAAAATCTCGATCCAGTTCAAGTAAATTGAATCGAACAAGTGATATGAAAATCGAATAAAATAAAAAAAAGAATGACCCGTTGTTTACTCGGGCAAATTTGTTAGGTTTGTTCCGATAGGTCAGTTTTGGTTGAACATAACGATTTTTATATAAAAATTGAGAGTAAAAAACTTTCTAATTACAATGATTTCGAATTTAGAATTCGATCCCTTTGAATGATAATTGAGGTCCTATTTATAGACTAGACTTGAGATATGAAACTTGGAAAGTAAGAAATAAATCCCTTGATTTTAGGGTACAGATAATGAAAAAACGGATTAAATCCTATCTAAATCGGATATGATTTGATCTTGATTTGTTTCATTTCTTGAAGATTACTTGAAATAAACTAAGTCTTGTTTGCTCTTCTTGCAGCAACGACATCGATTTCTGGCATTCTACCTGACTTTCCAGAAATACATTGAGTAATTATACTCTGGACTATGTGGATTAGTTACTTGACTAAGCACGACCTCGGTCGGGTCGGCTCGGCCAATCTCTGGCCGGCGCGGCTAGTCTTTGGTCAGGCCCTGGGCCAGGTTCTGGTCGGGTCGGTCCCTGGCCCTGACCGGTGATCTGATCGTCTCTGGTCTTTTGGCCTCTTGGCCTTCTCTCAAGTCGGTTCTGGCCTTCTGGGCCTCTGGTCTTCTGACCCTCTAGTCATCTGGTCTTCTGGCCAGCTCGACTCTGGCCTTTTGGTCATTTGGTCGGCCCGGCTATAGCCTTCTGGTCATCTGGTCATTTAGTCGGCCCGACTCTAGCCTTCTGGCCGACCAGACTCTTTAGCCTTTTGGCCGGCCTGGTTCTGGCCTTTTCTTGGGCCGGACCCTAGAGCGGGTCGGTTTGGTGGGGGCCCAAAAGTATTTCATATATTCATGTAATTATTTATTTATATTTTGTATAAATGGAAAGTATATATTTTTTTTTAGAGAAAATGGAAAGTATATATTTTTTTTTTAGAGAAAATGGAAAGTATATATATATTTTTTAGAGAAAATGGAAAGTATATATATACTGCATATTAAGTAACTATCAGATATTGCATGAATGTAGTCTAAGTGAATTTAAACATAACCTATCAAATCTGAGACTTCTTACCAATTACCACTTTGTATTACTTTTATTTATGAGTTTTAAGATTACAGTATTAAACAACTTTTTCCAAATTTGGAAATATTCATTCACAGTTTTAGTAGGTTATAGTGTTTGTTGATGAGTTTCAATTTTAAATATAATATTCTTACCGTACAAGGTATTAGGAATTTAGCATTAATAATTATTGTAATTAATCATATCTAAAATATTGATATGTTTCCATATTTAACCCAAGATTTGTTAATTTTTTAAAGTTCATGTCAAGTAAAACTTAACAAGTTTTTAGAGAAATTAAAGAATTATTTAAAATTTAAATTTTCTTAATAGGAATTCAAAAATTCTTACCAGGCTCGGATCCTTCAGCTTCTAAAGAAATGATTTATATCTGGGCCTCCTAAAATGTCTGGGCCACATAGAGAAATGGGTGTTTGGGCCTTTAATTAATTGTTCAATTTTAGGCACGAGAGAAAAGGATATTAGGCTCTAATAGCTCGATTTTAAGTAACAATATCAAAAATAAAGTCACTGAACAATCCTTTATTCAATTAATTATTGTTTGCCTATACTTTTCTTTAAATGTTAACAACTTTTTTTTTCTTTTTAATGAGAAATCTCAAGAAAAACGAAAATAAAAAGCAAAGAAAGAAAATGTTGCTTAAGAAAGAAAGCAATCGAGGAGAATATAATATACATATACATATATATATATATATGTAACAATCTTTTTATCATATTATTTGGACTATAGTATAAATGTTTGGAGTATTGTTTAATGTTTTCTTTAAATTTGCATGATAAAAAAGGAGGACATTTTAAATATTGATTCAGGCCACAAAAAAATATTAGGATCAACTCTCATAGGATTAATTAGTATAGTTTACAGGATTAAAAAAATAAGAGGTCATTTTAATTCTCGATTCAGGCCACTTTTTTTTTTTAATTAAATTAACATTACATAGATTGATTGTTTTTTATGAGGATTAGTCTCATTGTAAAATTGAATAAATATCTTGTGTGGTGATCTGTGATCATGGCTTAATTCTTCATCAGATGATCCACATTAATCAACTAACTTTTCAAAATCTCATCAATAGTTTGTTATTTCGTGAGGTATTGTTTTCATTTTTTTTTTCCTATTATAAGATTATTGTTACACATGTCATACATGAATTAATTCACTATATATATAATGCATGTATATTAAAAAAAAGAATATATATATATATATATATATATAATGAAATCTTTTCAGTATTTTCTTATTTTCATGATTCATAATTCTTTGACTCAATAAATGTAGGTTGATTTGAGCAATACTCGATATGTTATTATCATTCCTTTAGTTATAAGATTTTCTTTATATAACTAGTGTGTGTATATACATATATATGCAATGTCTATTCAAAAATATTAGAAAATAAATGAAAACTATATCTAATTAAGTTTCTTCTTAATTTGCAATAAACAATATAAAGGCCTAAATTATTTGACTAAGTAAATACAAGTTGATTTAAGTACTTTTCTAGATTATAGACTTTTATTATCCATAATGTTATTTGTAAATCTATATCTATATGCTATGTAAATTTCAAAATATTAGAATATAAAATGAAATCTCGTTAATATTTATTTATTCCCACGATTCATATATAGGTATTGGATTATTTATTATATTATTTTGCAATTTTAATAGAAGATCGAAATCAAGAAAAGTTTACTACTGGCATGCTGGCAAAGGGCTCAGCAAGCTTTATTCATTACGAAACATGAAGACAACACAACAACATTTACATACAACCAAACACGGCCTTATTTTGGAACATTCTTAGGCCACAGCCTTAGCAACCGCCACCAACGGCCACTTCATCTCACACGACAGCTTCAGCTTCTCTGCCAAACTCACCGGATTATTCTTCTCCTCCGCCCATTCAAAGCAGCGCACCAGCTTCGCCACCCACAGCGCCACCGTCACCATTCCAAGATTCTTCCCGGGGCACACCCTCCGACCCGCTCCGAACGGCGCCAGCCTCAGGTCCCCGCCGCGCACGTCCACGTCAGCGCCGCCCATTGCCGCCACGAACCGCTCCGGCTTGAATTCGTTAGGGTTCTCCCAAACGGCGTCGTCGTGGGTGATTGACCACATGTTGACCATCGCGGTGGTCCCGGCGGGGACCACCATTCCGTTGCTGAGCTGAACGTCCGACGTGGAGAGGCGGGCCCACGAAAGCAGGGGACCTGGTGGGTGCACCCTTAGAGCCTCCTTCACCACCGCCTGAAGATATGGCAGCTCCGCCACGTCAGCATCGGTTAACCCCGCAGCGCCGGCGAGTTCAGCTCGGAGCTTGGATTGAATATCAGGATGCAATATTAGCTCAGCCATGACCCACTCTGTCAATAACGCCGTCGTATCGGTGCCTCGGAATATCATTTCCTGCATCAAATAACATCACAGAATCAACATGCAGAAGGAGTTTTGTAAAGAAATTTAAGGAATTAATCAAATTGAATATAAACACATACCCATAGAACAGCGATCATATCATCTTCGTTTAGCTTCTCCTCGCCATCCAAGGATAGCAAAACATCGACGAAATCAGCGGCATTGGTGACATTGTTCGACATATTCTTCACCTTGTGATCATCAATGATGGATTTGACCAGCTTTCTGACACGTGGAACCAGAGCCTCGCAACGTGCGACGATGCGAAAAGGGTCATAGAAATAGGACAGCCATGGGAGATGATCGGACCAGTTGAAAGCTCCCAACAGCTCAAACCCTTCTCTCACCATATCTTGAAGCTCACTCAGCTCCGCCGCGTCCGCCACCGTGTCGTAACGCCGTCCGAAAACGCTGCCCATGATGTTATTCAGAGCCGCCAACTGTAAATGTTTCCTCAGCGAAACATGGCCGTTAACGGCCTGTTCGTTGGCAATGCTTTTCATCATGACGGCGCAGTCATTCTGCCGACCAGTCTCATGGGCGGAAATGCGGCGGGGAGCGAAGAAGTGGGAGGCGGCGATGCGGCGGAGGAGGCGCCAGTAGGTGCCGTTGGGGGCGAAGCCGATGGCGCGGCTGAACATGAGGCTTCGAGCAGACTGCTTGATAGGCCTGTCGGCGAAGTGGACGGAGGTCAGTATTTCTTTGGCCGTTTGAGGGTCAGAAGCCACCACCGCCGGCGTTTTGCCGAGGCTGAAAGCCATGAGCTGCTTGGCGTTCATAGCGGAGGCCATTGACGCCAAGGAGCGATGAGCCAAGCCGCGGCTTAGCGTGAAGAGGCTTCCGAGATAGGGAAGGCCACGTGGACCAGGGATAGCGACAGCGCCGGCCCTGTTGCGGCCGTTCTTCCAGGCGGCGCCGCCGGGGGAGAAGGCCCAGGTGACCAGAGCGAGAGAGAGAAAGACGAGGAGTGTGGTGAAGATGACGTATTCATCAAGGAGTGTTTTCGAGCCTAGGAAAGCTGGGAGAGTGAAAACCCACCAGCTTGAATCCTTGGAAACCATGCTCGAAGACATCCTTGCTCGGATATGAGAAGTGGCAATGAGAGAGAGAGAGAGATGAAGGGTGAGAAATGGCAATGGCGATGGGGGTATATATAGCCGGATGAAAGGGGTTCATCGGAGAGAGAGAGAGAGAGAGAGGGTTCAGTGTTGGATTCCACTGTTCATTGTTAATATTATATTATTCTGTACATCTCATGAATTAAATGGAATATATTACTTATTTTTCATTTCATATTTTCATGTAATTACATTTCTAGTTTTGTATAAATGGGAAGTATATATGTGATTATCAGAAATAGCATGAATTTAGCTACTGAATCCAAACAAAATCTAAGAACTCTGAGAGTGCTTACCAATTTCCATTCATTTTATTTATAAGTTTTTAAGGTGACACCTTTAACATCTTTTTCCATTTTTATAAATGTACAATTACAATTTTAGTGAAGATTACAGATTATTTTAAATAATTCTGGAAATTTTTAAAAAATTAATGAATTTTGTTGAAAGAATAAAAAAAATCCAACTAAAATTGAAACGTTAAAAAAAAAAAAACTCAAAATTTTTAAAATAGATACAAAATTTGAAGATATGTATATCGAAAATAAAAAAATTATGGAATAATTCAAATAAATCTAAAACCCAAAATTAAAATTAAAATATATATGAAGTTTGTTAATATAATATAAAATATCCAACTAAATGTACTGGAAATTTTTTTTAAAAAAATTAAGATTTAATACAAACTAAATCCAAAATTACTAGATAAATATAGAAAATTAAAATGTGAAATTACAGAATACTTTTAGTATCTTTAAATTCCAAGCAAAAACTATAATATCAAAGTTGTTAATATAATTAAAAAAAATAAAGCGCAACTAAGATCTGAAAATTTACCAAAAAAAAAAAAAAATCTCAAGATTACTTTAGAAAATTACAGAATAATTTAAAATTTCTGATAACGTGATGCAAAAATTAAAAGATTAAGACTGTAAAAATAATCTAAAGAATCCAACCATGATTTGAAAATGATAGAAAAACACTCAATATCATAAAATACGTATAAAAAATACAGTAATATCTGCAAAATAGTTTAGGAAATTTAGAATAATTTAAATAACTCTGAAAATTCAAAATAAAAAGGAAATATGATTATTGTTAATGTAAAATATAACAAATTTAACTGAAGTCTGGAATTTTTTTTTTTTTAAGTTACTCTGGAGATTATAAAATAACATATCAAAGATTAAAAAAAATAGCAATGTTTTCGGGAGGATCCCAACTACAAAAATTGAAAGTATAACACGTGAAACTGTATTTATCTGATCTAAATGCATATATTAAAGTAATATGTGAGATACATAAACATGTGTCATCTTCTGTTTAGAACGTGGCTATATTTACCTGATTTAAATATATAAATATATATATATATTAAAATAGTAATTGAGATAAATAAATATGTGTCATATTCTGTTTAAAATGTGGATGTATTTACCTGATCTAAATGTATATATTAAAATAGTATTTGAGATAAATAAATATGTGTCATGTTCTATTTAAAATGTGGCTGTATTTACCTGATCTAAATATATATATATATATATATATATATATATATATATTAAAATAGTATTTAATTTGAGATAAATAAATATGTGTCATGTTCTGTTTAAAACGTGGTTGTATTTACCTGATCTAAATGTATATATTAAAATAGTATATGAGATAAATAAACATGTGTCATGTCCTGTTTAAAACACAATGAGATTGTACAAAAGTTAACAGACACGTTAAAATCGAGATATCAATAATAGTTCTCCTACTTCAATTCTAATCATAATGAAAATATCCTTAAATATCTAGATATTTCTTAATATTTACATTTTCATATCCGAAAATATATCAATATTTATCTGATATATTTAATCATTTATAATTTAGAATTCATAATTCAATACCAACCCCAAATCCCTCTCTCTAATATCTTCCATGGCGGACCAAACTACCGCCAGCGCCGCCGCAATTTCCATAAACTCCACAACCTCAGAGCCACAATCTCCTCCACTGCTCATCCCTAACCTCCCCGACGACATCTCGCTGCAGATCCTGGCCAGAGTCCCCCGCTTTCACCACCCTTTTCTCTCTCTAGTTTCAAAATCGTGGCGCTCCGCCATAAGCTCCGCCGAGCTCTTCCGCACGCGGTCCCTTCTTCGTACAGCTCAGTTCTCTCTCTGCCTCAGTCTACGCATCGACTCTTCTTTCCACTGGTACGCCGAACAAAATCCCCCAAATTCCAAACGTACCTTCACTCCCCTCCCCTCAATCCCCCAGCACCCAATCGGATCTTCAATTTTAGCCCTAGGACCCAAAATATACGTAATTGGGGGCTCGATCAACGATATTCCGTCAAATAGTGTGTGGATTTTCGATTGTAGGTTTAATAAGTGGGAAATGGGACCTAAAATGAGGGTAGCTCGGGAATTCTCTGCCGCGGGGGAATTGAATGGGAGGATATATGTGATGGGTGGATGTAATGTGGATAACTGGGCACGATCGATTAACTGGGCCGAGGTTTTCGATTTGAAAACGGGGTTGTGGGCCGCGGTTCCGAGTGTGATTGAGTTGAGGGATAAGTGGATGCACGCTAGTGCGATGATTGGGAGTAAATTCTATGCAATGGCAGATAGAGGTGGGGTGGTCTACGACGTTGGCTGTGGGGGGTGGGGGAATGTGCCTAAGAGGTTGGATTTGGGGTGGAGGGGGCGGGCGGCGGTGGTGGACAATGTGCTGTATTGCTATGACTATTTGGGGAAGATTCGAGGGTATGACGTGGAGGAGGATGTGTGGAAGGAGCTTAGAGGGGTGGAGAAAGGGTTGCCCAAGTTCTTGTGTAGTTCGACAATGGTGAATTTGGATGGGAAGCTGTGTGTGGTGTGGGAAGGGAATGGGAATGGGAAGGAGGTCGATATTATGTGTGCAGAGATTGAGGTGAAGAGGGATGAAGATGGAGGGTTGAGAGGGGCAATCTCGATCTTGGATGTGATTCTTGTCGTCCCCAAAGGGGCAACCATTTCACATTGCTTGGCCGTTGTGTTTTGATGGCGGTGAAGTGGCGGAGGTATGCTTCTGAGTTTTGCTCTGCTTGAGATGGCTTTGAAGAGGGGGGTTGAGAGGGATGATATTGAGTTTGGATGTGGTTCTTGTTGTTCTGAGAGGGGCGATGATTTCCAATTGCTTGGCCATTGCGTTTTAAGGTGTTGACATGGCGCCATGGTGAAGGTGTTTTGCTCTGCTTGAGAGGGCTTTGAAGAGGGATGAAGATGGAGGGTTGAGAGGGACAATCTTGAGTTCAAATATGATTCTTGTTGTTCATAAAACCGCATGGCCATTGATGGCGGCGACATGGCGAAGGTATGCTTATGAGAGTATAATCGCTTGGCCTTTGATGGCAGCTACATGGCGAAGGTATACCTATGAGAGTTTGCTGTTCTTGAGATGGCTTTGTGTTCATTGTATGTTGCATCCTTTGCAGGACAATGATGTAGAATGCACCTTTTGCATTGATGATTTACTAAGGTAGTAAAATAGGAAATGAAATAGAAGTTTTGACCCACTGTCAATGTGTAATTCACAATATCAATGTATGTATATTGATTTTTCCAGTTGTGGATTGATCAAACCATATAGAATCATTGATGGTTAAAGTTTTAACTTCATGAATTCTTGCTCCTAATCAGCGAACCAACAGTGTGCAATTTCCTTTGAGTGAAAACCTTCAAATGTGGTGAAAATCTCAATATCCTTACCCTGAAAAAAGTTGGAAGAGAACAATTGCATTCATAGGCAATATATTTATCTATCAAACATAACTCAATTGAGAATGAAACAAGTGACCGTCAATTTATTTTAGGATTAATTTTAATTTGCTACCTATTGGCTCTTTTCCGGTGGGTGTCTAAACTCAAATTTTTTTCAGATCGCTATCCATTCTCTTCAAAATTTTCCGGTTGCTATCCAAACTCAATTTTTGACATATTTTTCGGTCAAAACTTGTCGGAAAACCTGAAAATGCAATTTACTTCCAAATATTAGTAAAAAATGCATGATTCATATGCCAAAATGACCATTATTCGAAGCCCAATTATAACCCTAAATCGATTTCATGAATCTCATTCGAATTGATCACAAATCGAACATAAAACATTCTAGGGTTTTAGAACAAATTTTTATTCGATTCGAGTTTAAATCAAACAAGAATCGTTAAATGAGATTTATAAATAATGACCAGCAACTTATCCTGTTAAGTATTTACATTCCAAAAGCCTGAGGGCACTTTATTCTTTCACTAGACGTGAAATTCAAAATGAGAAAACAGTATAGATAAAAATACAATATGCAAGGTTTAGTAACATAAAACTACAATTGAAGTAACATCCAGTTGAATTCACTGGACAATTCAATCAATACAAAAAAGCAAGCACAACATTTACAGGTTACAGACAAGATGGCCAAACTTAGTCGACGAAATAAACCCCGAGTTCTTTCACATTATTGATGACATGTCTCGAAGCTCAAAATCTGAAACACAACACTCAGCTCGCATACTTTCACAGAACGAAAGAATCAAACAATACTTTTTGCTTTCTTCTTCAAGAAATCCTCAATTTGTAGAAGCACCTGGCAATGTGTATCATTACATTAGCCACATTTATCAAACATGTCAAAAATAAAATGGAATCAATCTAATGGAGAATCAAGATTAAGAGGACGAGATAAATGGACCTCAATTGCAATTACGGTTGGTGAAATATGACCAACATCTTCAAACCCTAGCTTGGCTGCCATATCTAGTATAAGACACATGCATATCATCACAAACTATAGATTTTCGTGAATGGCATGAAATGCCGAACAAAAACCACATGAATTGAGATCATACTTTCAAAAGAAACTCTAACATCAGCATTGCCATATGCTTCACCCCTCTCTTCAAAAAGGGTAGATAATCGGTTCATGGTCTACAAACACTAGGGATAGATAAGCCTCTTGAAGATGCACAGTATCATCGATAAAAATGATAGCTTTTTACCTTAGTATAAAGATCTCCGGATCCACATTGAAGCAGGGGCCGAGATTCAGTTCCAACAGCAGTAAGTCTACGTGCTAAAGCTTTCAAAGGTACGTCTAGCCAAACACTGATACCCCTTTTCATGTGTCTCCTAATACGTCAAAAAATATCGACCATAAACAACTTTAAAAAAGATAGAGATGTTCATCGTGCACAAAAGAACAAAAAAGAAAAAGTTCTAAAACTGCTTCACATATTATTACCAATTGATAGGCCGAACAACCGCACCCCCACCTGTTGAAACAACTAATCGTTTCATCGAGGACAACTTGTGCAATACATCAGTCTGAGGAACAAAAGTGGGAAAGTCAAACCTCAAGTCAAATCTAAGTGATAGATACCTTAAGTTGCAATTGTTGTATACTAGCTATCTTGTTTCTAGGCCAATTCCTTTGAGGATATATTTATTGAATTTTTTCGCATTTAGCTCATTATCTAGTAATTTTGCCCTTGTAAGTAACCTCATTATCTCTGAAGAAGCTCTCGCCGTATAACTTGAAGATATCAGCCACGGTACTTCCACCAACAGCCTCCTCGATCAGCGTGTCACTGAAACATTCTCAAGCAACATTAGCTACTTTGTTTAAATTAATTGTAGCATGTCTATAATCAAATAACCAAATGATAATCATTACAACATGGATTGCAACAAATACATTCTTTTTAGTTTTGAAATATTTGGGTTTACCAGTCAACAAATGAATATCCGAGGCCTTCTGACAAAACCTTGCCCACCGTCGTTTTTCCAGATCCCATCATTCCTGCAACGTACAAAAAATCAAGTTAATATGCAAACGACACTAAGTAGCTAATATACGATCCAAGGTAACTGACCCACCAACAAGATATATACACCGTCCATCTAGATACGGTTCGATCTCTTCAGATTTGTTCTGAAATAGCATCAATACTGCATCACAATCTGATCCAACTGTTCAAATAGTTGAGAACATGCCACCTTTTCGACACATAAATTTACATGCATATAACTCTGAGGCAGTTTCTTGCAACTAAAAATTGTTTTCTTTGTTTGGGTCATTAGTAAAAGGAACAAAAAACGTCGTAAAACTTACCTTCATGAACTTTGATTCGTCGAAGAACACTTGAAAACGTTCATTTTCCAGCAGTGAAGCTGAAAAAACAGAGAAGATACGAGGATGTTAGTGCCCACTACTTGCATGAGACTTCATGCATTTTGAAAATAGCACACAAAATTTCCACTCCACCTTCGTTGTTATGCATGTGGGATGAGTTATACGAAATGAAACTCACTTGACTACCAATCATAAGCAATGTATTATTTATTCACTCATTCACCACCAACCATAAGCAAACACTTGGCAGCTAAATCAACCTCATTTGTCCACATTTTCAATGCAAAGTTCAGTGTGTGGTATCAAGCCTGAAGCCACAAGGAGACAATAAAAGTGATCGTACTTTTCCTTCCAAATCCAACCACATGTGGTCACTAAGTAATGGTACAGATAAATAATCCAAAATTACAGGGCCAGTTAAATACAATAAAGTCCATTTCTTGTGGGGCCTCGAGTAATGACTTTCACATGAAGATGATTCTATAGAGAATTATCACACCAAGACAATTTATCAAGAATTATCACTTTTAACAAATCAACTAACAATATTTGGCACAACATATATATAGTGTACATGCTTTTACTAACTACCTGATCGGTTCTCAGAAGAACACGAGACCTTTAAGGTTACAATTCCGCGAAATCTTTTCTTAGCAAGCATACGGCAAGAAGCAGGCATCTGATAAAACTGTTGCTCGCCATTCTTTAGAAAAAACTGCAAAGAACCGCTCGATTTTCTTGCAATTTTTTCAGGGTTTATCCAAGTTGGTGATTGCAAGCCAAGTGAAACTCTTAACTCCATGTTATATTTGATGCAATTCCAAGAGTCACTGCTTATAAAGCCTATGCTTGTATTCTGCAAAGAAACATACATTTTACATGAAATTCTAGCCTCAAAAGTAATTAGTACAATCCATGCTATATCTGCTGAATTACACGCCGTGTATCTATCTTCCATTTACACACAAACACACACAATCCAAGATGTTACATAATGCACAATGTTGTATAACATTAGCATTTAGGTGGATTCAGTGAGTATAAATTTGAGATTTAAGTGGATTTTGGAAAACATGAAGTTTGATAATTTTGTACTTATTTTGAGATTTTAGAGGGTAAAATTATAGTTAGAATGTCACAATCACATTAGGAATTGTAGAAAAAATGAAACTTCATGGTATTATTGTTAGAAAAATATGATATTGTAGGACTTTTGAAATGACATGACAAACGTGGATTGGGATTTGGTCTATCCCAAATCTATATGGGCAAATCCCAATCCAAACAAAGCCTGAAAATAAAACCTAAAAAGATCCAATCTTTAACATCCTGTTCCCTTCCATCATACTGCCATGAATTGACATCAAATAAACCAAATTCTTCAAAAAAGATAAAGAACAATATCAGCCCTACAAACCCAGATGAAAAACAACAGCAGAAATTGAAGCAAACAGAACACATACCAAAATTAACAACGAAATTGAACTTAGGAATAACAGAACGATTCTCTTAAAGGGTCAAATGTAATTGAAGCAGAGATTAAAAAGAAAACATATATGTGAAAGGAAAAATAAATTCAACATGGTTTGAAGCATATATCACAATTCACATACCAGAAATTCTAACAAAGGTAGTTGACGAAGTGAGGTTTGTGGTAGGTGGCCATGGAATTATCTGTCAACTTCCAAAGGAGGTTGCATATATATAATGGAAATAAACTAAGCCAGCCAAAAATTTGGCACGTGCTTGGTTGGTATAAGTATAACCTGAAGATTTTGGCATGAATAATGTGGTCGGAATTGTACAATAAATATGAGTAAGATATGGAGAAAATAAGGTTCTCTTTTAGTGTTTTAATTGTCTTTTAAAAAAAATAAATTTAAATCTTTTATCTAATTTTTGTAGCTTATAGTTTCAATGATATATATATATATATATATATATATATATATATATATATATATATATCTGGTTGTTGCAAGACATGCTATTGTTTACTTAACATTCAAAGAACATATATAAATTAGAGTACTAGAAAACTATTTTCCTTATATTTGAATTCTTTTCATACTTAAAAATAAATCGAGTTAAATTTGAAGCTAGATCCAATTTTAAAATTTATCAAATATAATGTAACTCAAATAAGTTCGATTTGATTTTGAATTGTGTTGGTGATCTTGGAAAAATAATTAACTCCACTTGTTCGTGATCTTTTTATATTTAAATTTATTCTTATATCTCAATAGTATTTAATTACACATATTTTTCTTTATTTTGAAATTTGTCTTAATTTAGTTTTATATTATAATAATCTTAATAATGTGTGAATATTTTACAAATTAAACTTTAAAATACAAACTCATTTAGGAAATACTTATTTAATTTCCCATTTGAAAGTAGTGTACAGGGAAATTGTATTAGGGCCTTTGGCCCACATAAAAAATAATATATGACAACAAGATTCCAAAACTTATGGGGCTAAGCCCAATTTTAAAATGGATCAACCTCGTTGGCCCATATTAAAAGCATTTGGGCTTCTAGAACTCTCTTTCTAGGGCCTGTTTGGATATCTCTACAAAATTATTTGCGAATTCCTTTTTCAGCTCCGGCATTGGTACTGAGAACTGCTATCTCCGCTTCCGAATCAGAGCTTCCGCCGCCTTAACGTCGTCGTTTAGAGGTTCTCACACTCACCAACAATGGCGACTGTTATGCAGAAAATCAAGGACATCGAAGATGAGGTGAGAAAAGTTGTTAGAATCAGTGTTTTTGTATTTTGCATCGATTTTGGTTGAATACTTGATCGTGTTGTTTGATATTTGCTCTTTGAGTTCTGAGGTTAGAGCAAGTATTCGTGTTTATTCTTAGCAGTATAGTTGGTTGCAAAACTAGTTGATGGTATTGAGGAAAGTGGATAATTGATTTTTATAGTTTTTGGAATTGTTGAGAAAAATTGATGTAGAAGATTTATCTATTTCATGTGTTTTTCAACTTAGTTCTGAGTGATTGTTCATTCTTCGTAATTTTTTATTTTTATTTTTATTTTATGTGTAATTTTTTCCATTTGTGGTTGGAAAAGTTTGATTTTTTGTCATATTGGACTTGCTTCGATATTGATACGAATGGTGTTTCAATAATGTAGATTTCTGTTTCCTTTTCCTGTTGCAGATGGCAAGAACCCAGAAGAATAAAGCCACTGCCCATCATCTGGGATTGCTGAAGGTACACTTCATCACGTTCATTGGTTTTCTGTTAAGATGAACCTAATGATCCTATTTTGATGATGAGATGGATATAATTCTTTCTTTGCTCACTATATAAGTATTTAACGTTTCTCCTTTGTCGTTGTCTTTAAGATTGCTAAAAATATTACATTTTGGTAACCAATGATTCTAAATCTTAGTGAAGCTAAGATTTTTTTTTTTTTCATTTCCAATTATAGAATAAGAACCTTGATCCCTATGAAATTGTGAAGGAAATGGAGTATAATGAATTGACTGGGGATATAATGAATTTGGGAGTGGATTCTGTATGCCAATGTTTCAATAGATGCTTCTGCTATCAATGGAAGTCTTAATGCTTTCTAGTGTTGGGCCATAGTATGAACTGACATTGTGCACAGTATTTACCTCAAGTATATATATTATGACTGCTGATTTTTTTACTTTTTAGTGATTCTGTACTTCTGTTACTCAATATCAATGGAGCATTTAACTAATGTTGGTTCGAGTGGAATAGGGTCAGAGTTGCTGCTGAAATTCCAAAAGTATGGTTCTGGTTGTTGTAATTACCATTTAAGCTAAAGAGTAATTAGGGGACTTGATATGAAAATTTCAGTATATAACTTTATTATTTATGTTTAAATGTCTAAGTTTGGAGGATGTCATATTCAAATCAATCTGTGCAGTAATTGTTGGAGCTCCTTTGTGCATTGTAAATGGCATGTTAGCTGAGTACGCTAAAAAACTCTTTAGTTTTATATGACCCTTGTAGCATTTGTGCTTAACTGGGAGGGTAAAGAGGGCAATTCCATGCATTTGTGGTTTTATTTTGTGTGTGGATTACTAGTGCAATACTTATCTGGTTTTGAATTGAGTAATTTGATAATTTCTTTTGTATCATCTGGTGAAAGTATACATACATGTCTGTTGATATTCCTATTTATGAACTTTTTTCCTGGGTATGCCAGACTTCTGTTGCCAATTTTTAATCACGTCATAAGCTAGAACATGCTTAACTGTTTTATTTTGAACATGCTAATTGCTTGATCTGTCATTCTGTCTTAGGCAAAACTTGCTAAACTTAGGAGGGAAATTCTTGCCCCATCCACAAAGGGAGGTGGTGGTGCTGGAGAAGGGTTTGATGTTACAAAAAGTGGTGATGCAAGAGTTGGCCTTGTGGGTTTCCCCTCAGTCGGAAAATCAACGCTCTTAAACAAATTAACTGGAACTTTTTCAGAGGTTTGTAATTTTAGAATATTTAGTTGGTCTTCTTGCTTTTTGTTGTTTAATATCAAGCAGTCATCATACGTCTATGTTTGAGTCTCACAGGCTCTTTGTTTATAAGCAACTGTTCCATCGTTTATGTTATTTTTATATATACATTGTAGACACCCTTTTTCTAGTCAACCGTAGTAAATAGTAGTATTCTATCAGCTGTACTCCAGTGTTAGAATGACACCCTTGTGATTATGCTATAATTGTCTTTTTAAATTTAAAGAATGTTTTCCTGTAAAAGAAGCTAGATTCCTGGTAGTAAAGCTTAATAGTATTTATTTAGTATTAGTCATCTAAGGTTTTATTGCATTCTGTTGCTTGATGCAACCATCTAAGTTAGCTCTTCAGAGAGTTGTTCTCTAAAAATAATTGGTTATTTTTATACTTGCAACATTTATATTAGTTTTTTTCTTCAGTAAAATGGCCCTTAAAGACCAGTACGAACTCTTTGATGTTATTGTTTAGAGAAGTTTCATATGCATAATATGAAGATGCTAGTAGGATGACCTAGCTTGGTTGATTTTATTGCATGTTTTCTTTCAGTTTGTTGAATAGAAGTAGAATGGCATTTGCATATCTCCTCCTCCTCCTTTACCATATTACTAACTTGTAGAGACCTGATTCAAGTTGCTAAAGCTTCAGATGAGCTTTTCCTTACACTTCACCCTCTTGAATTGCAGGTTGCTTCATATGAGTTTACTACTTTAACTTGCATTCCTGGTGTGATAACGTATCGAGGAGCTAAAATTCAGGTATTATCATTACCATGGATGAATGAAGTTTGGTTAGAATAACAGAGTTTTTGATTGTTTTTCATGCCTTTGACAGTTGCTAGATCTTCCTGGTATTATTGAGGGTGCCAAAGATGGCAAGGGTAGAGGTAGGCAGGTAATGTACAACTCGACTCCATGCTCTCTCTCTCTCTCTCTCTCACCAATCTTATTCTTGTTTGTTCTGCAAGTATCTCACAGCTTGCAGACAGTAAAAATGATGCATTCATCAACATGGTTCATATGCTTATTCTTTTAATTGACTTGAAATCAGGTCATCAGCACTGCTAGAACATGCAACTGCATCCTCATTGTTCTGGATGCCATAAAACCAATCACTCATAAACGTCTAATAGAGAAAGAGCTCGAGGGATTTGGAATAAGGTAACATATTATTGTGATAAGTTCTTTACATTGTTACTTCATCTACTTAATATCCTAGAGTTTTCTATCATGATAAATCTGTCTGTGTTTCAGCACTTCTTCTTTTCTGTGTGATTGGAATTAATATGATATCCTTGTAACACGACTCATCTAGAAAAGCTGAACGATGCTATGAATGCTGGCCTTGTATGCATATATTGTCACATCTTATTTAAATATCCATGATCTAGAATATGCTGTGGGAAACTTTGTAAAAAAATTCATAACTTGTCTCGTGTAATGATAGTTCATGAAGTGTGTGGCCTTGTTGATACATGCACGTGAATCTTTGTGCTGTCAACTATTGCTACCTTGACAATTATACACGTATATTTCCTGTTCTCTGAGACAGATTAAACAAGGAACCACCAAACCTCACTTTCCGGAGGAAAGATAAGGGTGGAATCAATCTTACATCAACAGTTACGCCCACCACACATCTTGACCTCGATACAGTGAAGGCAGTTTGTGGGGAATACCGAATACACAATGCTGATATCAATCTTCGATATGATGCAACAGTGGATGACCTCATTGACGTCATTGAAGGAAGTAGGGTATATATGCCTTGCATCTATGCTGTCAACAAGATTGATCAGATTACACTTGAAGAGCTAGAGATTTTGGACAAACTTCCGCATTATTGCCCAGTCAGGTACTCCATCCAATTTTGTTCAACTCATACTATAGAACTTCAACTCAATGCAACTTTAGTGTGGTTTCTTTTCATTCTGAAAGTTCTGAAAAATATGGGCAGAATTGGGATGATATCCTCTAGTTTATTAGAGTGCTTGCTAAATCATTTCTGCCCACATTATTGAATAATGGCTCTACTGTTGTGTCCCCAATTCAGTTACTGATTTTCTTTCTTCTTTTGTCCACTTAAAATAAGTGTTCTGATTAGTTTTTCTTTCTTGTGATGTGCAAATGAATTGCATCAGTGCTCACTTGGAATGGAACCTTGACGGCCTTCTGGACAAAATATGGGAGTATCTCAATTTAACTCGTATATACACAAAGCCCAAGGGGATGAATCCAGACTACGACGATCCTGTCATATTGTCATCAAGGAGAAAGACAGTTGAGGACTTCTGTATTAGAATCCACAAGGACATGCTTAAACAATTTAAATAGTAAGTTTCATAAGTTTAGCTATTTCATTCTTTTTAACTGTTGTTGGAACCCTGCTTCAATACCCATGCCACTAATTCGTAGCTTTTGCAAACATGACCTGGTCTAGTCATGGTATATAATTATCTTGAAACTCTCAAACTTCTTCAGTATTCTGATTGCAACAAAGATACTTACTGGGTTTATTTGATAAATTGCAGTGCACTGGTTTGGGGTTCAAGCGCAAAACACAAACCCCAGAGAGTGGGGAGGGTAAATACCATTTTTGTTCGTCTTTCCTTCCTCAATATAGCATGCCCTACTTCTTGCTAAATTATTGATATTTGTCTGCTTTATCAGGAACACGAACTGGAAGATGAAGACGTTGTGCAAATCATCAAAAAGGTGTAGTATTAGAATGTCAACAATGCAAAACTACTACCTGAAGCGTGTGGTGAGTCTACTATCTCGAACAACTTTCTTGGGTGAATGATTTGTCCATCAAGTTACATAGCAGGTGTGAAATGTAACAATAGATGGCTTGATCTGTAATTTAGGTGCCTCATAATAGATTTCGAGGGTCTTTCATGTTATCATTTAGTCTTTGGATTACCCTGAATATTTAGTGACATTATGCTTGGAAATACCTAGAGAAATTTTGTTGTTACATAGCTGTTTGTTTGGAAGCATTTTTATGAACTTACTTATTTACCATGTACGAAGAATGTGATGTACGTTTGGAGATTCGAGTTTCTCGTTTCCCTCACCTAGTATTCGAAAATTTCTTCTGAGAGAAAGAGATATTTGTACCATAAAGGCTAGTTTTATGGTACCCTCAGAATTGTTATTCCATCAATTTTTAGATTCAGTTTTGAAGTGTTTCTTATAATAATACAGTTAAGGAGATAACCATTCTTTGCAATTTTATTACAATCAAAACTACCAGAATCAGTAAATACAACATACTTAAAACACAATTTAGGCTTTCACACAGCAGTTGAAGTAGCTGAAGATGCTCCTCCTCCTCCCCTATTACACAAATTGAAATAAAACATGATTATTACTCAAAAATACGCATTTAAAATGATATCAAAAGCTACACAAGTACAGTAAATCGAGCAAGATTTCAAGTTCGAGTCTCCAATTTCAGCTATAGCATTATTACATGGCTATTATAGCTTCATTACGTGCACACCACTCTCACATTCATGTGGTCCTACCCGATATACGAACCTTCCAAATCTCACAAGTACGATATGTTATTTTCGCCATTAGAGACGAGTAAAATTTAACCAAGTTGTTTCGATATTCCATGTGCTATGGTGCTCATTGAAGGACCACCTAAACCCAAGCCATTTTAGCACCAGATACGCCACTCCTCATAGCGTGTTTTCAACATCGCTTAGTCATTCATAATATGATGATTGTTCGAATTCAATACTAATATCTAACTACGACTCATATCTGCATTCGACATAAATGTGAAAATAGGCAAGAAACGTACGATTGGAGAGTCGATCTGATGCTCATTGTGAGCAGAGTTGGAGCTTTGAGTGGATGAAGAGATGAACTCGTCCTCGTTTCCAAGACTGGCTCTCGATGGATCCCTCTTGTTCTGTTTCCTATTTTCTCTGATCTTGGAGAAATCCATAGAGTAATCTGGTATCACTCCTTTCTGATCCCAGTCCCCGAATTGTGGCACTGATAGCCATGCTGCATTTTTCTGAATTAATCACAGAGAAATTTCATGGTTAATTCACATACAAATTCAAGAAAGAGGAATAGTGTTCATTCAGAGAATGATCATCCAAGCAACTATTTGCATGATCACGGATAAAGATGAACAGAATGTTGTTTGAATACTTAACCAGATTTGAGTATGCTTGAATTTTTCCAACTTATAATCTCTTCGTTCATTTGAATTCAAGAATTTGACCATTTCTCAGTAGACTTGCCAAAATTCTTGAATGGAAAGAAAGTTTCTTTATAGGAAGGTTAAAGCATTGCATATAATTCAGACAGTCATTGGCATAACATGCATTGAGATCAGACTTTTTTTCTTTGGGACGAAAAAGTATACAACAAACTTGAATTTTCGATGAGTTATGATCAAAAGCCACAAATTTTCATAGAAATTCTAAGTAAAACATTGACATAGAAAACTACACTCAAAAAGCAGAAAGAAGAAAAACAGCAAAGAAACTCAAAATTCAGGAAAAGTTTCTGAGGAAAAGCCCTTTACCTCTTTGTGATCTTCCATTGATAGCAAAGTTTGGATTTTTAATGAAAATGCGAACACCCTTTTCTTCAAGAAAATGCTTCAATTGAAAGAACACTATATATTATATATTTTAAATAAACAATGATGAGAAAATGTGGATAGATCAAGGGGGAAAACACTCAAAAATCTCCAACTTCAGAGAGAGAGAGAGAGAGAGATAGAGCCAAAGAGGAGGGATGAGTTGATTATTAAATAGGAGGAAGTTAGAGAGAGAGAGAGATGGGCTGAAATTACGAAAATGCCACTGGAGTTTCACACGGTTTGGAAATTAGGACAACATAACTGGCACTTACCTTTTCAACCCTCTTTTCCTTAGCTGTGTTGTGTCCTACTTGGCAACCCTCTTTATTGCATCTTATCATATTAGCCAATCACATGTCACTTTCCTATTACACGGCAATAAAGTTTACCTTACGTATGCTCTCGATATTTCTTCTTCATTAGTAAAATATATACATATAACCTTTATGAGATCAATTTAGGGATGCAACGTTATATTGTACAAATTGATTTGATTGATGGTTATGAGATCATTTCATATATAAGTTTTTGTGAAATATATAGATAAATTGAAATAAATTTTAAAATGGCAGTTATTTTTCTGGATAAATATTCCACTTTACATTTATATAACTCAATCATTTACATATTTTTAATATTTAACGATCACTAATGCCACAAATAATAAAAGTCACAGATAACTAGGACTATAATATCTCTTTCTTTTCCTTTTTTAGCCAGGAATATAATATCTAAATAGTTCATTTTGATAAACACATAATCAAATTTCGAATACCATATGATTTTTTTTCATGCTTCTTAATTAAATTGCATAACATTTTTTGTTTTACGTTAACTTAGTCATGTGCCCTCATTGATTTGATATAATAAATCATTAGACCTAGATAGGAACATTCCCTATGAATTAAAATAAATATAATCCCATGGTTGCTTGGTGAAATGGAATTTAAAGAAACCATAAAAAGTAGATCAACAAATTGCATCCCCAATACAAATCCTATCATATGATTAGTCCAAGGCACACCCACTTCTATGCCAAATCAGATAAGTTTCGAGCAATGCACGAGTTTGAAAATAATATTTTAATTTTTATATTGAGTACATGCATGGTACCTTTTTATTGTATTTAAATTATAATATTATTATTTTCAAATGAACATTTAAAATAAAACTATATTTCATACTTATAAGGATTTTTATTCATTTATTTAACAATCATTTGACATTTCATTGCTTTAAAGATAGTATTTAATCTCGTATCTAAGTACAAATATTTGGTCATGAAATAAAGGAGACACTGGACCAGCCCAAGAAACAATTGTTTTATATCATGGATATATTGGGCTACACAATTGGGCTTTTGTACGGTATGTAGGAGATATCAATTTGGGTAATTGGCCCAACTCTATTGTCCCTTGTTTATTTACACAAAGTGCTATTCATTTTTATTTCTCTCCATTTATTTATTTAATCAATTTAACCCATATAGAGGAGTTTATCATAAGTACCTAACTATTCTTGATTAACCTATTAAGTTTTTAAAAAGAGTGTTTCATTATTATATTTATTTTAGCTGAGCCTGAGCATAGCTACTCTAAATAAATGTGTTTGAATTGTATAACAAAGAAATAAAAATCGTAATAAAAATAATGAAAAAGAAAGGGAAAACGAGTATTTTCATTAGAGAATTTCTTGTCTTGACATGTAAAAATCAATTCAATTGTGTCTTACTCTAAAATAGTCTACTTTCTCATCTGCACCACACAAATCTTTGCCTAATAAGTTAATAAAAAAACAAATAAAATAAAATATCTTTCAAAATCTTCTGAAAGGAATAAAACTTACTAATATTAAGTTATTATTTTTAATGAAATTATACAGCAATACATATAATTATTCAAATATTTTGTACCATGTTTAGAACAAATGAAGTGTGTAGTATGATGATGTTTTTCACATTGGGTATATATGAATTTGTAGTAATAATGATATAAATATAGAGGCGGAAACATGTTAATATATACACACAACCCTGCTACTCTACCCACCGTGGGCACGTTAAGATGTGCCTCCAACTGATGTATTAAAAATCTAGAATATCTATTAATTTTACTTTTCATATAATAAGATGATGTGATCTTTACACATCATTAGTGATATATTAAAAGTTGTCCACGTTGGATATTTTATCATTTTCTTATATACACAGCTACATACAAATTCAAATACATATGTATAAACTGATAGTAGAATCGATTCATATAATAATATATTTTACCTACTTAACTAAAAAATGAATAATAAATATATTAGACCTCAAATTATTATAGTAGATGATGAATCATCTTGGAATTTTCCACACACGTGGCAGAAAACTAGTGGATGGAATTATTTGCTCACAATTTGTGGAACAGAGTATGCACTATGCACCACAAAACACTTTATCTCAACAACAATCTACATTGTCCACATAATATTTGAAAAGGGCCAAAATGGTTTTAAAAAAATTAATAAAAATAGTCAAATGTCCTTAATGAAATAAAAAAATGATTAAAGAATGCAATTTCCAATATGAAATTCATCGTTTTTCTTTTTTCTTCCTAATAATGCCACACAATTTCAAAAAAAGAAATCCATTTATTTTAATTAGTGACAATATTTACAACATTATTCATATCCTTTGATTTTTTAATTTATTACAAAATGACAAATTTGCCCCTGATACAATCTTCTCCCTCTACTTCTCTCCGCCTTCTTCCACACTCCACAGAGCAGAGAGAGAGAAGAGAGAGACGCTGTATAGAGTTTCCAATTCACTCTCCTTCAACACAGTGTTCGATATTCTCATCTTTCTCTCTCTAACACGCACTAATTTCATCGAAAACCCATCGGATTTCACGCAATTCACCGCCACTTTCTCGAAAGGAAAGGATAAGAAGAGAGATGGACTTGGCGTCAAAACTTCAATTCATGGACCTCCGATCAAGTTTCCTCGCCGGAACAACCCCACTTTCTCACTCCTTCCCAGCCACGCGCCGCCCCCTCCACCGCTCCCTAATCACCACCTCCACCATCGCCGCTTCCTCCTCGCTCAAAGCTACAATTACCCACCATACTCTCTCGAAAACCCCAGCTCGAATTTTACCCAAATTACAAGCCATTGCCACCGAAGCATCCACTTCCACCAACACCGTTGAGGAAGAGGAAGACGATATAGAATCCCTATTCTCCGCTAATAATTCCGACGCATCAGAGATTAATTACAAGCGGGGTGGTAACAAGAATTCAGCTGGTGCTTCTTCGATTTCTTCGGGCGTGAGGTTAGAAAATGTGAGCAAAAGCTATAAGGGCGCCACCGTGTTGAAGAACATCAGCTGGGAAGTGAAAAAGGGTGAAAAGGTAGGGCTAGTGGGCGTTAATGGCGCAGGAAAGACAACCCAATTGAGAATTATATCCGGTTTAGAAGAACCGGATTCTGGGAATGTGATTAAGGCGAAGAGTAACATGAAAGTTGCGTTCTTGAACCAAGAATTCGAGGTAGTGTCCACGAGGACTGTGAGAGAGGAGTTCTTGAGCGCGTTTAAGGAGGAAATGGAGGTCGCAGAGAGGCTGGAGAAGGTGCAGAAGGCCATAGAGAAATCAGTGGATGATTTGGAGCTGATGGGGAGGCTGTTGGATGAGTTTGATTTGCTTCAGAGGAGGGCTCAAGCTGTGGATTTGGATGAGGTGGATGTTAAGATCAGTAAGCTGATGCCAGAGCTTGGTTTCGCTCCTGAGGACGGGGATAGGCTCGTTGCATCGTTTAGTGGAGGGTGGCAGATGAGGATGTCTCTTGGGAAGATTCTTCTGCAGGTATAAATGAATTGTTGATATGATCGTTCAAAGTTTAGGTGTAAAACTATGCTTGTTTGATGAATTTCTTTAAACTAGTTCAAGGGTGTGAATGTATGCTTGCCTATTATGTATGACTTTGGCAGCTCCTTGATGTTTAGAGCAGAAATAGAATGATTATGCTACAAACTTATTATCTTGTGTTATTAATCGTTATGGATTCTTGTTTGTTTGATCATTGTTTATCATGGTTTTGGAAACTATATAATTGGTGATCATGTGATGGTAATTTTGCAGGACTTGGATTTGTTGCTTTTAGATGAACCTACAAATCACCTTGATCTTGATACAATCGAGTGGCTAGAGGGTTATCTGAATAAGCAAAATGTGCCAATGGTTATCATATCCCATGACAGGGCTTTCCTCGATCAATTATGTACAAAAATAGTTGAAACTGATATGGGTCTTTCCAGAACATTTGAAGGAAATTACTCTGATTATATCATTGCGAAGGCAGCAGCGGTTGAAGCTCAGCTTGCTGCATGGGAGAAACAGCAGAAGGAGATTGAACACACGAGAGACCTTATAAGTAGGTTAAGCGCTGGAGCAAATGCTGGTCGTGCTTCTACTGCTGAAAAGGTCTCTTGATATGCTTGGTTTTCATACTATATGCAGTCTTTCATGAATTTTAATGAAGAAAAAAATTGGACTTAGAGTTGTACTTGCTCAATAATTATTGTCCACTTGATCGTTAAAATGAGTTGAACACATTTTTTTGCTCATAAACAGCTTCAGCTTTAAGCCTTTGCCTTCTTTTCTTCCCCTCCATTTATTTTGTCTGTAAGAATAAATGGATATATGGGGTATTCAACTACATATTTTGGAAAATATCCAATATACTGCTTTCTTTAAAATAATTGACTATTTCTTCCTCAACATTTTCTGCTTTCTTACCTAATTTCATTTGGAAATATATGCTGTTTTTTTTTTTTTTGGGTGTAGTTTTCTAACCCTTTTTCAATGTCCTTTCTAAATTGTGATGCCAATAGAAACTGGAAAAGCTCCAGGAAGGGGAGCAAGTTGAGAAACCGTTCATTCGGAAGCAAATGAAGATCAGGTTCCCAGAGCGTGGAAGAAGTGGCCGCTCTGTTGTGGCAATAAAAGGTCTAGAATTTGGCTTTGAGAATGAGGTACTGAGCTTACTTGTGATGATAAAAAGAAATTCTTGATGCATATGGGTCTTGTTCATTGAATGCCGTTAAAAATCTTAGAAGTTAGTATGTGGTACTGTGGTTATCTATGTGGCTGCTAACTAATTTTTGGTAGGCAGTCCAAATACAAAAAAGACCTGTTATTATTATTATTATTTTTTTATAAGAGGTGTAGTATACATTCAGTAAACAGTTTTTCTCAAACAACAAATACCACAACTAAACACAATATACTACATATTCATCAGATGCCCAAACTACAACAACTTGTGGGACCTTGTTAATCTAATTAACAATAAATAATAGACGAATGTATCGTGGTAGAGTGTCTAATTTTCACTCATATACTGCAACTATATGACTGAATACAATTAATCAATGGTATGAAGAAGGACTCGAAACACATCCACAAGGGCATGGTCTTTCTTTCTTTCTTGCTTTCCTTTCATTATTATCATTATATTTATATTATTTTTTCAATATAGCATTTTGAAAAGCATTATCGAACTTCAACGTTGTAATTTTTTTACCTGTCTCTAATATCACCTTTCTGAAAATATGCACTATTTTTATGTAAATTTGTTGCTCCAGGTTCTATTCAAGAATGCGAATCTTACTATTGAAAGGGGAGAGAAAATCGCCATTCTTGGTCCAAATGGTTGTGGAAAGAGTACATTACTTAAATTGATTATGGGCATGGAAGAACCAGACCGCGGTGAAGTTCTGATTGGGGATCACAATGTATTGCCAAACTATTTTGAGCAGAATCAGGTTTGCTATCCCAATGGCTTCTATCATTTTGATCTTTAGCTCTGATTCTCAGAATTCGGTTTTAATGGTAGCACAAGTGTGCATTATTCTTTCATTCCACTTCTCTTTTATTAATTCAAGATTTTTCTGTTTGTTTTCAGGCAGAGGCACTTGATTTGGATAAAACGGTGATAGAAACTGTGGCTGAAGTTGCAGAGGACTGGAGGCTTGATGACATAAAGGGTCTACTGGGCCGTTATAACTTCAAGGCAGATATGCTTGACCGTAAAGTCTCGTTTCTAAGTGGTGGTGAGAAGGTAGATGACTAATGTTTCTCTTATTATAACATGCTACTTCATTTAGATGCCCTGTTTGCTAGAATTTGTATATGATGCTATAGACCTTATAAGAATGGCAGATATGATTTTTTTCTTTTCAAAAGCTGTTTATGATCTGTGTCTATCATGACTTGATGATGATTGCAATGCATATGTGGGTTCTTAATGATAAGCCCCTGTTCATGATTTTCCACTCTTGCAGGCTCGGCTTGCCTTTTGCAAGTTCATGGTCAAACCATCAACTCTGCTCGTCTTGGATGAGCCGACAAATCACTTGGACATACCTACAAAAGAGATGCTTGAGGTTTGGGTTTTGATCCCTTTTGAGTTCTGTATTCCATTGCATCTTTCAAAATTTTCTTGCTTCATTTTTCGTGTTTTACCAGGAGGCAATAAATGAGTATCAAGGCACTGTTATAACGGTCTCTCACGATCGATACTTCATAAAGCAAATTGTGAACCGAGTCTTGGAAGTAAAAGATGGGGTTCTACAGGATTATGCAGGAGACTACAATGTAAGTCCTGGTTTGAAGATGTATTGTTTATGTCAAAGATTTGGAATTATTCCCAATTGTGAATTCTGATCATTCTTTTTCGGCCACAGTATTATTTGGAGAAGAATCTTGAAGCTAGAGAAAGGGAGCTCGAGCGAGAGGCAGAGGTCGAGGAGAAGTCTCCAAAAGCCAAAGCTAAATCCAAGATGTCAAAGGTATATAATAAGAGTTCAGATAAATGTTGTTTTAGTATTATTAGGTTCTTCAACAACTGTCCTAACGAATACCCTTGTTTCTCGTTTCTGGTCAGGCGGAGAAGGAAGTTCGAAAGAAGCAGAAAATGCAAGCATTTCAAGCTGCTAAACAGAAATCAAAGAGTTCGAAGAACTCTAAAAGATGGAAGTAAAGATCAACCTCACAGTTTCTTGAATCTACTTGCTGTTTCTCCACTTATAAAAAACCTGGGAAATTGCGGTATTTAAGCTTTGTTTATTTGTATATATACATCACTAGAATAGGCCCCTTTTGTTAGAAATTATTGGGATGACAAAACCAGCTGGTTCTAAGTTGTTGAAGATGATGATCCAATACCAATTCTTGTGGCAGTATTATCATCAATCGTAGTTTATTGCATCAATGCATGTCATGTGTATAATAGTATCGTACTAGTGTATCATCAACTTCAAAGAGTTCTTTCCATTCTTGAAATTTAATATATGCAAATACTACTAGTAGCCATATTAACAACATGATCAAGTCATATAGATCCAATTACATACATACATACATAAACAACCATCTCCTTCTTCCATTTTCACACCATTCTCTTTGTAACCCTAACCTTCAATCCATCCCTCATGTAGAGAATAATCGAACAATTGGGCGCGATGTGATGGCCCTCGACTAGGGTTACTTGGTAGTTATGGATCATTGTAGCCGCCACCGCCTTCATCTGAGTGAAAGCCACCTCCTTCCCCAAGCAAGTCCTCGGACCTGCATTAAACACCAAGAACTTATACGATGGCTCATGCCTGATCGTTCCACGCTCAGATATCCACCTCTCTGGCTTAAACTCCAAGCAATCTTCCCCCCAAATCGACTCCATTCTCCCCATCGCGTACAAGAAGAACAACACCTTCATCTTCGAGTGCACATAATGACCGCTCGGGAGAATTTCTTTCTCCGTTGGTTCCTTGTGTTGAAAAGGCACCGGTGGATACAACCTCAACGCCTCACACAACGCCCCGTGCATGTAAACGAGCTTGCACGTTTCTTCAACCCTGAAAACGTGCCACTTGTCCCCTTCACCCGGGGGACAGACAGACCTCAACTCATCCCTAATCTTCGCCTCAACTCTAGGGTTCATCGACACAAGCCACGTGAACCATGTCAGAGCCGAGCTGGTCGTGTCCCTCCCCGCGATCATGAGATTCAATATAGTGTCCCTCAAGAACTTATCATCATCTAGGCCAATACCATCTTGATCTCCTCCATTGATATAAGAAGTAAGCAAATCATCACCATCTCCTCCATCATCTTCGCCTCGTCTTCTCAACTCGTCCCGTTTCTTGGTAATATACTTGCCTATTACCTCATCCAAGACCACCCAAGCTTCACCCAGCTTTCGTTCCGACCCAATGTTTAACCACCTCTGCAACTTCCACACCTTCTCCGGAATCACATGGCGCATGAAAATGGCTTCCTCAGCATCATCCATGGCCTTGGAGAAGGGCACTTCAGACATTTCCACAGACAAACACCCTGGATCATAACCAGTGACCAAAACACAAGTAGTATCAAACGTTAGCCTCTGAAACACATCCTGCAAGTCCACCACCTGGTTTTTCCGACACACCATATCCAGCACGGGAACGAGGCCGTGCGCCACCTTCTCGCGGCTGATCCTCACCAGACAACGGTGGAAGCGATGGTGGCCGATCAGAGCCCTCGCCACCTTCCTTTGATGCCTCCAAGAATCAGTGTCGGAATTGAAAATCCCTTCTCCCAAAACGTCAAACATCTCCTTAAACCGAGGCCCTTTTGGGAAATTCTTGAAATTAGCACTCATAATGTAGTGCACGTTGCTAGGGTTTGCAGTGACGAGAATCTCCATGTTGGAACCCCAGGGCCCACGAAACAAGAAAGTGCCACGTCGGCTACGGCGGAGAATCGCCGTGCAGTCGTCGTGAATCCGGCCGACGTTGAGCAGAAGCGCCGGCAGCATTCCGATCAACGGCCAGTTCCATGCACGCTTCTTCTTGTGATAATTCCTCCAAGCCCACACACCAACAAACCAAGCAAATGCTAAGAACACTTCTAAATACAATATTTTTTCCACCATTTTTATTTCATCAAAAAACGTACACTAATTCTTGATTTCCATGTGTGTGTGTGTGTGTGTGTTTTGTATTAGATTTTCTGCATAACTTTCACCAAACTGCAGTTGATCTTACATTTGGACATATCTTCCTTATTGCTTTTGGAAAATCTTGGAAAGATCAAACCTCATTAATTTCGACGAAATCTTTTCGATTTTTATCCTCGAACTTTGTCTCTTCACCAACAGAAAATCATGGCTGACGTGTCACTATAGGTTGAGCAATTCAAAAGCTGCAATTAATTAATCTTTTTTTTTTTAAAGTTTGAATGAATTAATCCTCAACAACTACCCACCTCTTAGTTAATTCCCTCTCGATTTCTTGAATAATATTTTACGTAATTTTTGTAGTAAATTAAAAGCTAAAAAACATTTTCTTGTTTTTAGCAAACAAATGAAGCAACAAATAGAGTAACCTTAAAACTTACATCAACATGGAAATATGCTTGCTGAAGTTGATTATCATCCTCAATAAGCTTGCCATTGATAGAATTCTTACGATTTTCAGTTCGATTCAATCGTAAGTTTATTGCATTGTGACCTCGTATATATACATGCAATGCAATAAAAAGAACATTATGTATGATATTTAAGCAGCTAGCTAATATTTTTATAATTATATGATACAAAAATTCACAAAATATTGGGTTTCTGATTTCTAACACGCATGCATGCAATTTGTTAGAAGTCATTTGTTTTACATGGTGCTATGTGTTCTTCTCGTATACAATACGATTAGCAATAGAGTAATCCAACCCCTATACTGTTTCGTGTTTTATGTAAAATATTTGTGCAATACTACATATACGTATGCGACAAGTACTGCATGCATACGTGGTTCATGAAGAAGATATACTCGGAGAAAATATAATTATTTATTTGAAATAAATATTGAGCTTGTGACTTGTACTTAATTTGTCAACTAGATTGAATTGCATTTAATATGATTTAGATGAAAATATATAGTGAAAATATTGACCGTTTTAGCCAATGTTATAAGGAATAATTCTTTTACTAGCTACTTGTGAAGATTAAAACAAAGAGAACAACTCCTGTGCAACTTGTGCACCGATCAGTGGATCCGTGCACAACAATCTGGACCGGTTGTTGCCCCACTCGCACTGAGGACGCGCTCCACATGGCAGACGCGTGTTAACACGCGCCATTAAATTAATTTTTTTTTCATTTTACTGTTCATCATCTTCTCGAGCGGATTTGGGGAAAAACTGCGACAACCATTGTTCATGGTAAGCTCTTCTTTTACCATGAAAACAGACTAATACTCTAATTTAATTTCGATCTATTGACATAACAACAAACATTGATCAAATTTCGACCATAAACACATATATACTGTTTCTGAAAAAAATTTCCGCCATTGATACAGTGATTGAAGTTTTGAAGCAGGCGTAGGAGAAGAAAGAGATCCCAAGAGTGTTTTGGTTAACCATTAATTCAAGCGATTAACGATTCGAAGTCTTATTAGCGATTTGTGAATCGCTAGGGTTTTCAAAAATAAGCTGATACAGAGTCTTTCAATTGAAGATTCAAGGACGAAACTGAAAAAAATATGGGAGAAATTACTGGTAATTTCTTTGTGAATCGTGAGAGTTTTCAAATTTGATACAGTATTCGATTAACCATTAATTCAAGGTTTGAAACTAATCGAATTGAAGATTCAAGGACGAAACTGAAAAAATATGGGAGAAATTACAGATAATTTAAATCCATGTAATTTCATACAGTTATATTAAGTTATGTACTGTTATATTAATTTATGTAGTACTGTTATGTTATTTTAGTGATACAGTTGTGTTTATTAAGTGATACTGTTATTTATAAGTTAGTGGTACTGTTATACTGTTTGAATGACATTGTTATACAAATACTGTTAAAAAACATGTATTACAGGTTTCATTGATTACATATATTTTTCAAAAAAAAATTAATTCAACACCACAATTGATTTCAAAACACAAAAATATTGTTGTTTTCCACCACTCAAATAATTCAACACAAATATTACTTCTTCTCAACACACTTTCTCTTCGGTCTAACATTTTGTTTCATCACAGCTTGTGTCTTCTCCATATTCGCAACAACCTCTTGTCTCTTAGCTACAATGTATTTTGGTTTCGCCAAATAAAACCTTGTAACAGTATCAATCAAACTTGTCCTTTCCTCATTCAATTCTGACATAAGAATGACAACAACAAATTCTGCCCTCAACACTTTCCTCAAAATTGGCTGCAATGAGAAGAAAATAGATTAAAAACTAATAATACTGCATAACAGTATTCACTGTACGATTTAGTTACATAACTAATTCTGTTTATGTATTGCCCTTGATCAGTACCACTAACTTATACATACCAGTACCACTCTAGGAACACAACCGTATCACTAATAACACAACCGTACTACATATATTAATATAACCGTACCATATAATTTATACATAGCAGGACTACTTAATGAACACAACTGTATCACTAAAATAACACAACAATACTATATAACTTAACATAACAGTACTATATAATTTATACATAACAGTACCACTTAATGAACACAACCGTATCATTAAAATAACAGAACAGTACTACATATATTAATATAACAGTATTATATAATTAATACATAACAATATTATTTAATGAACTCAACCGTATCACTAAAATAACACAACAGTACTATATAACTTAACATAACAATACTATATAATTTATACATAACAGTACTATATAATTTATACATAACAGTACCACTTAATAAACACAACCGTATCACTAAAATAACATAACAATACTAGATATATTAATATAAGAGTACTATATAATTTATACACAACAGTACCACTTAATGAACACAACCGTATCACTAAAATAACACAATAGTAATACATAACCTAACATAACAGTACTATATAATTTATACATAACAGTACTACTAACTTATATATAACAGTACCACTCAATATTATGTACGATTTAGTTACATAACTACTAACTTATACATAACAGTACCACTCAATGAACACAACCGTATGACTAAAATAACACAACAATATTACATAAATTTATATAACAATACTATATAATTTATACATAACAGTACTACCAACTTAACATAACAGTATTATATAACTTAACATAATAGTACTATATAAATTAATATAACAGTTCATAACATAATCTAGTTGTTCAAGTAATACTGTATAACAATAACACTAATACTGTATAATAAATATACTAATACTGTGTAACAATAACACTAATATTATTGGGAGTTCTTCATACTGTTATCTAACTGTTTCAACTTCAAACAAACAGTAGCACATTGTCCACATAGTTGGGTATTATTATGACTAATACATTGTCTACATAGTTGGGTATCTCCAGAATAATCAGAATAAATTCCAAACTAATGGTATCTACATAGACGTCTTAACTCTCCATGAGAATCATAGTTACATTACTTATAACTTTCTTTCTTTATACAAAAATCAAGAAGTCTTTGTTGCTGCTTTTTTCATTTTATTATAGCATATCCATGAACTTAGAGTCCATATCCATTAGAATTCTGTGGTGAACTTCCTAACATTACACCATTAAAACTCAATTAAATTCTTTAATATTTTTTGGATTTGGGAAATGCAGTAAAGGGCACAATTCCAAGAATAACAACCTCAAAAAAAGAAGGAAAACAAAAATTATTCTTCTTTACCAAATTCAATCACCATCAACAACAAAACGAAATTAAATGATTATTGCATTAACTAAACCACACCCACAAAACTAAATATACACATTAGAACTGAAAACAAAAACATAAATTAAACAAAAAGAATTAGAAGCACGATACCTTTAGTCCAGTGGGTCTTTGCTCAGAAATATTTGGGAAATGTAGTAGAGGGTACAATTCCAAGAATAACAACCTTCAAAAAAGAAGGAAAAAAAAATATTCTTCTTTACCAAATTCAATCACCATCAACAACAAAACGAAATTAAATGACTATTGCATTAACTAAACCACACCCACAAAACTAAATCAGTACACATTAGAACAGATGAACAGAAAGTCAAAACCATGATTTCAAGAACAAGAAAATCCAAACTCAAAATCAAAAACCCAGAAAAACCCATTAATCTTTTTCCACAAGTTACAATCTTTGTACCCCCATAAAAACAGAAACATAAATTAAACAAAAAGAATTAGAAGCACGATACCTTCGGCTCGACAAAAATAATGGACAGACAAAATAAAAGTTCAAGCTGAGAAATGACTTTAATAAGACTTTCACAGGCCACATTCATGCATTCATGCCAATCAAGCTGAGATATATCACATTCATGACAATCTGATCATATAATTATACAAACCAAAATCAAAGAAAATCACTACTCATGAGACTTATTCAGGAAAAACAACAACGTACAAGTTATATAGATTTGACCATCTGATACACAAATTACTCATCAGATAATAGAAGCAAAATCAGATAATAAATGTCCTAAATCATATGAATTGCATTCGCCTAAATTGCATAAGATATTTGCAGTAAAATTTGTAATCATTAAATTAGGGCACTGAATCGTCAATTGACAATCTGTGTGAGAGAGAGGTATTAGCGGCGAACCTGCGGCGGCGGTGATGAGCTCCAATCGATTTTTCTTCGAACTGAGTGCGTCGCGCGGAGACGAGATTCTTCTTCGAACTGAATGCGTTGTGTGATTCTTCCTCCTCTAGTATTTCTCTGTGTGTGAGAGAGGGAGAGACAGTTTCTCTTTGATTCTTCTTTTCAAACTCCTCTGTGTGCGAGTGTGTGCGAGAGGGAGACAGGGACGATTCTTCTTCACGTCGCGCGATTTTTGCAATTTCGAATATGTATGTGTGTGAATTAATACATATGGGCCGAAAAATTTCATCCTTCAATGGGCCGAAAAGTTAATACTATTGGGCCAAAAAATTAATACAATTGGGCTGTACATCAATTGGGTTTTGGATGTGGGCTGGACACCAAATTGTGGTGCACGAATCTAAGATCCGTGCACCTCGTGCATAAAAGTTTTTGCCTAAAAGAAATTATTATTTCTAGCCATTTTTTCATTGTTGCCTAAATTATGAGAATATAATGTTAACTTGGATCTTGTACATGTCAAAAGCTAATAGCTAGGAATTGGAGTGGTAACTTTCATTTTTATTAGCCGGCCTAAATTGATATTTAAGGGCCACATTAATTTGTTACGAAAAGATAATTGAATTCTTCCATTTCTATCTTAATAATAATAA
The DNA here is from genome assembly GCA_946896805.1 of Scutellaria galericulata. Lineage (NCBI taxonomy): Eukaryota > Viridiplantae > Streptophyta > Magnoliopsida > Lamiales > Lamiaceae > Scutellaria > Scutellaria galericulata. The sequence continues at coordinate 18,825,330 of OX335794.1, forward strand.
TAATAATAATAATAATAATAATAATAATAATAATAATAATAATAATAATAATAATTCCCTTCAATCAGAGACAGAGCTAGGGGGGACTGGCAGCGGCGGCCGCCCCCTCAAATTTTTCGATCGAACTACTCGTATATACATATATAATGTAATTATAGTTAAAAACACGGATTTCGCCCCCTTCAAATTTCAAAAACTTTGATAAATATCCCAAAAAAAATATTTCGCCCCCCTTGTTAACAAATCCTGGCTCCGTCCCTGCCTTCAATTCCACTTATCTCAACAATCGATATCGCCACTTGTTAAATAACAAAGTAATTTGTTGTAGAGGGTAGTGACTAGTGATGAAGACTTATGATGAGAAAGGTTGATGAAAATTTGTTATTGAATATTTCAGTCTGTATTAGCCTGTGATTGATATAAAATTAGAATTTCAATAAACTTCTAACTAATTTAGATATAGGGAGTTTAGGAAATTATATGCTAACTGATCAGATTACAAAAAATAATTAAAGGAAAAGAAACATACTGATCTAGAGAAGTGTCAAGAATTAATAACCTGGCAACAAACTAAATCTTTCTAGTCCTCTGTCTGATTCTATTATTACCAAATCCAATTTATACAAATCTAATTAGTTAAGTTTTAAATTATATGAGGAACACAAATGTTGTTGTGCACGGATCCTAGATCTGTGCAATCGGGTCGATCCGACCCGGGGTGCATTTCAGGCGTCCGACGTGCGCCTCACGCACCCACACGCACCCAAACCTTAGTCCAAACCCTAGTTTCGCAGTTATTTGGCTTAACCTTTTAGTTTGGCGAACCTAACCTTTTAGTTTACCAAATATAACCTTTTAGTTATGTTCACATAACATTTTGTACTGTACGACAAATTTATAATATCTTTCACAACCTTTCATATCTTTATGTTGTAATAATACAACCTTTATGCATAATAATTTAACATTTTCGTTATAATAATATAACCTTATATTATTCTTTAAATACATAAAAGTTATGATATTTGTACATAAAAATTATACTAATATAACATAAATGTTAAATTATTATAACATAAAGGTTAAGCCATACTATATGAATTTTTATAGTGAAAAAAAGTTTTAAGTAATATCGCTTAAATGTTATGATATATGTACGTTAAAGTTATACTAATATAACATAAAAGTTATACTTGGTTAACATAAATGTTACATAACTTTTAATTATGTTTTTTATATTGAAAAATGTCAAGTAATTTTACTTAAAGGTTATGTCATTTGTACATAAAAGTTATACGCGGTAAATATAGAAGTTATATTCGGTAAACATAAATGTTAAAATTAAAAAAAAAAAAACTAGGCGCGAATCTAAACCAGACCCAACCCGATCCGACCCACGCGCCCAGTTGCATGGATCATGATCCATACATTTGGTGCACACAAACACTACTCTATGAGGAATTAGAGAGATATAAAGTTGTGATTTGGAGGGACTCTATTATTCGTACTTTCTTATAATAAAAAAAATAATAATAATAGTAGATATTCATTAGAAATAAAATAAAATAATATATATATATATATATATATATATATATGTATATATAAAATCTAGAGTTGTATTCTGAAAATCTTTTATCTCCGTGTCCTCTCTCTCTAAATCTATATATAGGAGGTAATATGGAAGTAAAATTTTGTATAGATCTTTTTGGTTGCAAATAAGTCTTTGCGCCCAAGCTTTTTCTGCAGACCCCTAACTTCAACTTTTCACACGCACGTGTGTATATATACACGTAAATATATGTGTTGTTCTGCAGACTTTCTAAGGTATAAACCCTAACTTCAACTTTTCACACGCACGTGTATATATATACACGTAAATATGTGTTCATACATGTAGGGAGTCAACGAGGGATATATAGAAGATTCATGCTGCATGCACAATTAAGTATTAGGGTTTATATGATTTCGTTTAATTTATTCCTTGAAATTGTTACGTATATATAAATCTTTTCTTGGTTCTCTCTCTCTTTTTGTATATTTTCCAAATTGGATTAAGGGATAAACTTAATGATTTTCGTATAATTTAATAAAGAAAGGGACTAGATGGATCAAAACCTAGTCTAACAGTACAGACAGTTATGGGTTCTGCATTACTGGCTATGGATAGAACTAATGATTTTGTGAAAACCATCATATATGAATTTCCTGAAACTTGGCTATTTCTTTGCATCGTGTTAACATTATGACTGATTAATGAAACTACTTTTCTTGATAATTTTATGGCCTGAGCCATTCTTGATTTTCTGGCACCATTAGGGTTAAAATAATGGGATCATTAGCTACTACACATGATGAAAAAGAATGCAGCAAGACGATGACCAATCCCAGCAACGGGATGGTTTTGGAGTCGAAACCTGAAAGTCCAAAGAAGAATATAGCGGAGACGAGCAAGAAGTGGTTGCCGATGGAGGATGGCATTGTCGTAATATCTGAGAGATCAAGAAATAATGAGGAGGTGGTGAAGGAGAAGGTTGATAAATACATGGACAGAGTCCTCTATGGCAGTAAAGAAAGTTCATTGCCTGTTTTCAGATTGTTGTGCAGAGAATAATTAATAGAGCTAGGGATATATTATAACATTTGGATTAATCCATGTTTACTTGATGTTGATTTGCAAGTTATGATTTCCCTGTGAATTTTCAAGTTGCTATAGTCTAATATTATAAACTTTCGTTAATATATTTCTCTGATCATTTGCATGGGTTTAATAAGTTTGAATTCTCTGTTTGCTACATATTTAACTTCATTTTATCGACATATTTATTTATTTATTATTGTTATATTGGTTTCATAAAATAAAAGATTATGTACAGAACAATGATTAGTTTAAGCTCCAAGAATTATGAAACCAAAATAACAATAATAAATAAACATTTCCCAGTAATTAACTTTGAAGAGACTGGAATGGATTCTATTGTCATTGGAATGGTAATTGCAACTATCTAATCATTGGGAAGTTAAGGATGTCAGTGTAAATACTGAAATACTATACAATTATGCCAAAATGATGAGTAATTTTTCATTATCACAATAATATGATAACAAGCACAAGCTTCAACTCAATTTCGATCAGCTAGAATTCAAGAACATAGACCTCAAAAATGAAAAAATGGCAGAAAGAATAGAGATGTATAAAGTCAGTTGTGCATTTGGCAAACAAAATACACTAACCCTTAAAAGGGGAAAAACGAAGAGTGTCGTTCATCCGAGGAAACCGAAAAGTGTAATGCATAAAGCCGTATATACTGCAGTTGAAGGACATGATCTTACACGTTAATATCCGTACGCTTTGATCTAGCACTGGCTATCTCGTGAGAGCTTGTCAATGCAAATCTTGGGATGCTATAACTGTAATTGTCGGGTGTTGACATGGGCTGCTGTGGATAGAGCGTGGGAGGTGGCGTCAAGTTCCGCTGAGCTGGAAGGGGAGGAAGCACGTTGTACTTGTATGAATCGCCAATCAGACTGTAATCAATGGAATACAAACTCAGAAGCATTATAGGACATTTGTAGAAAGGACAAAAGGGTGTATATATATATATATATATATATATATATATATATATATATATATATATATATATATATATCAGAGTTACAAGAAACATGTGCATCTAATCTATCAACTTAAACTTCTTCAACAAATAAGTGGAAGTAGACTTTGATGAAACGGAAAAGATAATAACCGAGAACTTCTCGCCTAAAATGAATATTTTTAAGATTTAGACTATCCTCCCATATTTGGGCAAAAATTGATGCTTTTCTGAGGTGTTGCTCACCAAGTAATACCAAACAATCTTGTACTGATTCTACTTGCCAAAGGAAAGCCAAAGGCAAAATGAACTATGTAGCTTCTACTTGCACACGAATAATATTCCAGAATAGGTTAACTAGAGGCAACAAAAGGGCAAATTATCTGCATGTCATACCTAGAATTTTTGTATAGATGGTCCTCATCGCTCGAGATTTCACTTGATTGTGTCAATGGTCTATTAACTTGGGTGGACCATGGAGATACACCAGGCAACTCATCTGAGAAGTACCTTCTCCTGATCAACTGCAAAAAATATACACCTCATTTACGAGATTGTACCAAGAGAGAAGAAATCATTTGGTATTATAAGGGTCAAAATATACACCATTCGGAAAAACTTCATCACGGCTTCCTTGTCGTATCTGGCTTCTTTGGCAGCCTGAGATGAGAGCCTAATTAGTTTTAGCTGTCATAAAGTAGTTATGATCTATGAATGCCATATTCTATAACTGAACTTACTGCAATGAGACCCCCTCCACTAGGGAAGCTCTCGGTCAACGGAAGTTCCTCACTTGATGGAAGTAATCCCTGTTTCTCGACCCAGTGACGAGCTACATCAACAAGATTTCCGCTACTCACTCGAGTTCCCTCCTTTGGAGCGATATCTGTTTTGTTACCAACAACAATATAGGGTACGGGAAGCCCTCCAGGACCTCCAGATGCCAAAGGAGCTGAGAATGTTCCAGTTGCTGCAATCTCAGCAGCCCACTTTTGCAAGCTACTCTTTGTCCTTCTTTGAGAAAGATCGTGAACAAACATAACACCTAAAAATCAAAGTTCCCGCCCGAAAAGTAGAAAAAGGACTTGTAAACAAGAAGCTTACAATCACAAGATATGAAACTTAAACAATCAATTTGGAAGAGTTACTACAAATGACATGATGCATTATGAACATAGTTAGTGAAGATCTTTTTTTTTTTTTTTTTTTTTGCAAAACCTGTGTTCCTTTGTGTAATCATATAAACTCTGGAACAAGCTAAAAACAATGTCTGCTTACCATTGATTTGAGAATAGAACAGAGACCGGCAATCTTTATAACGCTCGTGTCCTGATATGTCCCAGAGTTCAATAAAAAAATCTCGATCAGCATCACCCTTGATGCTACTTGATGAACTAGCAGAACTTCCATAAGTTGTATGCTGCAAAGAACAAAAAGGCATGAACTACACATGAAAGAGAAGTATCCAACTCATTTGAGGACGATGAATTAAATTCGTACCTTGACACTTACAGAACAGCCCACAGTTTGAGAAGGCCGAGCAATGGAGGAACCATTCATTATCAGATGAACAAGAGAAGTTTTCCCCACACCTGAAAAAATATTTCAATTAGTATGGAGCTCAATAGTGTCAACAACAACAAACTAAGTTTTAACCCCTTTCTTTTCCAAAACCCACCGCATTATATTCTGATTATCGCTATCATATGCCTTTTCAAGATCAATAAATACCACATGTAAATCCTATTTTCTCTGGTTCTAATGCTTAAATCCTCAAACGATCTTCTAGTTAAATATAAAGCTTCCATGGTCAACATCCTTGGCATGAAACCATATCGGTTTTATTAATATATTAGTCTTTTGTCAACTTTGTTTCTAAACCATCTACCCTGATTATGTCAGCCCCTTAGGTTATGCTTATCCAAATAAACAGTCTATAATCAAGTTTGCACTTCATCTAATCAAGACCCTCTGACAAACTATCCTGAACTTATTAAGCCTCAGACTAAGATTGTGAATACATTAGATCACAGGTAATAGAAATAAGAAAGCAAACTAAATTGTACATGCCACCGTTTGAGATTTCATGTTCACTTCCTAATAATCTCGTACAAGGAAGAATAGTAAGCTGTAACAATCAAACTAACATAATTTCCATTCTGCACCCAAAATTGACATCATACAGAATGCCAACAAACTTTGGTTATTGAAAGAGGCACATCGTTTTCATTTGAACCCATAATACATTGCCATGAAGCTCAATCTAACAATTCCAGAACCACCATCAAAGAAAACAACCCATTTAAAAACATCATAGAATAAAAAACGAGGTACACAATGAAAATGTAATGAACAACAACAACGATAACACAAGATTCATAACGATAACAAGTTACCTGAATCTCCAACAACAAGCACTCTGACCTGGCCAACGGGAGGTCCACCATTCTGCTCTTTGGTCTCCCTTTCCCTTTCCCTCCAAAACATTTCTCTCCTCACTTACAAACAAAACAATGTCTTCTCAATGCAAAAAAAAAACACCAATAGTATCCGATAAAATACTCACACAGCTACCTAAAGTCCATTAAATAACCTAAATCTCCAAGAAAAACATCACTCAGAAATAGGGCCTTTCAAATGGCAACCCACAACAAACATGCCACACCGACAACGAATTCAAACCGAAGTAACCAGCATTTCAAATGCCCATAAGATTCAAAATTGGCAGATCTTCCAAAAATTTCAACGGTCACCTCCTTTAATCAGACCACACCTATAGCAATTTCCAACTAACTGCCCCAAATACAACCAGTTCTTCAGCCTAATAATGCTAAAAATCAAAAGGGTTTAGTACAACAAATTCAACTTATCTTCTTCAAGGCACACAAATGCATCTAAGATCTACAACAAAACCGCCATAACCGAGGATAAACTTCTATTTCCTTGGGAAAATCAAACCGGTAACGGGCTTCAATATATGCGAATCACAGATACGAGAATGAGTGATCTGAGATCAAATTGCTTGTGCTAATATACGAAATTTAAAAGGAATTTGGATCGTAATGAGTTTTCATTGGCGGTTTGAACGGTTGGGTTTGGGATTGTTGAGCTAATTGAGAGGCGATTGCAGAAAGCTGTGAAACGCGACTTTGGTAGTTCAGATCCGTTGCCCAAATCTTGACGGCTCCAAAAGCACGAGATTTTGTGGGTAGAAAGTCTCAAGTACAATTACACTTGTATCCTCCAAGTTCATTACTGTTGTTACATATTCATTAGGGTGTAAATTGTAATTGAGTGAAGGTTGATGGACTGTCTATTTGAACTTTTAATTAAACTCGATCATCTTTTAAATATATATATATCGATCAACGTATATATAAAAACACAGTTATAAGAAATTGTTTCTGCTCATTTTTACAAGACTATTTTCTCTCATTTATATAAATTTATTTTTGTTAAAAAATATTTACACAAAAAATTATGTTTATTAATCATTATTTCAACAAGACAGCTTTCTCTTTTCTATGTATATATGAAAACACAGTTTCAATTATAAGAAATTGTTATCGCTCATTTGTATAAGACAGTTTTTCTCTCATTTATATAAATCAATTTTTGTGAAAGAAATATTTGCATGCAAAAAATATGTCGATTACATCATTATTTTGAAAATTAATATGTCGATTACATCATTATTTTGAAAATTAATTTGTATCTTGTGAATGATTATGAAAATTAATTTGTATATCTATCTATTTATATATAAAAGCACAATTTCAGTTATAGAGAAACGGTTCCCGTTTCATTTCTATTAAACAGTTTTCTCTCATTATTTTGAAAATTCAAAATATTCATATTTCTATCGAGATTGATATTTTGAATTTGTAGTACAATTTAAATTGAAAATTAGAAAATATTAATGTTTTTTTACAAAATACCCGTGCATTTCTGATTAATTTAATTTTATCAAGTTGGATATTGATAAATCCAAACTTAAATTAAGGTTAATTAAACTTGTGTGGAATTTAAGATTCTTAGTTATTTCTGATTGCTTATGAAACCACTCAATAATTAAATATCTATGAAATAAAATTATCGGGATATTGACACACTTGCAAGCATGTGTGTGCTGAGAATTTTTTTTTTTTTTTTTAATGCATAAACCTGAAGATATGTTATTATTTAATATGTTGATGAGTTTATCATTTAGAATATCAAAATTTAAAAAAAAAATTGAAAACAAAAGAGTTAAAAAAAAAAGTGCAATTTGCTTCAATGATTCCACATTTTACGAATATAATTTTCCACTTTTTAAGGCTTATAGAAAAACAAATTTAACTAAATTCGAGTCAAGCCGAATAAGGTCTAAGCTTTCAGTCCATTTAGCTCAATTACAAGCAAATGGGCCCCAATCTATATTAGTCCGACTTATAAAATCCCTTTACGCCTCAATCCAAACATACCATAATTTACTTTGTGACTTGTTGGCTCATAGATGTATCATGTACAAATTACAACGATGTATGTAATCACACCACCATAATTCTTTCAAAAATAAAATAAAATAACAACACCATAATTCCTTTCAAAAATAAAATAAAATAATAACACCATAATTATTTAAGAGTGCATAAAACATTTGTGTTATACAAAATCTTGTGAAAAATTATCTCTGTGAAAAAATAATTCCTAGTTAATATCCAATTTGTATCAAGTGTACGGAAAATTGGTCAAGTTTATAGATCTCCGGAGCAAGTTGGAACCAGTCTACAAGTTTAGAATTTCTCATTTCATTTAATTGTCATGTTATATAGCTAGTATAACATTACAATATACATATTTAACATGTGCTAATAAAATTGAATTAAGATCATCTTCAACACTGTATTTACAAATTATTCGAATTTCAAGTTTTTGTACTTCAATAACATTGTAAAAGGTTGTGCGACATTTCTTAATTGTCATCTATACATTGGGTTAATGCACGTTTAAAACCCGTGGTTTTCTTCATTCTTTTTTTTTTTTTTTCATTTTTTAATACATTTTCTTTTCCTTTTCTTTTCTTTTTTTCTTTGTTCCTTTTCTTTTCTTTAATAATAAGAAATATTATGTAATATTCAATTTTAATGCAAAAAATAGTACAGATTGCTTGAGATGAATAACAATTTTTACATTAGAATAATACAAAATTTACAGTAAAATACCATACACTATTGGAGAGGCCCTAAGACACTAAAGCATGATAACATTTCTTTTGGAACCAATTGGTTCCAATCAGATTATCTATTACGAATAATGTTGTGTAGGTAAGTTATTAGACAAACAAGTCGTTAAGGTAATGAAATGAAATATGAGATTGCAACATGATTATTAAAACAAATAGAGAAATTATCAAATAAATAGAGAAATCAGTACGATTTCAGACACCATTCCATCAAATTGGGTCAAGAAACATAGTTAAATTGAATAATGTCCTCAAATCCAAATTCTTGGATTCAAACACGAGGAAAATGGTCCACAAATTTTCCTTCATCTCTAAGATAATATATGATACAATCATGTATACTTTCACAAATTACAGTGTTAGTTACATATTGTATAAAAAGCTACAATTATAAGAGTAATTAATACCACATTTGGGTGGTGAAAACATATATAAATTTGTACAAAAAAAGAAAAATAAAAAAAAGGAGATTTGTTTGTGTTATGCATGGTTGTGTACTCCTTGATAGGTTGTTATGACATATCTTGAATCCTCACTCTCTCTTTCTACCCTTTTCTTCACATTGCATCCTCCTTCTGTACACTTGAAATAGTTCCTGTATATATATAGTTTGCAACTTAATTTACATTAATCTAATTCAATATATGATCATATTTTCTAACCTCATATTTCATGTTCTTGGTATATACGTACCTCACATAAATAAAAGAAATAAAGTATTTTGTGTGAAAAAAGGGTCCTAACATGGATCAATGAAGTGCAATAAGAAATGTAGAAAAACATTGTAATTAATGTTATTTTCTAATTAATAAAAACCAACCTTTTTATACAAGTGAAACAGCTCCAAAGAGAGGCTAATATTAAGCTAAAAAATCAAGTTTTTTCAAGTTAAATTAAACCTTTCCACAAAGAAAAAAGTTTGATTAAGAAGAGAAACAAAATTGAATAAAACCATGCACAAAATTATAAGCATGAAAATAAAACCATGCACACAATATAGCATTAAATGTTTCATCATATTGCACGGAATAATCTTCTTCTCCACTAGCTGAAGTTGTTCATAGAATCATGTATTCTTTTAACATATACAGAAATTTCAAGTTTCATTTTATCAGTGTATGTTCAATGACAGTATCATACTATACATATGTAAAAAGAATTAATTGGGAAATAAATTATACATAGAGAGCTAGAGGACTCGAATCATATATATTTGATCTTGGTTTTATTTTCTCTCTTTTTTAGAACCGATCGATCTTAATAGCTCTTGTTTCTAGTTTATTTTGGCTTTGCCTATCAAGTAGAGAAACAATAATCTTTACCAACATCTTCATCATAAACTAAGTAAGAAAAGTAGGTGAAAAATAGAAAATCTCACCATACTAAAAACCTACAATATGAAAAAAGAAATATAAGACAACTTACCTTGGATTGGGGCTGCTCTTGACAAATTTTTTTCCATACTTTCTCCATTTAAATCCATCATCCATGAATTCAATAATCGATTTTGTTCTAAATGCAATCCTACACTCTTCCTTTTCCTTGCTTTTCACTATTTTGTCACTCTTTCTACAAAAAATGAAAAAAAAAAATTAAATAAATAAAACATACATGCAAGAATGCAAGACTTCAATAAAATTCAAGGCCAAGATGGTAGAACTTGCATGCCACTAGCCAGTGGAACTGAACTCGAAGATTCATCTTGAATATACGAATTATATCCAAAAGCATCTTCATTTCTTGATGATACAACTTTTTCCTCCAAGTCCTCATCGGACATGAGGTAACTTAAAATATCGTGAAAATACAATACATCGTTATGTTGATGATAAGTATCATGAGCAACTTGATCGAAATTAGAGTTAGAAAATTGGTCGAAATTAGGGTTAGGGTTGGGGAAGTTTTGAAGGTGTTGACTTGTGTTCATTTTGGAGTTGAAGTTGAAGATGATGTTGATCATAAAGTGAGAAAGAATGTTAGCTTGTGGAAAATGTATTAATATCCCCAATCCTTATATAAATGATTTTCTTCATTTTTTATTTTTGTCTTTATAACGTGCATGAAGCTTCAATGACCCTTTCCAAGAGGTCCACAATGAAGGTGCTCCAAAGCCACGTGGCATTTCTGGATTGGATAAGATGACCTCATGCCCAAACGTTTGCAAAATGAATTATACTATGTCCCTATTTTGATAGCATCAAAAGATTAAAACGTTAATTCGGAAAATCGTCCCAAAAATATTAATAGCTATTTTGTTGATTGGTTTGTATATATGAATATTTTTTATGAGACTTATCATTATTTCAAGATTTATTTATTTTAATCAATCAACCAATAAACAAATCAAGAACCAAATTAATAACCACAAAATGTTGGGTGAAAACTATACATTGAAACGTCTCAGCGCCAGCTGTCTTACCATTAAGTTAAACATGAGATTAAATAAATTATTATAATTATTTTCCATAATACAATAAAGTCTTACCATATTAATTTATTGTTTGTGCCCCAAAATATCTAATTTTAAATAGTAAAGTTTTGTCACGACTCGTATTTTATCACTTTATAAATTGAACTGCAGAAATTATATTATAGCTTTATAAATCGTAGCAATCGTTAAGTTGGATTGTGATATTTAATTACATTTGAAACTGAAACGATAGCAATCGTATTCATATAGTTTTTAGGATTGAAAGAGATGTGGAAATAATTCATCATAAATTCAACGTTCACAAGCACGAGATCATAATTGCATCTTAATATAACAAATTAGGCGTGTTCACATAATATGAATATTTCAAATTAATATTTAATTGCATATATATATATATATATATATATATATATATAAAATATAACAACTAGCTAGACCCCGTTCACATAATATGAATACTTCAAATTACAAGTGTATATATGACTATTAATTACAAAACCGTCTACTGATTTGATTCTGTAAAACGGGTCAACTCACAACTCGTATTTCATAAATTAGAAATATTGACATGTGAAAATGAATTTGATTTGTGGATAGTGAAACTTGTTCTTATATAATTATATTCATAATATAGATTTATATATCAATTTTTATGTGATTATTATTATTAAGAAATGATTAGAAGCTTCTATTTAAAAAAATTATAGAAGGATTGGTGGCTCAGGCAAGAGGATCAATTTTAACAGATTTTTCAACAAAACCCATCATTATAACGACACTAAATAATTTAATAATCTGAGCAGTAAAAAATGAACTATTTTATTTAGATAGCTGTCAAATTTAGGAATTAGTGATGATTCTTATCAAGATCATGAGTGAAGGTGCATGGAAATGGGCTGTGGCTGCTAAAAGTCCCCAACATGACCTAACCATAGATTTTTCTTCTAAGTCTTCACCACCTCATGGGAACCTTCCTCCAATGAATTATATTTCAAAATTAGGAACAAAATATTAAAAAATTACATAAATAAAATTAAAACATTTATGAATTGACTACTGAATTAATAGGTCAAGCTGTATCAGTCAACCGTAGGAAATTCTTGGATCGATAAATATTTTGGATTTATTATTATATTATCGATGATAATACTTTATACACTGTTTAATTAGTCTATGATTACTAGTGGATATTCTAAAAAAAGAACTAAGAAAGAAAGAGAGAAAATAGATAGATAGATGTATTAGTCATTTTATCTCTCATCAATTGTACGTGCATTACTGTAATTAGGAAATTTAGGGATGAAAATAGATTGACCATCTAATTATTATTCTAAATATTGTTGAATGTATAAAATTAATTAGTTGAAGCAAAACAAAGTCGTAACTATATATAACAAATTGTTGAGTTAGATTCATATTAACTAAATTGTCTATGTATTTAATTACGTGTACAAAAAAATTAAAAAAAATGTAATATTTCTTTAAAATTCATTTATTCCTATAAATAAATGAATCACCTAAAAATCTTGTAAATCATTACTTGAATGAGTAGGTCTTGTGTGAGACCGTCTCACGGAATTCATTCCATGAGACGGGTAGGGTCGGATCGAAGTATTACATGATATATACAAAAATATTACATGATACACATAAAAGTATTACCTCATATACATAAAGGTATTACATGATATTAAGTTATGTGATATTTTCAAAAAGTATTACATGATATACATAAAAGTACTACCTAATACACACAAAAGTATTACATATTATACAATTCACGCATGAGGAAGAAGAACACTTGGGCGCCTAGGATCCGCGTGTTTTTTGTTGACCCGATCCGACCCAATTCGGGTCATTATCCCATAATACAAAAGTATTATCTGATATACACAAAAGTATTACCTAATACACATAAAAATATTACATATTTTCTTATAGTCTGACTCAACTCAAAACGCATTTTATAATATAAAGTATTACCTAATATATATAAAAGTATTACATAACACACACAAAAGTATTACATAATTTTTATGTTCGACCCGACCCTATCCTACCCATCTCACGGAATGGGATTCGTGAGACAGTCTCACCCAAGACTTTGTCTACTTGAATTATATAGAATTTCATTATTATCACGCGTATCGTATTTATATGTTAAAAGAAAAAGGAAAAGAAAAATAATATATAGACCAACCCACCATAAGTCCACAGGCCAATCCACTAACTAAGCAAGCGAGGAAGAAGTCTGTCTACAGAAGCCCAGGCCCAGGTCCATGCAGGCTACAGGCCCAAAGCATAGCTCCCACGTGCCCTCCACACACTCGCACGTGCTGTTTGAATTTCTTCCTTTTAACTCTCATTTCGTCATCGAGTTTCTCATTTGGTTGCTGGAATCAACAATGGCTTTCTCTCAAACTTTTAACTCTCTTTCTCTCTCGTCAAGGCCTTCTCTCTCACATCAAATACGACTATCCTCTTCTTCAGTTTCTTTTCGATTTTCGCCTTCTTTTCCGAAATTCAACAAGGCTCTTTTGTCCATCAGGTCAGCGTCGGTTGAAGGTATGATTCTTTTGATATATTTTAATATGGTGAATCATTCAGATTATCGATTTAATTCTGATTGAGCTGTTCGAGAAATAGTGTTCATTTGGAGAAATGAATTTTTGAGTTTTGGTATGATTTTGAAACTTTGGTGATGAGAGATTAGGATTGGATTTTGATTAGCTCAAATGAGGGTTTTAAGGATATCTTATATTTGTGGACCTAAGAATTATGAAGCGTATAGAACAGTTAAACTTTGAGAAAATGCCTCCAATGTTAGACTAGAGTGATATGCTTTGGAACTTTGACACAATTGATCTTGTAGACCATTTTTTTGTGATCATGTATCCTAATCTGTTTGAAGGATTATATGTGAAATTTGTCATTTTTGTGCTCTTTAATATTACTTTAGTCAGTGTATGATCAATTTTGTACGGTTCATGGAAGTGTATACTTAACTACTGATGATCAGCAATGTTTCCCCAAAAGGTAAGAGTCTTTTATAGAATGAAAAGAAACGATCACATGACACATGTACTTTGAATAACAATTTGAGTATCTCTTTGAATAGAATGGCGCACAGTTGCCCTCAGTTATATTAAGTTTAATCTAGCATTGGAAAACATGAGGAAATTCCCAAGAAAATATTACTATCCAAACTGAAGTAGCATTGGACATAATTTTGTGATTAGTTCATCTGAAACCTTATATGAAGCTAGTTCTCATTGATGAATGGAAACTATATCATGAAGAAACTGTTTTCCATGATGCCTTTTATAGTGCACAAAAGCATTCATTAAAAGTTTAATTCTTATGTTTTGGCATGTTATAGCACCACCTATGACTGGAGGGCTCGCACCTGCTATTGATTTGACAGAGAATGCATTGAACCACTTAAATAAGATGAGGTCTGAGCGAAGTGAAGATCTGTGTCTTAGAATTGGTGTCAAACAGGGTGGATGCTCTGGTTTGTCTTATACCATGACGTTTGAGAGCAAAGAAAACTCTAGACATGATGATTCTATAATGGAATATAACGGCTTTGTTATAGGTATGATTTTATTTTCTCTTTATGATATACCATACATCATTTTTAATATGAAGAAAATAGAACATAATGCATCCAGTTTGATCATCATCGAATAAGAAAAATAGATGGAAGCGAGGGAAGAAATCCAATGTTTAGGTTAATAGCATGATAATATATTAGAAACTTAAGGCTACTCTGATTTTTGTACTTAAGCTGATCAAGTATATTGCTCTAATCTATGAACGTCTATTCTTGATATGTTTGTCCTCAATAATCAATATGTGGGTTCTTTTAGATTTAGGCTTTTGTTGCCAATTGGTTCATAAATGGATGAATCATTTGTTTAAGCATAATGATCGAGTACCATACTGAACTTCAAAAGGCGAAATATGGTGTTCGAAAAGTCTGTCTGGCGCTAGATATTTTCCATTTTCCTAAATCTTCTTATTTTGTCTGATTGGAAGAGAGAAATAGTATGAACAATAACTGCATTTTATAGTTAAGATTACACATTCATATGTTGAACAAATCAGAAGCAAGACACTTCTGATGATGGAAAAGATTATGAAGACATATCTCGGATGGAAACACTTTGGAAACATAAGATGTATTACTGTTACACATTCATATGTAAAATATAAGTTGTTATAGCATTTGAGAATCGACTTTTCTATTATTGAACATGCAGTTTGTGATTCGAAAAGCCTTCTGTTTCTATACGGCATGCAACTGGACTACAGCAATGCGCTCATTGGTGGTGGCTTTGATTTCAAGAACCCTAATGCTACTAAAACCTGTGGTTGCGGTAAATCTTTTGCTGCAAAAATGTGAACGTTGCGTATTAGAATCTTTACACTGTATCATATTGAGGTTGGAAAGATGTTTGAGAATTTGTAAGCTTGTCTAGTTTCAATGTGTAGAGTCTGTATACACATTTTTTTCGGAATCAAGAGTTTGTACAAAGCCTATGTGATCTTTTGCTCTTCTTTGGTGCTACTAAATCTGCAGCTTTTGGGACATGATCTCTATTAATCACAAGTCATCGAAAATTTATGATGTTTCGATAAATACTATATTTGTGTAACTTATTCGATGTAGTATCTAAAAACAATCAATATGTATATAAGGTACTCACCAATCAGATGTTTCAATTTTTCGATAATGAGGACATTCCATATAAGGTACTCACCAACCAAATGTTTCAATTTTTCGATAACTAGGGCATCATGTATAAGGTACTCACCAACTAAATGTTCCAATTTTTCGATAATTAGGGCATCCCAGAAATACTATATTTAGTGTAACTTATTCGATGTAGTATCTAAAAACAATCAATATGTATGTAAGGTACTTACTACTCACCAACAAGATATTTCAATTTTTTGATAATTAGGACATCCCAGAAATACTATATTTAGTGTAACTTATTCGATGTAGTATCTAAACACAATTAATATGTATGTAAGGTACTTACAAACAAGATGTTTCAATTTTTTTATAATTAGGGCATCCCGGCAGGGACGGATCCAGACTTTTTTTAATGGCGGGAGCACAAAATAACTAAAATATAAAATACGTGAAGAAATTTTTTAATATATAACAATCCAAGTCTATGTTATAATAATCCATAAAATTTCATGTTAATTTTCCAAATTTTTAAAAAATTTCCATTATTTTTTCAATTTTTTTGTGATATCAATATATCCATTAATATATCGGTAAATTTAAGATTGTGATATTACCTGTAATACCCATATTTTCATTTTTGTATTACAGTAACATTGTCGTGTTTCTATAGCCAACTTTAATTAAAATATTTACAAGCATGTCAGTCCAAGTCTTGATTGGCGTAATTTTGGTATGATATATACACATAGAATATTAATAGAGTGTAGAATTAAAGCTGCAATACATTCACACCCTCCTCTCTCTCTCTCTCTCTCTCTCTCTCTCATACATGGCAGATGAAGTATTCTTGAATTGAGTTATAACATCTTGCCTCAAAATTCAAAAAAAATGTGGGGGCACGTGCCCCCACCCCGGGTATATGGATCCGTCTATGCATCCCGGTAGTGTAAAAATAATACTAAAACTTGTGCACTATTTTAATTCTGATTCCTCATAATTCACAATCGCAATTTATATTCAATTGCAATTTCATGATACATGTAAATAATCTTAATTTTTATTGTTATTCAAATAAATATGGTATTATTTAACATTTTAATTACATATAATTAAATTACCTTAAATATTAATATCTGATAGATTAATCATGATTTTTATTGTTATTCAAATAAAATAGGGTGATATTTAACATTTTAATTACATATAATTAAATTGCCTTAAATATTAATATTTGATAAAATTGTGAAATATAATAACATAATATTTAATCAAAGTTAACTGTTACCACTCGTTGTTGATAGTTAAAATTATTTACCGTGAACATAAAAAATCCTAAATTTTTAAGATTTCAAACACATGATTGGAGATGCATTATAATTTTTCAAATTCTGAATCTTTAAATTTGTGTTTGGCTCGACTTTGATGAAATACTTACAATTAAATATCCGCAATTAAAGGGTGGAATGTGTATATATTAGTTAGTATTTTTATTTATTCTTGAATAAGTAAAATTATTCATTAGTTTGTATTTTTCAACAGATTATTTAATTGAAATGTACTTGGGGGGGGGGGGGGGATAATAAATATTATTTCTTTTATGACCATAATTTATAGTATTTAATTCAAGACAATTAATATTTTTATTTTGGCAATGTTTTTTTAGCATGATATCATTTATTATCTATTTACACATAAAAACATACATAATAATATAAATTATGTTAAAGAAAAAAATATATCATATTTAGGTCATTAAACTTTCATTTTCTTTCTTTCTTCCTTTTATTTTTTATTTTTAAAATTTAAATTCGAATGTTTGCACTATTTCCTCCTTCAGCTTCTTCTTCCCACGCCGCCATCTCTTCCACCGATTTAGACTCACAAAAATGGCGGTTTCATCTATCCCCAATTTCATTATCTCCTCCCACCGTTATCATACCCCCCAATTTCCACATCCCACGATCAAAATTCCTCTGAAAACCCATAATCTCACCTCATCATTCTCTCTTCATCTCCGCCCCAAATTCCGGCTACCCATCGGAAATTTTCTCATTTCATCGGGACCTTCAGTTTCGGCCCTACAATCGCCGGCCCAGAAGAAAACCCCGAGCACTTTTGTAAAAAAGATTGCAACTTTAGTATTGGGGTCACTTGTTTTGATGGGGGGTTTGAAATCGAGGCCGGTTTTGGCGCAGCCGGTTCAAGAGAGTGAGGTTTTGGAGGAAAAAAGAGATGCCCAAATGAGTGATAATGATGATGAGGAGATGTGTGTGAAGTTGTTGCAAGAAAACCCGAAAAATGTGGATGTTTTGAAGATGGTTGTAACTGTGAAGATGAAAAGAGGAAAGAGTGGTGAGGCTGTGGGATATGTGGAGAGATTGATTGAGTTGCAGCCTAATGAAATGGAGTGGAGGCTTTTGCAGGCTCATTGTTATGAGATGATGGGGAATTTGAGTAAGGCTAAGAGCTTGTTCAAGAATATAATCAAGCAGAAGCCTCTGTTGCTCAGAGCTTTGCATGTATAGTGTCTTTGCTTGCTTTTGTGCTGTTATGATGATTGATTTGATATGCTTTATGTTTAGTTATGTTAGCCAGATTTCTGCTATTAGCTCTGTTGTGATTCATGGCCTTGTTAGTTGCTTTGTTTGGTTATGAGTAGTGTGAGTAATGATGGTATTGTGGTTTCTTCGATAGGGTCTAGCAATGGTGTTGCATAAGAACCATGAAGGGCCTGCTGTTTTTGAGATGCTTGAAAGGTCTTTAGAGATTGCTCGTCAAGAAAAACGAGTTAATGAGGAGCGAAATATAAGAATTTTAGTTGCACAAATGCATCTAATTAAGGTAACGATTGTAGCATCCTTGGATATTCGTTTCAGCTTTGTAGCTTCAATGGGACTTCAAAACATCAAGATTTGTGAACATTTGGGAGGAAAATTGAACAAGAAAAGTTATGATTGTATTTAGTGTGGATTGTTGGCTATTGTTTCATTCAGTGAAGTTGATTTTCGTTGTTCTATTGTTGTTCGTGTTTGCAGGGAGACTTGGAGGAGGCCTTGATGAAGTTTCAAGCTCTTATTGACGACAATCCCAGGGATTTTCGTCCTTACCTTTGCCAGGTTGAATACCATTATTTCATTATTATTTTCTAAAGAATTTTCTTGCTTGGAATATATTTGGTAATGCTATGATATGTGCTGGAACATTATTGCATGCTATATTGAACATGCTAAATTCTTGGCATTTATTCCAAAAGTTAATGTCCCATTCACTGGTTCCATCTAGGTATATAAACATTGAAAACTTGAATAACATTTTATTTTTGACTCAAAATACCTGAATAACAAAGCTTGATCAGTTGCTAGCTAGCTCACAATCATGAAAAACTACTAATTAGTAATTAATGATGATATATGGATGATTCCTTGTTGGTGCATAAAATGAACTAAGTAGTTTCCCAGAAATTTTAGTATAAAAGAAAGGATAACTATATTGTATATAACTATCATGAAATGTGGCTTCATGTCTTGGTTGAATGTGTGTTCAGGGAATTGTATACAGTCTACTGGAGCAGAAACAGAAAGCCGATGAGAGCTTTGAGATCTATCGGAGTCTTGTGCCCGAAGAGTTTCCACAGAGAGGGTTCCTAGACGACGTTGTCTTGGCTGCAAAAACAGAATCGAGCCAGAAACTTGAGAGAGAGCTACATCAATGAATCCTCAAGAAAGAGTTTTTTTATCGACATTTTCAGTTCTTCGAATGCATGGATGAACGAGCATTGCAGATATCATGTCATTACAACTTAGAGATCGGTAGACACAGACTTGATATTCGAAGGTACATGTTACTTCTAAACGATGTCGTATAGAACGTTTTTTAGTTTATTTTGTAGCTCATAAATGAGATTTTGGCTTGTATTTTAGAAATTTTGGGAATGATTTTGTTTTATAGTTTAAAATAACTTAGTGTTCAATTTATTACTCTTGAATTCTTTTGATAAAATAACATGTAAACCATAATATAAATGTATATAATGTTTTGAGAAATATATAAATTGTAAAGGGAAATTTACAATTTAGCCCCTCAAGGATAAATTGGTCTCAATACCTCGTTTATAAATTTAATTACATACTCTTCATTGTAATTAGAACAAGTCGATTCTGTATCGTATAAAACTCAGAGCAAATCAACTCGACAATCAAATGCAAAGCAAACACGTTTATTTGAAACTCAAAACAGAATTTGACAGAAGCGTTGATATTTTTTTCTTAAAATTTTACAATAGAATGAGTTAGTTTGTCTAATTGAAAAGAAAAGGTATATTCGAAAAAAAAGGAAAAAAAAAAAAAATCAATTTGCTGTTAAGAATACAAAATGAAGGTCAATTTTGTAATTTCTCCCAAGAAGAATATTGAATATTCCAGCGAGTTCCAAGATACGTATGAAAAATCTCAACTGAAAAGTTAATTCTCTCTCTCTCTCTCTCTACCATGACTGGTATCAACAGTTACCCAACGCTACCCTCTTTGTTCCACACCAGAACCGTCGGGTTTCATCCTAAAATCCACCTCCGATTATTGTTCTTCAACACTCATAAATTCTCCGGTTCGATTTGTTACTCGCCGGTTCGCCGCCGCCGCTCATCGTATTGCTGCAGCACCACCGTGGCCGGTGAGAATGGTGACGCCGCTGCGGCGGCGCAGAGTGCAGTTCCGGTGAGAATAGTCGCTCTTGTTGGGGAAGGCAGCGTCAGCCCGCTCAAGTCCACTCCTTGGTATGACGTCATGCTCCACACTGTGAGTACATAAAATCAAAATATCTTCCTTTGCACTATTGTTTTTTTGCCACGTATTTTTCGTTGATATTAAAGTTTATATTGGAATTTTATTGTGGTAAGCTATCTGAGAAGCTGGATTTTAAGATTATTTGTTCAATGTAGATTCATTGCATCAATATATACTAATCATGATTTTTCGATGATAATTTCCGCGTAACCAGGCTGAAAAATTGAAATGGGTTGAAGAAGAATTCGAAATGGTGGTATCCATGGACAATGTGTGTCGAGCCAATAATGAAACGACATCACACCTTCAAAAGGCGATACACCAAGCAGATATTTTGGTGATCGTTGCTGTTACTAATCAGGAATCGATCAAATGGATTCAGATGAATAGCGAATACATCTCAAACGTCGTGTGTTTCGATTCTTCTCCATCTTTAACGAACAAATTAGGGGGATTGCTCGTTCAAACCACAACACCAGAAAGTATATTCAGTAAACTACCACTGCCTCGATCGAAGAAGCTGAAGGAATCCGAGGAAGTATTTAACTCTGTGTACGAGGCTTGGAACAGACAAAGCTCCGACGATATAAGGTTCTGTTTGTTGGTCATAATAAACGCTTATATCAGGCCAGTTTCGATCCTGAAGAACCTGAGGGCGAAGGGGTTCTCTACGTTGAGCTGCATGGTAAGCAATTGTGGACCTCAGATATTAAACTGTCTGTTGGATGAAAACTGCAGGAAAGCTCTTCAATGCTTGAACAACTGCAGTCCCATTGATCAGGTATGCAACTACAAGTGTATCGCCTCGTATGAGAGTCCACAGTTAGAAGAGTTTTCGTTGTGTGTACTGCAGAAGAACAACTGTCTTGAACTGGATGCAAAGATTCCGGATAAGCCAGTTGTCGCCCCGATGATGAGGTTTCGAGGGGAGGATTTGGATCATGAAACGGGGGACGATCTTTTCGTGGGTTGGTTGGGGAATTTGGATTGGAGTTGGCGCGTTGTAGCTGGACAAAACCCAGCATACGATCAGTTCCCTTGTCAGTACCAGCTCTTCTACAGGGGAAAGGCGAGAGGGTCACTTTGGTACGAGCCGGTTTTTCAGGTGAGAACCCTTGATGGGGATTTGGTTTGGAGAAGAAGGAAATATCGGGTGAAAAGAGGAACAACCCCCGGGACGTTTTACTTCAGTGTATTGGATAATGGAGTGGTTTCGAATGAGTTCTGGACGATTGTTGATGTATCAGATGATTTGAGTTGGGGCTTGTTTCATTACCATGGGGCAGCCCGAGTTGCAGGGCAATCGTATACTGGGGCTGTGCTTGTTAGCCCAGACGGGGTGTACCCGGACCAGAGGCATAGTCGGAGACTAGCATCTGCTCTTGATAGGTGTGGTATTAAGGAGTGGGAGCTGTTTGATGTTGATAATTGTTCGTGTAAGGATCCGCCGTTGGGCCTGCCAGAGGGTTCGGGTTTGCATCGGAGGATCCAAGTTGAGCGCTTTGAAGATTCATCTATAAGTGTTTGAAGAGAATATGAGGTTTCCTTACCTGCAAGAATATATGGTAAAAGCTTGTTAGCATTGCAAATCATAGTACATATTTTAATACATTTGTGTAATTCCTTGATTCTGAAACAGAAACTGGTAATTGACATTGAAGTTTTCTGTGGAATAATTTGATCCAAATGCCAATCACTTCCAACATTTAACATCACAGGTGATTTTAGTTTTTGGGAGGATAGATAGCTAATCCACATCACTAAAATAGAAGTAGAACGTAAACGAAACATATAAACGCATCAATGAGGTAGATGAAATCATACCTGTGAAGAGAATTGGAGGTTTACTGAGGTGGTGCTGATCGTTAATCCATTAAAATCCACTAACTAGATGTGTTCAACCGATCATTCACTATTTGAAATCATTATCTGAGGTTTGGAACGGATATTCAAACGTAAGTGTACTGCAACTATGTTTTTATAAAGTCATCAAGCTTATCATTGAGAATTTCAGGGTGTGCTTCCCAGAAGCTTGTCTCAATTATATTGCAATATTTTACAGTGACTATCTTGCGCGATTTACCAGCAGCACCTTCGTTATTTTCCAGCATTTTATTCTCCTGCAAACATAGATTGCACGACTTCAGCACAAAAATGATAGTTCTAAGTCGGATAATAACTTGAAACAATATGAAGCCTATTTTCCTTCTTGAACATCTGTGAATGTTGAACACATCAACATTGTTTTTTGTTCCCTTTTCATGTGGCCGGGGAGAGAGAGAGAGAGAGAGTGTGTGTGTTGGGGGGGGGGGGGGGGTGACCTTGTCCCAGTAAACGGATGATCCCAATCGAAACATGGGTGGTAATCTGCTATAATAATTGCTAATGCCAGAGAGCTGATCGAGAAGGTCACTTTTCTCCTTAGCTTGGGTACCCTGTAAATTAGAACGATTTAGTGAGGCTATCTGGTATTATATTTGATTAAGACATGTGAAATGATCAAATACCTTCAAGTAATTCTGTGCATCACTCTTGCTCTTTCCTGTCTTTACAAGCATCCAGAAACAAGTGTTGTACTGATTGTTGATATGACCTGCAAATCAGAAGTGGAAGTCCTATTATCACAAAGGTGAGACATTTTCAAGCAAACACGAAACGAGAAAAAAATTAAGATTTGTTACTGTTATCAACAAAAGGAAGTACATGATCATTTTCCTGGCAGTGCGTGACCTTTTCCATCTAATTACAAAGCCACATACCAAAAGAATAATAGGATAACTAGATAGACTTACAATCAACTTGTCTCCATGCTAGATAATCAAGAAGAATCTCACGAGACGGGTAGCAAACAGCACGACCATCAAAATATGGTGGGCACTTCATTTCTTTATGCGGGAAAAATTCATTCCATCTCATTGTGTACATTGAAGAGAAGAATGATACAACGGCAGAAACTATTTCACTACGACGTGAGAAAAATATATTAAGTGGAAATGAAGGTACTTCGAGAAAATGGAATAGAGAGATATGGAATAACTAAGTTTGGTCTCATCAACAGTCAAATAGATAATTCATCTAATAATAGCCCACATGGATTTGGTCAGTCATCTTACTATCCACCATCTACTGCTTGTAGAAGAGTTACCTGGCACGCCTTTGATAGAGCTGAGAGTCTTTCTTCAAAACAAAGCTGAAATTAACAAGTAACTTGTCAAAACACATAAATATAGATAGAAATTTAACATAATTAAAGTAGTAAGGTGAAAACTAAATAGTGACCTGTATTCATCACTAACCCCATACGCAAAGACAATGTCCTTAAACTCTTCCAGTACATCAGCCGCACATGAATTCATTAAGTTGAGTGCTTCTGCATCATTTGGCTTCTCAAAGTTATGAACTTCAGTAAACCTATCATAATTCCCAGAAAAACTAAAGTTATTGAGTGCTATATCCGTGCAACAAATAAATTTATATGTATAGCTTATTGAAAGATAAGCCCATCAACTCCAATAAAATGCAATTTGGGGTTTCACTTCAAGTAATTTGTCACCTGTGGAAATGGCAACCATCGACGCGAATAACAATCCACACGGATGGCAACATCTTGCTCTCATATTGGAAAGACTTAACATACTCAGGTCTGGTTTTGTTTAAATCTTCAGTAAAAGGACCCAGCTCCTTCACAATACATAACTGTTCATTCCAGAACCTCCTTGCTGCAATATTTTCCGAGTGGACTGTTGTGACCTTCTTTCTTAGTCTTTTCACAGGACAGCCATCATCTTTGTACTTCACAACATCTTCAACCTATAACCAATAAAGGAATACTTTAACTAGTTGATAACCGCTTCATGACCAGAACCAATAAGCTTACATGTCTATAGATAGAAAACATAAGAAAGAGTGATCCAGCTTGTTAACACATAAATAAGTGTACAGTTCAGAAGCAGTTATGGGTTTTCCAACTTCAAAAGGGTCACAACACTGTCATTTTACATGCACACAAAGAAAGCAACGAGGAATGGTGAAAAGAGACACCTCTATCTTGAAAGTGCATGTGCCTTGGCGAAACATTTCCGGAATGTCTTTCTTGTAATTGATGTTAAAGCACTGGAAAAGCAATTCATTTTTATCTTGCTTCAGAGATCCCTATAAAAAAAGGGATCAAAATAACCAAAAGTGGTTCAGAGACTCATAAAAAATTCCGCTGCCACTTTTTAATCATCCATTTCAGATTAGATAGGTAGATATATAGACAAGCAAATAACATGCTTAAACAATTTTAAGTTCACCTTCAGCATTTCTTCTGCTTCCTTTTTAGACTTTCCACTCTTAATCAGCTTCCAAAGACAAGTATCATACTGGTTGTTTGAGTGACCTGCCAAAAAAGGTTAACAGGCTCCAACTTTTTAATGGCAATCCTATTCGACGTGAATAATACGATCTAGAGATTTAAACATACAGATTAGATGCAAAAATAGAACTAGAAAATTATCTTACATTCATTTTGTCGCCACAAAAGATATGCTTGAAGAAGTTCCACAGATGCACAACAAATAGCTCGAGACCGAAATGAAGGGGCATATTTTAAGTCTTTCTGAGGGAAGAGGGTGTTCCACTTGGTAACATAAACACATGTAAAGAGGGATACAACAAGGGAGAGTATCTTGCTGCAAAACAATTTATAGTCAGCAATCATGTTACCAATTCAAAAGAAAATGATTTTCATATCATGTTCCGTATCTCATTTTGAGTAAAACACACAAAAAATAACAGAACCAAAATAATGCAATAAAAAGAATTTGGAACTCAGCAACGTCAAAGTGCCCTCTCTTTGTGTCTTTGAACTCAAATTATCTGTGGTCAATTTAGTCAACAAAAGATGACCCCAAGAAAGAAACTGTTTAACATGACATCCACAATGAGAAGTATTGGGTTGTTGTATCATTTTACTTTCACTTTCTTAAATTTCCTGATGTGTATGTATGTTCAGCAATCTATACATAATCAAGGAATGTAAATATATTTTCACCCAAATTAATTTTTTTTTAATAAAAATAAAGCACTAAAAAACATAAATATGTGAAGTAGACTTTGTTTATTGCTATCATTTGTACCCAATATTTTTCTTGACAAAAATTGACATTATTCACAAATTTTAACATCCGACCTCATAATAACCACCAGTAGCAAGTGAACAAAGTTGCTCTAATAAACTTCAGCATCTCACACAATCAAATTATTGCAATTGAAACCAGCATATATACAATGTTGAGCACCTTATGCAAAATAAGGAAACAAAGCCATGTTACGAAAATTCCATATCAAAAAGCTGATAGACTAGTAGAAATTAAGACATACCTGGCACGACGCTGGTAGAACTTGGATTCCTTTTTTAATATGAAACTGGAAAGAAACAATAAAAATGTCATATACAAACAATAGAAAAGGCTATTGATATGATGTCATTCTTTACCTGTACTCATCACTGTAACCATAAGAGAATATAACATCTGGGAACTGCTCTAAAACGGCTTTTGCACACTCATTCATCAAATCTAATGCTTTCTTATCGTTTGGTTTCTCAAACTCGTGCACATCAGAAAACCTACTCCAATATTAGGGAATTCACAATTTAAAAAAAAAGGACACTTAGAAGCAAAACTTGTGTAGTCATTATGCTGAAAGTTGTACCTATGGAAATCACGGCCATCAACACGGACTACAATGATATTAGGCTGCATGATCTCATCCTCCATCTCAAACGACTTCACATACTCGTACTTGCTATTTGCCATTTCACTAAATTATACAAAAATTGTTGCTTTGTCCTTACACCTCCTCCACGAACCAGTTGAATTAAGGTCAAAATTGAGGCTGCAGACACCTACAACTAATACTGAATTGGTCAAACAGAAAAGTTTTGCATATCCAAGTACACCCTGAAATTCAAAGTAAATTACCGAGCTGCAATAATCTAAATAAAAAAAAAAATTAAAGTTTCAACTGGAAAAGAGAGAAAGATTGAAGAAGCATTTCATCAAACAGTATGCACGCACTTCTTTTTGTCTCAAAAATTACAAAGAGCAACATCATACTGATCATGCCAAATTCATTTACTTTATGCAAAACAATCAAACAATAGTTTCTCAACAATATAACATAAAAAAAACAATTGCATTAATGCATCTCCAGGCAAACAGTCCCTCTCCGATACACATATACAAGCACATGTTTCCTTAAAAATGTGTATAATGCACATACATACATAATACATATATACATATAGATTGGGATGCCTCAGTTGTGGTAGAACCTCAATCCGCCGACATGACGGAGAAGAAGAAGAGTGTCAAAGTGTCAATTTGTTTCATTTAAAAAAGAAAGGGTTCAATTGAATATACAAAAGGACGAGGCTATTTAACACCCCATTTTCTTATGAGTACTCCCCTAATATAATTTTGACGAAAAAATAATTATAAATATTTAAATATAATTATATTAGTAATTGAATTAAATAAATATTATATCATATAAAAATTGAACTTTTATATTTTAAATATTAAAATCAAACACACACACACACACATATGAGACAAAGAAAGTATAATTTTAAATTTTAATGATACTTCTTATCAACCAGTTCTTTTTAGAGAATCAATCTCGATAGTGTTGTTTCCAAAATACTCAATCATTTAAAAACAAACTTTATTCTAGAGTTAGATATATCTTGACCTTTTGTTTATTTTTCAACTATATTTGTCATTTATTTTTCAATGATTAATTATATTACAAATTAAATATCCGACCAACTTAATATTATGGCTCAATTGCAATTCATATATAGTAGAATAAAAACAAACTCAGTATTGATGAGATGAAACGTAATTTTAAGTAGATCAGCTCATATTTCATACCCAACAAAAACATGCCCATCTTTAATGCATTCTGCACCCAGATATCCATTATTGGAATACAATAAAACCGGGATATCTTAATCCAACAATAACAAGACCAAGAAGGCACAAAAAATGGCTGAACTCATCGACACACCCAGTTTCCACCCACCACTCTCTAGCCCGATCGGAAACAGACAATCTTTGGTGCTCACATTCTTGTCCACGATCAAGGCCAATCCATCGAACCCACACGACTCCACATCCTGACCGTTCATCTGAAAGTACATGTTAAAAGCGTACGACGCCTTAGACACCTCGTCCATCTTGCTGCACGAGCCCCCATGGTTGAGCTTCGTGCAGTCGCCCATCGAGCATGCGTAGTCAACGCTGCTCGGGATGTTCTTCGAGTCCTTCACGTCGTCGTTGACCACGCACCATTTGGGGTCCAAGTACTTGACGTCCTTAGCCCCCACCAACATGTGGGCGTTCCCTTTTCCGGTGATGTCCACCGGAAACTTGGGCTGGCCCGCATAGTCGAAGAGGCCCCAGTAGCGCTCGAAGTCGCCGGGGGCCACGCTCTTCTGGTTCTCGTCGGTTAAGCTGAAGAGGTAGTACTCGATGTCTTTGGGGTAGAGTGGGGTCCCCTTTTTGGCAGCCATTTTTCGGAAAAACCCGTCGTAGAATCTCTTGGCCATGGCGGCGGTGGCGCTGCGGTCGCCGTCGGTGGGCCAGCCGACCTCGCCGATGACGATGGGGACCTTGTCGGCGCCGGCTTTCTTGAGGGACCAGACGAGGGTGTCGAGGTTGGCGTCGAGCATGTTGGTGTAGGAGATGCCCTTGTCGTTGACGGGCTGAGCGCCGCCGTCGAAGAAGGCGAACTCCACCGGAAAGTTGGGGTTCTGATACAGGCTGAGGAAGGGGTAGATGTTGACGAGGAAGGGGGCGTTGTTGTCTTGTAGGAATTTGACGATGTCGGTCATCAGCTGTCTTATGTCGGAGCGGAAGTTGCCGGCGGAGGGGCCGGCGGTGCCGGAGTCGTAAACGTCGGCGTTTTGGGGGATGGTTGCTTTGATCTTGTCGCCCAATCCGGCGTCGTTTATGGCTTTCTGAATGTTCTTCAAAGCAGGAAAAATGGTCTTTAGGTTTGAGCCGTTGTAGGATTTCAAGAATGGCTCATTTCCAACTGCTACATAACTGTAAAAATTGTTGTAGCAATTCATCAATATTTGATCTTGAATTATTATTTTGAATTTAGTTTATTAAACTTTAGTAACATTACAAATTTGTCTACACAAACTAAAACCAAATAATATTCTCCACTATGTAATGAGTCACTTCAAGTACATTCAATATTCTCAACTAGTTACAAAATTTTTTAGTAGTCACCGAATAAATTAATAAGTCGGACATTTTCAGCTCAACAAACAAAATCGATAGGGTTTGAAGGGCTCTTCTCTTTAGCAGAATATATTAATTTCTTGATAATATAGTTTTTTTTTTTCTTGTATATTCAATTAATCACAAGTTCAATGATGACCTAAGACGGAAAACTTTTAACTCTATCAGGAAATATCATAATTACCTTATTTTGACACCAGATTCATATGACTTGGTGAGATTGTGTTTGACCCAATCTTTAGCATTATCAAAGTCCTCAGCTAAAGATTCCAACTGGTTGTTGGGAATACCAAGCATGACATCAATGCCAGTGCGAGCAAAGAATCCGACAGTCCAAGGATCAGAATCGAACAACTTAATCTTACCAATATTGTTATCCTTAAGCATTTGGACAATGTTACTAGGATGCAAGTTTTGTGCTGCTTGAGTTCCCCAGTTGACACCAATGCCCTCCACATGGGCCGTCAATTGGACCGCCACCACGATCAGGGTGGCGGTGGCGACCCATGTCGTTGTCATCTTCATCATCGATGATCGGAGGCGCATGTGATTAGGGTGGATGGTTTTGAGGCAAGAAAGAGTGGTGGTGTAGATCATTAGATGAGAATGAATGGTGGTGCAAAATGGAGGGATGAAGATTTGAATTGGTGGGAATCCTTGAGTCTAGACAAATTTGGCATAATATGTTGTTTCTCTTATATATGGTTTTTGGGAGAAAGAAATGGTGCTATATAAAGGTATACCAGATCTTCTATTTCTCCCTATTTTTCTCTATTGTTTTATCTTGTTGTTACATGATGACTTGAGTGTATATCATAGTTAATGTATGTGGTGTCATGTGACTTTAAATACAATCTTACATCACCCATATGTTTCCAAAACTTATTTGTTTGGTCCTTAAACTTTGAAGAACAATTTTACACCCACTATGTTTCAAAAATTAAATTGATTTTTTTTCCCTTCAACCTACTATGATCACTATTTTTCACCAAATAATTCTAATTAAACTCAAATTACTTAAAGATAACAAAGTAATATCGATTCATTTATGTAAAATAAGTTATCACAACGATTAATTTATATCAAATTAGTTAGTTACCATGACGTGATGTACATTTCCATTTTAGGTTATAATTTGCAGTATAATCGGTGTTGACGTCCGATTTTGTATGGCACAAAATCCTAGCCTAACACAAAGAAATCTCGATCCGGCTTAAAGAAATCGAACCGAATAAAAAGTGCAAGAATCGAATAAAACAAGAAAAAGAATGGCCCAGTGCCTACTCGGGCAAATTTGCTAGGCTTATTCTGGTCGGTCAGTTTTGGCCGGCCAGAACGCTTTTATTATATGAGCTAAGAGAAAATTAACTCTTAATTGCTTGAGTGCGATGATTACGGAACCCCTCCGAATGAGGTTTTTAATCCTATTTATAGACTAGAACTAGGATATGAAACTTGGAAAATAAGAATCAAATCCCTTGATCTTAGGGTATAGATAAGGGAAGAAAAGATTAAACCCTATCTAAATTGGATAAGATTTGGTCTTGATTTGTTTCCTTCTTGAACTCCTTGGAAAGAACAGACTCGGCTGCCTTACGCTGATCTCCTGGACGGGTCGTCCGATGGACTGCTCGGGTCAGCCGATGAGCTGGTTGGTTTTATGTAGACGCGGCCTTCCATTCTGGTCAGGTCGGGTTCGCTTGACTCGGTGGTCTTTGGCTCGGCGGCTCGGGTAGATTTTTGGTAGGGCACAACAATCGGTATTAATCAATAAAAATTTACCGATTGCATTTGCAGCAGAATGTGAATAAAATACAATTTTTGCAAGCATGAGAGATGTAAAAAGATTTTTCCAAAAACTTAGAAACTAACAAATGTAATAGGCTTAGGTCCGTCAAACAGAAAACCAAATTTAATAAGCCAACAATACCACTAATAATATATTCATAAAAAACTTACAGCAGCCCCTATATGCAGCTAGAGTGCTACATATAGCATGCCAAGTTGAAAATTCTACATTAAAATCTAATTCCATTTTATTACAAGTCAAGTCTAAATATAGATGACATAATAAAATCTCAAATATTTCTTTTTCATTTAATTATCAAAATCCAAAATAAAGTAATTCACACAAACATTTTTTTAATTTATTAAAGTTCAGTTACATATGTAATGTATTAGAATTATAATGTATTTTGATCTTAGAAAGATCAAGAGCTTAAATTTTGATACAAGTTTATAAATTTATTTATTAAGAAGTTTAATTATATTTGGAACCGAACACACACACACACACACACACACACATATATATATATATATATATATATATTTTTTTTTTTTTTTAAAGTAAGTAAATATAAGAGCGTTGCAGAAATTCCTATTTAAACTGTTATCATTTTCACTATCCCCATTCTTCCAAATCTCAGCACTCCTTACTTGCTGGTACATCTCTCTCTCTCTCTCAAGATATATCCATACTCTTGTGTGTATGTATATGAGAAGTGTTTGTGTAAATTTTATCAGTCGTTTCTGTGATGTTTACTTCAATGAGTATCAAAACTTAAATGAGTATCAAATTTAGGTGCTGATGGCTCCGTTTACGTTGGCTGTTGACGCAAATAACTCTTCTGGATTATCTTCTGGTAATTTGAATTAAGCAATTCATTTTTCTCAGCTTTGTTAATTGTGTTATCTGCTAAACAGTGGTGTAGTTTAGGCAGGAAAATGTTGTGCGAAATTGAACAGAGTGAGACGAAAAATCATGTTCTGATGTTAAATTTAGTTGTTAATTTGTATTATTAATGCTTTAACAGTTTCGTGAACTGATTATTAGCAGAATTTTGTGATGAAAGACATTCTGAGTTCACTCTTATGTTTTCAATTAATTGAAGATTCGACAGACAACTGAATGTGCATGTTTCTGTTGATGCAATTCGTGTATCTAGTATTTCTGGGCTTTGATTTGAACAGCTGATTTTGTTTGCAGATGCACCTAATAGGAAAATGCAAGAGCTTCAGCTGCGACCGAAAAAGTTCTTTGCCTCAGTCAATGAGCAAGATGAAAAGCCATTTAACTTTTTGCAAACATTATTTGGTATGCTTGAAATCATATCTATATCTTTTATTGATAATTCTGAATATATGTATTGAAATTGCCATGAGAGCGACCAAGAGTAGCATGTGCCATCTTCTTCTGGGGGGATCTCTTAAACCTTAATGTATTTCTCAAATAAAATATAGTGCAGTGGAAAGGTTCTATATTCATGGAGACAACAGTATAACATAGCATCATGTGAATCTCCAAAAAACATTTTCAATTAATTTCATTATTTGGTAATGCTTTGCAGAGGGTGTTATAGCAGGTGGCACAGCTGGTGTTGTGGTTGAAACAGCTTTGTATCCTATTGATACTATTAAGACACGACTGCAGGTCAGTTACTCATTTGCGCAATACAAAGATAAAAGAAGAAGTTGATTCATCCAGTATCTGAATGCTAAGCTACATGATGATTGTAAAGGATTGTTATTTCTTATCTCTTTCTTGGTTTTCGTATGTCGGCACCTGGCATAGAGTATTATTCAAATATGTCATAAAGGAAAGGTCGAAAGGTGTTCAGTTACATGAATCAAAATATATCATTTTTCAAACACAAATTATTATAACTGCAGAATTTCCCTTCCAATCAATATTGTGTCAAAATGAGAAGATAGAGTGAAGAAAGATGTCACTGATTAAATTTGAAACATGCTCCTTCAAAAAAGCCATTTGATGCCTTCTATTTGCCTAAGTCGTTTAATTCCTTATCAGGCCGCACGTGGTGGAGGCAAAATAATTCTCAAAGGATTATATTCTGGACTTGCCGGAAATATTGCTGGGGTCTTACCGTAAGGACATGTTTAAATGCATTTGTTAAACATGTAGCCAAAGTTAAAAAAATTTGAAATATGGAAGTTTGTCAAGTTCTTCACATTTTAATTCACGCTATTTATTATGGTATGCAAGACAAACTTATTATAGTTGGTAAGCAGGCTACACGTATTCATGGGGGCATGGAATTTAAAAATTATTATATTGCTTGGGATGTAGAATGATTCTCAATTTTTATGACAGTGCATCAGCTGTTTTTGTCGGGGTTTATGAGCCTGCAAAGAAAAAACTTTTAAGGACCTTTCCTGAGAATCTCAGTGCTGTGGCTCATCTGGTAAGAGGAACAATGTTTACCTTATTCTTTATTTTTAACTTATCATGCAGCTACACAAATATATATATGGATGCATTATATTATTTGAGATGAGTTTGGTCCCAAAACACTAAAACACTAATCTCACTTATGGTTTCAAAGCCTATCCCAGGTGAATGGGATCCAAAGTTTACTCCGACTCACCACCATCACTTACAGGCTTTGAATGGCTTTCTCTAAGGTTTACAATAATAAGTATTAATTGCTTACACATACTTTTATAATAATAATTTTTTGAAATAGTGAAGTTCTTATTGTGTGAATAATATCCACTTTGCAAAACAAAATTGACCCTTGTAAGTTATTTTGGTGTGTAATAGCTTAAGTTAACTTTAGTGATAATTTGCATTTACTACAAAAAAATGTTAAGCTTTAGACTGTACCTCTTAAATTGACCTCTTATTTTTCTGCTTCTCATCCCAGCCTCTCTGACCAATGCAGCTCTTTCTAGCACATGGACTACGTAGCTTTGTGATTTATTTCTTGCAATTTCCATACTTGAATTGATCAAATCCATGCTTCATCACTGATCAAAGTTTTTATTTTATTTTATTATATATATATATATATATGCTCTTCTATGCTACCTCTTGTTAGTCATTAGAAATTTTATGGGAACTTCATGTCCCATTGGAACATGCCCATTGTGGAAATCATGCAAATGCATTTCTTTCAAGTTTGTTCATTTAAGTCTCTGCTTTTTATGTAGACTGCAGGTGCTCTTGGAGGCCTTGCAGCTTCTTTCATTCGTGTCCCCACTGAGGTAGATATCTGAATCTGAATCTGAATCAATCTCTCTCTCTCTCTCTCTCTCTCTCTCTCTCTCTCTCTATATATATATCTCTCTCTCTCTATCTAATTGTCTAGATCTTTTATTATTTAGCTTGTTTTATTGTCTCTATGTATTTAATGTCATTGCTGGTGTCATGCCTAGTCTTGATGGTTCAGGTTATTAAGCAACGGATGCAGACTGGCCAATTTACTTCCGCTCCTAATGCTGTCCGGCTTATTGTTTCTAATGAAGGCTTTAGAGGTCTTTATGCGGTATGATCAATGATGTCTTTCCAGGTTTTATCTTTTCTGTCAGAGTTGTGGTGTTGTTCCTTTCTTTCCACCTGTATTGCTCTACTAATCTTTTTGTTGGTATTTTTATTTCTTGAACTTATGCTTTATGGTCACTCAACTATAATATTCGTTGATGCCATCATTCTTTTCAGTTATTGTTTGACATCACCTTAGCATGGTATTTGACACTGAACTTTTAACTTTACATATAGGGATATGGATCATTTTTGCTGAGAGATTTGCCATTTGATGCAATTCAATTCTGCATCTATGAACAAATTCGAATAGGTTATAAAGCGGCGGTAATGTTCCTCTCTCCTAAAGTTTATTGGTTGATAGTATTACTTAGCAAAGGCTGCTTCTTCTGAACTAGATAACTTGTTCTCAAGTGATTTTCCCTTGTATAAAGGACATGAGGACTATTCCCAGTATATTTTTGGCAGTATGATGCTTTATCTTTGTCCAAAATGCACTGTTGGGTACCATAAAATCTGTGAGAGTTCATTTGGATAGCTGATATTGTATATTTTGAATTACGTGTTTAACCAGGCAAAGAGAGATCTGAATGATCCTGAAAATGCTATAATCGGTGCTTTTGCCGGTAATTTGACTCCCTTAAGCTTTCATTTTATGATCTATCATGCCATATGCTCGTCCATCATGATTCTGCATGATCCACAGGACCACAGTAGTAACATATATATTTCCATGTATTGTTTTTTATCCTTCTGGATTGAGTTTGTTGATCTTTGACCAATTGAATTGGGAATCCGTTTTACAAACAAAATATTGAAGAAACAAGAAAAGAAATCTATAAGTGTGCATTATAATTACTAATTTGCACAAAGTAAAACACTACTAATTGAGAACTAAAAGGTAGCACCGGATCAAAAACCATTTTCACTCACTTCTCTGATACAGGACTACTACTTGAGTTGATAGGCAGAAATTTATTAGGATCCTCTAATACTTAGATCTGGAAATCTTAATGATATACATCAATTATGACTTCATGAGGAACCAACCTCCTCTATTGTCATGCTTACGTATAATTTCTTTGAATTGGCAGTTTTTTTTTTATTCTTTTGGCCTTCTTCACATCAAGCTGCAGCATCTTTCTGGCATTAATTGACTAAAATGAACCAAAAATACGAAAATTTGAGTGGCAAATTCTATTAGCAGATGTAACTAACCTGTCGCATACATCTTGTTTTAAACACTGGTGAATTCTGCTGTTGCCTAGGCAGACTAAGAACTCTGAGATTCATTTCCCATCCTCACAGACTCTTAAAGTTTCTATAGTAGTTTATACTGAAATGTCGCTATGAATAATTCCATATTTAACTAGAATCTTCTTTATTTTTTAGGTGCTCTGACTGGAGCCATAACCACTCCTCTGGATGTGATCAAGACAAGGTTGATGACTCAGGTATTCACATTAAATCAGACTTCTTTTTCTTCATACAGGTGTGTGAATGTGTATGTTGATTGGACATGTTTGGTTTAAGTGGGTTAACCCACTTAAAACAAGGAAAAATGATGTCCCAGTTTGTTCTAGAGACATACAAATCCGTTTATTACATTCACGTGCTTCAATGTTTTGGCCTGTGAACAATAACCTCATGTTTTCTTACAGGGATCAGCAAACCAGTATAAAGGTATCGTTAATTGTGTCCAGACTATAGTCAGAGATGAAGGCCCTAGCGCTCTGCTCAAGGTACTCGTCTCATTCTCCTGTTAAATTGTAACATGTAACACAGACTCACTATGCTAGTCCAAAATCCTCTGTATTTACAGTCATTGAAGCTTTGGAAATCAGTCCACGCATGAAAATGGTTCCTCCATCATTGGTTTGATACTCTTTGATGATCAATATCTCATTGTAGTCGTTCATATTATACACATGATGAACTTTAGAGATAACATAGCTATCTTCTATTTTCCCTTCATTTGAGTTTCTGCGATGTTACCTAATTTGACTGTTTCATTGCTAATTGATATTGAATATTTCTAAGATCTGATCTCCACAGGGAATCGGGCCGAGAGTGCTGTGGATAGGCATTGGTGGTTCTATATTCTTCGGAGTCCTTGAAAGCACAAAGCGGTTTCTTGCAGAGAAGCGTCCTGAAAAACAGGGTGACTCAGACTCGAAGTCGAAGTAGATGGTAAAACTGCAAGAGGCTATAATATAGCTAAGATGACTTATGCTATTGCTAGAAATTGATTCTCATTTTAGGCCTTTTTTGAGGAAGAGTAATGTTAATTTACGGATATACCATACATTGGAAGAGTTCTATAAATTAACCCCATTATGAATTAGAGCAAAACAGCAATCAGATTATCTAATTCTAATTTTACCTATCAATGAGACTATAGTCTGGCTTTTTTTTTAATTTTCAGTGAACTTCAATGTCTCACGAAGTCAAATCGAGGACATTTTCAGTTGAGCTAGCTCATGATCCCTCGAATTTCGATTTGACAAAAAATTGATCAAGCTCAAATCAAACGTGGTTAAACTCGTACGTATTAATTCTTTACTTATATCCCATTTATTTATGATACAAACTAATTCAATTCCTGCAGTAAGGGCATTATAAAAATTTCAACTAAAATTTAATTTTGAATTTTAAAATAGAAACTTTTTTTATCTTTTCTGACAATTAATAAATATTACAGACCGGGTCATCATTAATTAAATAACTCTAAATTTTAATTTATATTCATTGAGTTCGATCGGGCTTGATTAAACTCGTGTCGATAGTGTTGAAACTCAACTGAACAGTAAATGAGCCTGTCTTAGGATGGTCAAAACTGACTCGACTTGACTCATTTGTTATACTTATACACAACTCATGTCACTGCACATGGAAAATACATAGATGCAAAAAACCGCACATTTTATTATTCAGAGAATGATATATACATATTGTACATGTTTTACAATGTATAAAGTTTGCCAAAAAAAAAAAGACGAACAAAAATAGGCAACTCATACACACACAGAACTGGCCTCAGTTTGGATGAAATTTGAAGCAAAAGAATAAGCTGATGCCTATAACCGCAATTTCCAAAAAGAATTGGCTCATCATCACTACCTACCTGTATCATTCACTGCTCTATGCTACATACACTACAAAAGCAATACAGCAAAACTCAGATTTTCAATATGCAACACTACAAGCTCTTTTACCTTATATATTCACATGGTGTTCGTCGAAGCTTCAGCTATCACATCAAACTGATCGTGCACAAAAAAATGATGATTTGCTCGTTTCGATTGGATTACATCAGAGGGAGGTATGCCCCTCCATGTCCTTTCCTCAAAATAAGGGGTCCAGCAGTTTCAGGAACCTTATCTAATTCCCTGTTGCACGCACCGATTACATCATCAAAACCTGTGGCTGACGTAGCCAAATGCAATTTTAACCTGATGTCTCTAGTCCTCTTCAACAAGCATCTGAATGATCTCCCGAGATACTTGGCCCAATCAGCAGGGAGGCCTCCTCCGGTCAACCACACTGAGAACTGGGACTGGTCACCCCTGGCTTGCACCTCAGACCGATAAAATCTTGCAAGTTCAGCGAGCATTGATGGCTGTAGAGGTAGGACTGCAACAAACTCAGCTACAAACTGCTCAGTGAGTTCTGGGTTAAGCATCTGTTCCCACAGCACCAGAGCCCATTCACTTGGCTGGTTGAGGCTGTAGGCTTCGGCAACGATTAGGGCCTCCTGGAAACGGGATTGTTCTACTAGTATTCTCCTTGCATTGGTTTCAGAAAGATCTAGCCATTTTGTGTCTGGCATTCGAATCTGTAGAGATACGAGCGATGCCTGAGCACAAGCTTTGCGAGTTTTGTTGCCCGCATCAATGGACGAGTGAACTTCAGCAGCCTCGATGAAGTAACGCATGGATTCGAGGAGATCTTCATTTTGATCTTTGTCGTAACTAGAAAACCACTGTTGAGACGCTTGCTTTGCACGCAACTCCAAAAGAGAAGCAGTCTCGTGTTTCATGTCAAAGTGATTATAAACCTGGACAAAAAAGAGTAGCGAGTGTGTATTATGGACCAACAAAAGGACGACCAAAGTAATTTTAGATTTATAAAGTGAGGATGAGAAAGGGTCCTTATTTTTTTTGTTTGGGATTGGGGGGGGGGGGGGGGGAGATGAGAGATTGCTAATGTACGAACCATGGCAAATGCATCGAGATCACTTGGATTAAATTGCTTAAGTGATGTCAGAACAGCCATTCGGAATCCTCTAACAGCCTCAGCAGTGCCACTGTTAGCATCTGCAGCCGCAGAATATTTTTGGAGGAGGAGATCCAGTTGGCCATTTTCAATAAGAATCCCAAGTATGAAGTTGAGTGCATGGAAGTTTCCCACTCCCGTTATCAAGCGAGCAAGACACGAGAAATCACCCTCCCATACATAAGCTTCTACCCTCGTTGCAGCAAGAGCTACAAGCACATCAACTCCATCAAGGCATGCTGACAACTTGTAGAAGTGGTGGGATAGAATAAGCAGCTCAACCTGTATCAGATTGGGAAAAAAAATACTTTTATTACCTCACAAAATGAAAGTGCAGTTATGAGCACTAAGTCACATTATTAGGACTTCCTAGGACCATGATCACAAAACCAATCATTCACTTATGATGAATATATCAGTAAGTCCTTAAATCTTATTTATTGATGGATGAGGCTGGCATGATATGCAAGATAGAAGCTTTGTGCCCCTGACATTGAAGGTGAATAAGCATTACCTCACATGCATGGGGTATTTCTTGCCCTGTAATTACTAATCTCATTAACGCATGACCAATTTCCGAATCCAAAGGACAAAGCTCAGCCCATTTCAGGAAGTCAGAAAATCTCCATAGCAGTGGAGCAGGTCCTTCCTCCTTCTGAGAGTCCATATATCCTCCACGATGTGCTGCCAATAAACCCTGAAATTTGTTGACCGTAGGCATTAAGGAATAACACGAGAATTTAATGAAGCAACAAGTATACTGACACTCCCTGCTTAAACTGTAGGCTAAGTATGATTCAATGAAAATGGAGTTTGCAAGCAAAAGAATGTCATGGATTCATCAAATAAATAATTCTTCTTCATTAGACAACTGAAGAGTGCAAGCAACAACAGCAGTCTCTCAATTTTGAAATCATACAAGTAAAGATCACTCCATCCATCCCATAAAAAGAGTCGTGTTTCAAAGACTTAAAAACCTTCAAATCCCTTCACTATTATTCACAGAGTTGTTTGGGGTCCTAATAATATAAGTGCACATTCCAATAAGAGATGGCTCATCACATTCACGGGTGATCATACTCAACTTTGTTAGGTGTATCATTAGACAGGTTTTTAATTTTTTTTTTTTTACAGAATGGTGCAAACTCAATTTCAAACTATCATGCAAATTTTCAGAAGTGATAATGGGAAATATTTTTTTAACATGATCTAAGGGGGAAAAAATTCTTGAAAAAGGGAAAATTCATCGTAGTTCTTGCATCAATGCACCTCAATTGAATGATGTTGCTGAAAGAAAAAATAAACATTTGTTGGAGGTGGATTGTGAATTACTTCTCTCAACTAATGTGGCAATAGATGAAGTTCTTGAAGAACTCTAGAAGACGGTGGAACTACTTTGAAGTTGTACTGTGATAGCAATGCTACAATAAGTATTGTCACAATCCTGTCCAGTATAATAGAACGAAGTTCATTAAGAAAATGCTTGAAGCTGGGAATATTTGCTTGCAATATGTTCCTTCTAGTCAGCCAACTGCTGATATCTTGACTAAGGAATTTGCAAGACCTAATTTTGACCATCTAATAAGGAAGTTAGGTAATCCAATCCCATAAAAATCAGGAAATTTGGAAATCCAATTCCACAAAATCAGAATTAGAATCTGTATATAGGATAATTTCTTTTATTTCCAGTTCCTCTCCTTAATTGTAGAACTCATGTTTTATGATCTTTTCTATCCAAGGACTTGTGTAATTCGTAATATGACAATAAGAAAAGAAATGGTTTCCACTCTCTATTTTCTCCCATGTTTCAAAAGTCAAATCTTTGAATGATGCACTTTAATGAATAAATAGAGGGGTAAAAACTAGGCTTCATGCCTTACAAAAGGGTGTACATTCTCAAAATAAAAGGTTATACTTTGGTAAAAGGTGACTCTTGTTTTGGGACAGAGGAAGTAAATAAATACCAGAATTACCTTTAGAAATGATTCAGCAAGAATTTGAGCGATACTAGCAGCTGGCATTGTGTGCGTTCGAACTAAAAGACTTGCTTCCTCAAAAGACTCTTGCGCTTTGAGAGAAAGCAATTGCAGTAATTCTATTGGCTGCTTCTCAAATGCCTCTGAAAATGTAAGACCAAGCACGTTCGCAGACTTCACAACAGATACTATCCTGCTGCATAGTCCACGTCCACGACCTTCCATAAGAAGGTTTTCCAAACTCTCCAACACCTACATTATCAAATAGATCAAGAATTAAAATGGATGTTCAGTTAGTGCGTTGATGTTTAACAGCATTTATCAAAAGCTGGATCTATAAACAAAAAAGATAAAAGCAACAATTAAGGGCATCTTCCCAATTCTGTGCCTAAACTCATCACAAGACAGAAATATCTTGCAAGCAAACACCCAAACTTAGAACTTGTAACCAGATGCATTACAATCATAATATTCACTGAAGTTGGAGGAAGGATCAACAGGCAACATGAGATGAACGTCACCACGCTGAAAAGATTGGCGTACCTCTTCCATAAGGATTACCCAAAACAAAAGAAACTAGCTGAATATTACCTTCAGGGGATCAATCACCCGATGGTCAATCAGTAGATGGTATGACCGCAAGACAGAAAGCACATCATCGCCTAGCAATGATATGAAGACCTTGTTGCTTGGAGTTGAAAGAGCAGCAAGCTTTAACGCAGCATCGACAAGAAAGAATTCAGATGGTGTGTTTTCAGGAGAGAGCTTATTCTGCAGTTGTCTGGCAGCAATTATTTGCCCAAAATCCAACAATGAAAGAACAGCCCTTTCTAGCTCAGCAGGTCCAACTCTTTCCTCCCACCTCGACAATGAAGCATCAATTTTTGAGTTTTCATCTAGAGACTGTGTCTCATCTCTGAGGCTGAGTTGTATATTTTCAGACTCATACTTTTTATCCCCTGCATCAAAGAAAGGCTTTCTTGATGATCCAAAGCCTTTTGCTCTCCTTTTCATCTTTGTGCTCCCTCCAGCAGTGCTTGGAAAGCTAGGGTCAAAAGTATGAGTGCTCCTAACATGAGTCTGACTATTTTCCCTATCATTCTTCTCTGAAGATTTCAGCCTAAGTGCATTTATATGATTGTCCATTTTAGTAATAATGCTCGCAGTAAGATCTATTAAGTTAGAACCCTTGCCAGCTCCAGGCTCCTGAGTGATGTAGGTTAACAAATCTTCACCTTCATTCTTCACCTGATCTGACTCCACAGCCAAAAGCCATACTCTGGTCTCAATTTCACGAAGAAGGTGCAGTGGATAAACCCTGCAGAAATTTTTTATTTTGAGTACCCCAATCATTTACAGGAATGCAAGTCTGTAAGCAAAATACTTGGATACTATAATGAAATATCTCACGGATTTGACAAAGTTGTCATTCCACTCAGCCACTGCAGAGCAAGTAGCAAAATCTCATGAAGTTCTCTCAGTGGAATATCCTTTTCAGCTGCTTCGGCATGTTTAAGGAAGAACAGTCCAGCCTAGATACCAAAAGAATAAGAATAAAATTATAAAAGGGATAACATTTTTAGCTGATGAGTAACCAACTCAAATCAAGATAGACAGCATATAGGTCATTGTCAACCACATAAATCTGTCACAACACCCTTTCTATCCCCAGTCACCACACCCAATCAAAGATGAAAGAAAAGAAGAGAAGAACAATTAAGAATATAAAAAAGTTTCGTAAACAAAGAAATTGATAGACCACCTCCAGTTTTATGTTCGTCGAATTGGTTGGAAAGGAATAATTGAACCTTGAACGATACTGAAGAGTCGGTGGTGGAAGTTTGGGAAAGAATGAAATTCAGGGTAACTTTGCAGGTTTAAGTCATAAAGAATTCAAAAGTTTCTTTCTTCAAATATAGTTAGAGATTGGATTTATGTCCGGTAGTTTTAACCTTTTAGACCCTGACTATTTGGTGTCTCCCAGGACGAGGCGTCCTGGACCCTTGCATTGTTCACCAATTTTTATTAATAAAATTTCAGCATTCGTATCAAAAGAGAAGGATAGACCTCCAGAAATGAGGGATATATTTCACTACCTCAGCTGTGAAATAATCAGTGTTAAAGATATCACTAGTCAGAAGTCAGGCGGACAGTGAACGACTAGCCCGAAGGCTGCCTAGGTGTCGACTGGGTGGTCAATTTTTTTTTTTTGGTTCAATATTTAAACAATGAAAAATAAACCGCGAACTAGGCACCAACACCAACTAGAAGGTCTAGCACCTAAATCTACGAATTTAAAGAAAATCACATCTTGCACTCAGCCGCCTCGGCAGATTTCTGCATCACTGGAAATAATTATACCTGCAATGCTGGGAAAGAATATCTAATGAAGAGTGTCTGGCAGTGGCTCCACAAAGCAGCCCTCTCTTCTGGGACATCCCAAAGGAATTCCTTCCATTCTGCAACCATGGCTTCAGCCTAGACATGAATAGAAATACATGAACATTTGGACAAAAATCAATGATAACTGAACAAGAGGTCTCATGGCTTTTCTACTTGCTGCCAATTCTTTTAAGATGAATGCTGCAACATTACTATCATGCACCAGAGTGATAAAAGATTAGAACCATATTTCAGTTCCACAAAATTTATTTTCTCAGCATATTTAGAACCTCAATTCCCAGTAGATCACATGTGAGGGAGTCTTCCCATGTTGGCACTATCACCTGTCCAATATAGGGGTCTCAAGACTTTCTACTTGCTAGATCAGACTATCTTTTAACATAAGTAGATGAATACAATTTAAGAAGAAATTTAATAGGAAAGCTTTGAGTGTACGACTGTAAGAAACATTCAAAAATTAACAATACGAAGATAAATAAGCACTTGATGTGCAGAACAGGTATCATGGAATCCTTATGCATATACTAAAGGAAGACAAAAGTTGAAAACAGGTTACCTGCATTTCAGTTACATGACTGACTGCAGATCTCCAACATGATTCACCACTGGCCTCCAATTGCTTCGCCCAACTACGTGCTTGTTCCCAATACCCATTCTTTTCTAATGCATTTAGAAGTGAAGCATCGTCAAATGTTTCATTTCCTAGGAGGGGGCACTCATCACTCCGCAGAGAGGGTTCGGCCATATCTATTTTCCAAGAAAGTTGCCCATATCGTGTTGCAGCAGACCCTCCATCACCAAAGTCAGTAGCAGCAAGGAGCCTTAACAAGCATCTTTTTTCATATGCAGATGGGCAAGTCAAAAGTATTGCATCAGCAGCTTTGACAGCAGTGGAACTTGCCCATGAGTTTCCGATTATCCCTTCTCTTTCATAGTTAGGTTGAGTTTGAGGAGACTCTTCCTTAATTCTGGCAGCAAACGATCCAAGATGTGCTGAAGCCTCTGAGAGGCGCATTTGTGAGCAGGCCTAGGAAAAAGAAAGAAATCTAGTTGGTAAAAGTTTCAGGCTGGATGGTGATGGCAAAAATTTATAACAGTGTAACTACATGCAATCTTCTGTTCTTTTTTCTTTTCTGAGAAAGA
This sequence comes from Scutellaria galericulata, assembly GCA_946896805.1. NCBI lineage: Eukaryota > Viridiplantae > Streptophyta > Magnoliopsida > Lamiales > Lamiaceae > Scutellaria > Scutellaria galericulata. Next base: position 18,869,451 of record OX335794.1, read on the forward strand.
AAAACCTAAGTGTATTGGGTCATATGAATCACTCAATAACCCATCAAAGATAAAAAGAAAAGAGAAAAGTACAACGCCGACCAATATAAACATCTTCGTACACTGTTTTTATGATATTGGAAGCCTAAGCCTTAAAGTTAGACTGAATGGTAGTATTCAAGTAATGTCCATTCATTGTATGAGAGGACTTCACTGCAAAAATGAACAATAGAAGACCAAAGAAAGATTTTTTATTTCCAAGACACTTATGCTCTATCATGATTTTTGTAAAAAGGACAAAAAAAAAAAAAAAAACTACACATTAAACATTAGAAATTAGGCATGAACATCCAAAAGAACTTCATCATGCAGTTGCGAGGTTGTGTTGATACCAACTGTACTAAAGAGTCGGAGCTTGTTTAGGCAACATTATATGATGATCAGGCAAGGAGGCTACATGTGGACTTCATACTATGACATGTACACTGATAAACTCCAAGATAATAGGAAAGAAATAGTGTGAAAATACTAAGAAACAAACTAAACAATAGTTGACTTTTTCTACTGTTAAGATATTTAGTTCTGTACATTAACCAACCTGAAGAGCACGAATGAAAGGTAAGAGTGAGCATGATGGAAGAAATATCTCAAAAGCTTGTAGCAGAGGAAGGAACAATTGCTGCTCACAAAGCACGGCTACCATTCTTGACAAGGCATTAGCCATGCTATCACTGTCTATCAAAATTTTGGTACCTCCACCCCCTATCTTCTCCTTTTCCTTTTCACCATAAAAACAAACATCACTACTTTTAGGACTTTGAGAAGCTTCCGAAGTCAAAGAATCCACTGGAATGGGTTCCAGAAGGCGCCTACGCTTTGAGTTTTTCCTATTGTAATGAAATGTTATGGTTCTAGCACTCGCAGGAAGGGAGTTAGTAGCCTCCACTGCAGCACCAACATTTCTTGCAATCTGGGATGCAATATCATTAACTTTGATGGCCGAAGTCTCCCTGAGAAAACAGAAAATTTGCTTTTTATTCTTCTCCAAAATAAAGAAGGTTTAGGAACAGAGAAACAAGACTCTCCACAGAGGTTTAAAAGAATCATTCAAAAAAATCCAGAAGACTGATTTACAATGTGCTGATAATTTAGGATGATAATCCAAACCTTGCTGCAGTTATTTCCAGCCAAACTGTTAGGCAGGACAATGGGGAGACATCCGGAAAGCAAGATGCAATCATAGCCAAAATTGACCAGCATAAGTTCTTTGCTTTCAGGAGAAGAGCCTCTCCAGGTCTTTCCTGTTTTTCACATTCCGCTATGATTCCGAATAATTCAACAGGTATGTAAAGATTCTCATTTGACATAAATGTTCCATCACTTTCTCCAGTATCCATATTCAATGAACCAACTTTTTTCCTAGACTGCATGCTTTTTAAAACTGTTAAAATGTGAATCTTCAAATGAGGGTCGCTGAACTCCTTCAATGCCTGGCACATGGCAGAAAATAAAATAAGAATGACATCAGCTGCTATCAGATAAAAGAGTTAATAAATATGTTGTCAGTAGCAGGATATAAATTTCCTAAATGCATTTTTATAGAAAATGAAGCTTACCACTTGGAATACTGTTTCATAAAGATATTTTCCAACCTGAGCTTCAGACAAAAAGCCAACCTGGTTTGGGGATGGGGACACAAATGACCCTCTTAGACACCAAAAAAGCAATTATTTAACATGTATATTTAGAGAAAAAAAATGCATCAAGAAGTTTACCCAATCATTATCCCTTGCCAATACAGCAAGGTATTTAGTGCTTGAAGGAATGTTATGCATCTGACAAAAATCTGTGACCAATTGCCAGTGCTGGCTAGTGGCTTTCTGTTGAGACCTTAATTCAGCTCCATCTCCATTTCCACTCGACAACCAAGACCCACATGTCATACCATTAGATGAATAAGGAAGACTTGCTTTTTCCAAATTCTGAAGAACAAGTAGCAGAGCTCGTGATGGTTGATTGAGAATGCCATCATTTCCGTCACCATTCCGCATTACGCCAGTAGAACATTTGTGACGATAATCATCTGCCAGTGCTCTAGCAAGAGATTCTGTTACATCAACTTCAACAGGTGTTGGACGAAATACAGAGCCCCTAGGAGAGAGTTGCCTATAGTGATTGTTCTCCACAGACTTGTAGAAAGAAGATATTCTGCTCAAGGCAGCAATATCTATCCGGAGAGTACTAGCAGACAAACCACATAGCTCCAAAAGAAAAGCACATGATGCCACCAATACAGTGTCATCAAAATGCTCAATAGCAAGCGGAATAACCTGAAAATTAGATAAGGGGGAAAAGATGAGGGCCAGATTTGCATTACAACCAGATGGCAACAGCAGAATTAATTTATTTAAATAACCAGTTCGATTATAAATCTTTAACTACTTGACATGATGGGTTTGTTTGCTTTTCTTGACCAGTTAAGATATACAGTCTATCCCTGTTATTTACTGGTTTGCTTCGGAAGATAAAATCTGGGAGTCGTTGGGCAACAATGTAATTCTCAAAATCCTTGATTAGCAATCTTACGTGTATGAAATAATATGAAAAAAATTAATGCTATAAAATGCGTAACTCGCATAACTCCTATACAATATAAAATAACTCCTCATCAATCACATAATAGATAAGATGCATACAATCATAACGGAATATGACATGATCATAATTATAATAAAATGATACGACTAAAATACTTACAGTTTACAGTTTCGCTCTGATAATAATGAGAACAATATTTATTAAGATGGAAAATAAAGACTAATAAATATTTCCATTATTGATATAAAAAAATCGTTCAATAAAATGACTATAACTATGCTAAACTGTAACGCAAAACAATCATAGGCAAAGGTAAAAATGGTTACAAACAAGATATATTTACTATGTTTCGTAACAAGATATATTTACTATGTTTCTGATAGATTAGGTTGGCACAGCAAAATTCATTTTCAGGTAAACTTTGACTCTGGTGGCGAGCCATCATTGCTTACTTTAGTCAATGGGTTGTTAGGTTGACCTTTGAAAGGTTCACTACATTCTTATTCTAAAATAGTTCAGAATCAATAACTAGCTAGTATACTCAGGTAGCATCCCAATATCCCTCCTTTTTAGCTAGGTTTTTTAGGTTGCTACTTTTTCTCAGCTGTGCCTAAAATCATATGCAGTCACATCCTTATGATCATTGAAGCTCTATGTTAGGCTCCATATTCTTACAAACAGTACGTGGATTTGTAATTTAACAACTCCTTATGGTTTTCCCCCTAGATTTTGTACAAGGCTTTTAAGTTAATTTGTAGTTGGACTATCCTGATTTTACTTTTATATGCATCACAGTAGCAAAAACATTATCCATAGGTCTCAATTTTGAGATCAACACAACCTAATCATGGAGTCACTTTCTACCACAGCAGATGTAGTAAAACTTGCAGCAAAACACAGTTGGTTTTCAGGTGCAGCTTTAATTCTTACAGATGAAAGAAGGGACTCTTCGCTCCCAGTAATTGGTGCAAGGAGGATTTGTACATCCGTTTGGACATTTGTTTGCCCACTTGATGGGGTTTCAGATTGTCTCTGATGCTTATTATCAGACTTTAACTTATGGATTCTTGTTGAAAGAAGATGATTTAAAGCAGCAAATGCATGCCCACGATGCAAATGGTGTTCAAGTCCGATATCAGCTCCCTGAAACCAATAAAAACAAATTATAAATTCATGTAACAGAAGGAAGGGACAAAGCCATGTTATTAAGAGAAGACTTGGACAATGGATTCATAACTTCATAATCATAATTAGAGTTCTAAACCCCAAGAGAGGGCAGAGTATCATTTCAGAACGTGAGCCCTGAAATTTTCAGAACGCAAAGTGAATTTTTGAGGGACAAATCAGAGCATTCAGCATCGGGGAATCTTCTTGTCATGCATAACTAAGGATTTTCAGAGGCAGATCAATCACCTCTAGAGAAGATGCATAAAGTTCCTCTTCTATATGTCTTTGGATGGCAGCTTCCCAGGATGTAGCACTTATCTGAGCATGACCACTGGAATTTACCACATAATAGATGTCTCTCAGAATTGAGAGTTCTTCAGTCTCTGAGTCAGCTAATGATTGCCAGCCAATTGGACCCTGTTCGGACAAAAATAAAGGTTTAAAAAAAATATTTAAATTAAAAGAGAAGAGATTCAAAATAGAATATCTGCTCTGTCATTTAAGATTCAAATCATATTTGCCAAGCATTACCAGCAAGCGAAATTCACATTGGTTCCTTAAACGAACAGAGTCACTAAACTATGCCATTGTATCGAATTGGGTAAATAATATTAATTTGTAATAAAAAAGTATCACCAAAGAATCCATCTCAAGCTCTCCATAGTACCAAAACTAATCAACAATTTTCCATTATTTCATATCCAATCACTATAAAGATCTCCCATCACCAGTCAATGGCCAAATCCCGTCACCAGTACACCACCACTACTATTGCTGTCGCACCACTGCTGTGGCCAAGATGATAACATCATCCGCCCTCGTATTTCCACCACTGCAGAAGGAAGAGCCATCCTAGCAAGCCATGAGTAAGATGGTTGCACCATTATGGCGTTTGCATGGCATGTCTGGCATCCGCTATTTCCTCATTAACTGATGGGAGATGCGCTCAGGTATGAAGCTGATAGGCAAACATTAATTGTCCTTTTATCTTTTCCTTTTTTCATTCTTCTTTTTTTGTTGATTTTTTTTTTTTTTTGTTGTTGTATTTACGGATTAATTTGTGTTGGAGAAGATGATTCTATTGGGTTACAGCAACAAAGATGAAAAAGAGACTGCCAAGAAGCAATGGCTTGTTTCCAGAATTCGTGGAATATCTCACTAAGAAGAATAGGAAATTTTGATCAAATAATTAAAAGAAACCCTAGTTTTATGAACCAAGGAATAGATTTAAAGGCATATTTTTCCAAACACCCAATGATTCAATGATGGGTGTGGCTTGGGGATTATTTGACATGGAATATTGGTATTCTCAAACACAATTATTCTCGTCTTGCTCCTTTGGGTGGAGGCATTTGAGAATGAAGGTGATTACAGTAGAAGACCACCTAAAAATAGAGTTAAATAAGTAATTGTCGTACTTTTGGGTGGGAAATGACATGGCAAAGGATCCAAGCATTATGATAAGTCACAAAAGAGGTGGCAGTCCATGTGGAGCTTCAATTGCCACATAGGATACAATCAGATGAAAATTTGAGATGGTACCATAGGTAGCACAAGAATACAAGTTTAGAACCCATTTTGATGCAAATTAGTGTTTAGTACCCATTTTGATACAAGAGGCATAGTTTAGTGTATGTTTGAGCAATTAACCCGAATCAACATGGTAAATGTGCAGTATAGTAATTTTGTTCAAACTAAGTCAACTTATTGAAAAAGAAACAGTCCTCATACATGCAGATAATCAGGCAAGTTAGAAAAAAATAACCTGCACACAGAGCTGAATCAATCTCCGGACATTCTTAGGGAACCAGCATGGGATCATCTGCAGAATTGAGGTATCTCGTACTGAAGAGAAGAATACACCTTCTCGCCAATTCAAGTAGTCTAACAGATCAGAATAGCCTGACACTATATAGCAAATTAAATAATTAGAAATGAAAAGAGAATAGAAAGGAGTGTTTCAGTTGTAAAACATTTCATGCATGAAAAGACAATGATAGAGTAAGATAAAGTTATAAGAACTTACATTTTGCCTTAAGAGCCAAACTGCTGCAAACAGGATCTTGACCAAAACATGCTCCCACAAGGGTGCTCCACAATGTAGGGAAGCGATGAAGGGCTGGTCTAAGGTTTTCTAAGGTGCATTGAGCTGAACTACAATGCCTGTTTACACTTCCACTACTAAGGCATTCTGGTAGAGGTGCAGGAGCAAACATTAATGTGGCTAAAGCTGCCTTTTCCCCTGCTACTTCTGCAATGTCATCAACAGCTTGGATGATGTCATCTCTCTCCAGAACAGTAAGCTTATTACCTGGAACTATATTACGGGAAGCAACTGCACGGGCATTAGAAAATGATGCATCATATTCTTTTCCTTTAGTCCTCAACAAGAGCAAGCACCTTGCCCACTCATTATCACCCTGAAAAAAACACAATATTGATATACAATCTCAAAATTGTTGGGTTTGCATGAATGAGACATTACAAATTACATGACTTTAAAGACCAAACCATATGTGATGACTATGGCCTACTAAGAGTGATTGATCAACTACAAAACTTCAATGGCCAAAAATTTATGTAATGTCTACCTTCTACTATGTGTCTCCCTTAAGCCAGAGAAATGAAATTGAGATAGAAAGAACCAAGAGAAACAGCTATACTTACTGCTGCCTCCAGGAAAAAGGAAAGAGAGTCATGGTCGATATCCAGTTTGTGTACGTCAAGATAAATGTCCAGAAGGTTCAGCAAGTTATTTTGTGAGCAAAAGCGTATAACAGCTTTATGTAGAGATCGAACTGTTTCTGGATTAATAGATGCATCACCGATAACTAGAAGTGAATCAGATGAATTGTCATTGGCTCCATCAAGGAATGAATAGTCGTGTAAATCAACCATAAAACCTGACCGGGCCAGCAAAGGTACAATATCAGCTGTACTGTGCCAGTAATCTGCCAAAAAGATAAATTTTTTTGCAAGCTGCTGTTCCATAAGCCTTCTTAACCATACAGAACACACCCTATTTGCAGAAAACCTGAAAAGTCTGATGCTTGGGACATTCATGCATACAGGATCCAACTCTTCAAGGAAGCTTGTGAAATTTTTATATCCAGGAAGCTCCTGGCCAAACTCATTGGATGAAGGTGGATGTATATCGTCCAAGCTGATGCTGAGACTTCCACAGGATAATGCATACGGTGGAATTAGCTCCAGTAACTTGGAAACTTCTAACCAGTCATTGTGGCATGTGTGGTAATCAAGTTGTGATTCCCACAATACATTAACACCCATAAGAAGAGGTTGGTCCAGAAGTACCTGCACAGAAATTAAAAAACATTAAAACTATATGGCAGTTTCCTTTGGAACTTTCTTCTCAAGATTCTTGATAAAAGAACAGTACTGACATCCTATCTAGGATTTTCGCCTAAAATATTTAATTCCAATCCCATTTACATTCTTGATCACCTGCTGGATAAAGCTGGCAAAATGGTATCATCAATTCCAAAAAATTGTCAACTAACCAGAAAAAAAAAAGCAGTTCAATGTTCCATTTTCGTCACCTCTCATTTCAGATAACTAAGTTAGAAGGGAAAAGAATGAAGACTCTATTTCTACCATAGCCTAGGAGAAAAAGAGCCGCGGTGGAAATAGTAGATCCACACAAAATTTTCAAATATTACTTTATTTATTGGTTCTTTTGTCGCTTCCAACTGCACAAGCATCTCTGTTCAGGTTTAGTGGATACATACAATGATATGACATACTGGCATACAACATCAAACAGAACTGGAATACAACCATATGATCCATGTGAAATTTTCCTAAGAGAACAAAAGCAGAATACATGCTGCATTAAGCAGTTACTGATGACTCACATCCCCTTACTTTGAAACATGTTATATCCTACTTCAAATATCAAATCTAAATATGCATTTAAATGTCAACTAAGTTACTGAAACTTGTACATAACTGACAATACTTGCACCCATAATGACAATTACACTAAATGAGTAGCCAAGATTAAATTGTCAAAACTAAATTACAAGCAGTTACAATGTTTGATATGCAAACATAACAAGCATAGGATGTACCGTGGAGGAGATGAAAAAAACGAAACAAGGAAAATGTGAAGCCCCACTGAGCAGTGAATTAGCAACAAAATCAGGTCTAAGCTCAGATAGATAACACCTTAGTCCATTAGTAAAGGGTAAATACATAATAGTTGTATACTTGTATCTAGATTCATACTCAGATGTATTGATTTATGTCCAATGCATTACAATTTCGTTCTTACTATCACTTGGAATGAAAATGTTCTAAGTGTGCCGCATTGCGGCTTAGAATGTGTTCCTCTTCTCTGATTATAATGGGACAAAATTCTGACACTAATCAGAACTCAATATTTTAATCAAAGAGCTTATCCAGAGAATGCAAGAATTTGGCAAGTGAGATAGCATCCAACCTGAGAAGGAATTATGGTTTCCATGCTGAATGAATCCATATAATTCCTTATCATGCCTTGGATTATTATACATCTCCAAACAACTCAAAAAGCTTCTTTGTGGATCCTACAAGCTAAATATAAAATGCCTGAAACTTCATTAATGAATACAAAAAAAACATAAAATTTATCATTCATAAACTGAGTCAACAAAGAAGAAAAATGTACACAAACAAACAGTTGTGATATTAGGATGTTGTATAACCAAACAGACTCTCAAGTCAAGGTAAAATGAGTCAATTATTGGTTGGGTTGGCCAAGACATAGAATTCATCTTAAGATTCACATTTATTCCCAAAACAGGGATACTGACAGAATATATCAGAAAATACATCATCATCTGACTTACACGGTCAATAACTCTTTGATCCCAGGCATCTGACCATGCAGCAGCAGCAGCCCAATAAGCAGCATGACTGCCGTCATCATCTACTTCAGCAGTGACAGAATGTTCATCAACAGTGGTCCATGAACCCAAAACAACTCCATCGATCTCCCCACATGAAATGATAAGATTGTTAAATAGTGGATGCAATAGGTGCAGACTTATCTCCCCCAGTCCATCTTCAATAGATGCTCTCTTAAGCTCCTTTTGCCGAGTAGCTAGTGTACTGAAGAAACTATTGCAAGGATAGACCCTCTTTGACAAAAACAAACATTTGAGTGAAAGATCGAAAGGAATTTTCCAGAGTTATAATATATGAGCATGAAATGAATAAAACCCATGTTTTTCAGTAGAAATGCAACAAAAGTCGGTTTACCAAAAAAAATAATGGTGTTATTAAAAATTGCGTAAACTCACCCTTTCAATCAGTCAAGTCTAATCCATGAAATGCCTGTATACTCTTCATTTTGTTAGACATAGTTTTATTAATTAAAAATTCTCAATCATTCGACCAGAATAAGAATATGATGGCTGTAGACTATATCTGTATCCTACCATCCATTAGCTCTCATTTGAGATGAAAGGCAATAATTCATTCTTCTAGTCACTTGGGGCCATTTTGAGAAACAAAGAAATTCAATCAATTGGAACCCATAGATAAGTGTTGAAAAAAAAAAAAAGAAGAAGAAGAAGAAGAAGAAATTTTGTAGAGGAACTTATTCAAAGAAAGATTTTAAGACCTTTATTTTATTATTTTATAAAATTGGGTGAAAGTTCTCCAAAGCTTAAAATATTATTTATTGATACAATTTGAAGAAATTCAACATATCAGATAGATTAAAAACTTAACTTGTAGGATTTTTATTGTAATTTTATTCATCATCAGCCACTATGTATCAAATGCATGGATGTATTGTTCGCTTTATGTGAATTTATTCGGTAAAAATACACAGAAAATCATTAAGGTCCTATCCCCATTTGTTGACAGGACAGGAGGTTTAATGCAAAAATATTAATCACAATGGGGATTTGAGGTTATATAATTAACAGAGTGCATCCTTGCTAAAATAAAGGGTTTTATGCATTGTACTTGATTTAAGATCTTTGAAAGGTATAGATCATATAACTGTCACGCATACCTCTACTAGTGATAACATCTCCAATATCTTCAATTCATGTGATCCTAGGTATGAATTTCTTTTCATCTCTTCAGCAACTTGCACCCGAATTGATCTTCTAACAGTTCCAAATACCAACTGTTTCAAGGTAGATTCAACATCCTCCCCAAGCTTTTGCAATGTTGTAATACCAAGCCCAATCTCACCCTATTAATTTGTAGCTCACAATATTTAGAAACACGCATGATAAATTCTTTCAACTTAATTAACCAGAATCAACCAACCTTTACAAATAAATCATATGCAATCGCTCTTCCAGCAATTCGGACATCATTAAAGGTATCATGAGTTTCTGTGCCAGGTAACAAATTATTCTGATGATGAAGATGCAATCTGAGTACTGCCAGAGGAAGACGACCAGAAAGTAATGCATCTTTTACAACAGTTTTAATGTCCATATTATCCAACTCCCAACGTGCAATCATATCCTTAGGATTCTCTAATCTAGAAATTCTTTTTCCAAATATGCTTTCAGAAACTAGGAATGCTTTATCAAAATTCTGAAAATCTGGGGTTTTGACACCAACTGTATCTGCAGGCACTAAAGCAAGGTTTTCTGCATTACTCAATTCTGTTCCAGGTGCAGGAAGAGCCATTTCACGTTGATATGATATATCCATCAATAAGGCATCATCTGAAACAGCTGGAACCTTGGATTCATCTTCAGCTGAACCAGCACCGACAAAGTTTGGCAACCCAGCATTGTCCATCTGATACACCAGAAAACTTTCCATCAACTGTGACTCCAGAAAACTAAACAAAATAATTAGTTACTTACCACCAGTTGTCCCGGCCTCTTGAATTTGGAACTTAACTGTCCCTGCAACCTTCTGATAACCACCAATAATTGTGCCATTTCCTGAAGACTTCTTGAAGTTCCCTCCTCCTCGTGTTCTTTTTCTGTTAACAGAAGAGAAGCACGTTCATTGCCTCTAACATCCCATGGCTTCTCAGCTACTTTCTTGTGATGCAATAGGCCATATTTACGTATGACCTCAGTTGCATAACCAGTGGCTAATGCTAGGAGCCTGCATCACATTCATTGAAATCTAAAAACTTGAATACAACCAAGCCATCCAGAAGAAGATCAACTGGAATTTATTAAGCACATGATTATGATAATCCATTAGCATTATGCCAATCATTAGGTAAAGACAAATACACTCAAGAACATTTTCTATAAATTCGGCTTCTCTAACAAATTCTCTAAGTAAAAATATTTGTTCAATCAAACAAACTCCTGGATTCTATAACACAGAAAAACAAAAACAAAATTCCATTGGAAACTTGGCTCCAGCTGTTCTGCAACTATAAAATTCCAGGTTTTTCACCAAGTGCCTTGTGCTGAGATCTCAGATATCAGTGGAGGCTGTGTGTTGGATTGAAAAAAGGTTGATAACTGCCCTACATTGTAATTTGTGTGTGGTAATCTTAGATGAGGCAATTGCAGTGCTACTGGAGAGAAATATGAGTTATTTTTCATTCAGGTCATTGGTTTAAACTTGAAACCTAAAGGTGATACTTGGTGAGGTTAATGTCTTCTATGCTGAAGTAACTGAAAATCAGTACTAAGAAAAGTCAACCCCATTTAAACTGATGCAGCCATTTGAAAAAACTATTTCCAAAATGGAAGTGTAAAGACATTAATTACTGTCAGTTCTAACAGTTAAAACTTTTTGACTATCATATGAGCTGCCATAATTTGCATTTTGCTTTTTATCAAGCTCCATTAAAATTTATAAACCGTATGAAGCCATATTTTTTAGGGTAAAAAATGATTTCCCATCCCAACTATGCCCGATTTTACACTTTCTGGTAAAAATTTTAAAATGTGGCACCGTACTGACTGAACTTTGCGCGATTTACAATCTACGGTATTCCGATCATTTTTTCCGGCCAACACACACGTGCTCGGCACATGATTTCATTAAGGACATTTATGTCTTTTTAAAGTTTATACCAGAAAGTGTAAAATCGGGCATAGTTCAGATGAGAGATCGTTTTTTACCCTTTTATTTATTATACATTTTATATTAAAAAAAATTTTGAATTAGGTTAAATATATGTAATGTGTACTACATGATTTATTTGAAAATGAAGAAATGAATTAATATACTAATATATGATATTCATAACGATATTCTGGCTTGTAAAAACTATAAAAATGTAATATATTTGAGCCCAAATCTTAACTCGCAAGTTTGGTTTCCCAATTCTGAGCTCACATTGGTTGGCCTAACTAGTGTTCGATAAGTTTTCTAATATTGATCCATTTTATAAAATTATATTCAATCGTCGATTCAATTCATTTATTTTGTCCAAATTCATCCCATATTCTATGAATTCATATTGAATATAATAAGTATGAAATAAACACAAAATACAAATAATAAACAAAAAAATACATATTATATGAATTCATAGTGATCAATATAATAAGTTTGAAATAAACATAATGAATTTGGACAAAATAAATGAATTGAATCGCTGATTCAATATAATTTTATAAGATGGATCAACATTAGAAAACTCATCGAACACTAGTTAATGTGAGCTCAAAATTGGGAAACCAAACTTGCAAGTTAAGATTTGGGCTCAAATATATTACATTTTTATAGTTTTTACAAGCCAGAATATTGTTGTGAATATCATATATTAGTATATTAATTCATTTCTTCCCTTTCAAATAAATCATGTAGTACACATTACATATATTTAACCTAATTCAAAAAAAAATTAATATAAAATGTATAATAAATGAAAGGGTAAAAAACGATTTCTCATCTGAACTATGCCCAATTTTACACTTTCTGGTATAAACTTTAAAAAGACATAAATGTCCTTAATGAAATCATGTGCCGAGCACGTGTGTGTTGGCCGGAAAAAATGATCAGAATACCGTAGATTGTAAATCGTACAAAGTTCAATCAGTACGGTGCAATATTTTAAAGTTTTTACCAGAAAATGTAAAATCGGGCATAGTTGGGATGGGAAATCATTTTTTACCCTATTTTTTAAAAATTTAAGATACGGTAGCTGAGAAATTTGATGTAGATTATACCTTGATGCAGCAGAAACCTCATTATCATTGCTTACTTTATGGAACATCAAATAAACAGCAGCAAAGAGCAACCTCAAGATGCCTTCCACTGCCAGATTGACCTCGATAAGCATTTTGAGAGAACTGTTTATCCAATTGAGAAGCATAATTTTAGAATCTTCAGTACATTTTACATTGCCTGCTCATATTCTGTCTTAAAATTAAAAATCAAATCCACAAAAGTATGTATACTTACCTCTCAATTTCATCAAGTTCCAAGTAGTCCAAAGCCAACTGCAAGCGCCGGATCCGAGAAATCCCCAATTCCCACCCTGAAACATGAAATGGCAGCTGTTATGCATATCATTTTGCCCTATGTCTTTCTTCTTTAATGAACGAGAGAGTATAAATTATTTTATCACAGATACTTACCATTTTCCAAGCATAATTTTTCCGCAACTTCAGGGCCTTCATACAAAAGCACTCTATCCAAAACCTCCACTTTCCAAGCTGACCAGGGCTTTTTAGTTCCATCAACTCCCACAAGATCACCAGCTCCGCATTTCATGCTACTAAAACAATTTGGTAGGCTATATCCAATTGCTTCAACAGGAAAGAAATTTGACGGAACTGAAATTGAGGGAAGAACAACCATGAGACCTTTTTCTGTCACTAAATATAAATGTCCATTGAAATTGCAGCCAACAGCTTCATGAGAAGAGGGCTCCCAACCAGGCATTCTATAGTTTATGTCATCATTCACAATGAAATCTAATTGTAAATTGGCATGCACAACTTGACACCATTTCTTCTCACAATTATCTCTCTTTATTAGCCGAGTGATTCCAAAGGGAGAACAACAAACAACATCAACGCCATTGTATCCAGAAGGGGGTAGAAAAGCTTTCCTCATGAGGCGGGAAGGAAAATCTGAAAGCACAAACTTTTTATCATTCATGATCTGGGTTGCACCAGAAGAGGTAATGATATATGATCCATAGTGACCCCTCAAGTCCTTGACGTTGTTATGATCCATGTTCAAATTTCCTTTATTTGATAAACTATCAATCGGACAAGAATTTCTACCTTGACCTGCTAGTCTACCAATCGGACAAAGTACCCGTTGGTAGCCAATATCAGCACCCCCTACCTCCCAGCCAGTTAAAAGTCCAATGTCTGAATGGTACTGATAAGGGAGGACGTATTCAGATGAAGATTGGTCCTCAGGCACATGGTTGTCTGCATGTACAACATCAATTACACCAGATTCATCCATCACACCCAACAATGAGGAATGAGGAAACACAAACAGCCTTTTAAACTTCCTTTTACTTCTAACACTACCAGCATGTTGTGACAAGTTTTCACACATTTGATTAATATCGTGACCTTCATTTTTTAAGTCCTGAGATTGTAGAGAATGATGAGATCCATTAATGCTTACAACATTAAGAGAGGCTATATGTGCACCAGTCATGGCACCATACAACACGATAGAGCCAGACGTGCTAAGACAAATAAGAAATCTATGAGAAAAAGTAAAGTCTATCCACTCAAATGGACCGGTGTCTAGATTTTCGTCAAGCTTTGTTGAGTATACCCACTGAAGTCCCCAGCTCACTATTCTGGCCACTGAAACCAGAACTTTACTGTAATTTCCATCATTTATGCCGCTGATATTAGCAGTTTTTGGATCATTATTAAAAAAAGCAAATCCAACTAACCGATACGAATTGTCGGAGAACACTTTGACACACTTATACAAACTGCTCATAACACCACTTGTAGAGTTAGTCGCACTATCATCCTCAAGTTTCATGATGGATGAACTAATATCAGTATCCCGTTCATTGATTATAGAGCTCACAACTGGCATGTTAGGATTCACTTGATCACATGATTTGGTACTACCATGAGAATGGAAGTCCAGAAATTGTGGATCATGATCAAATATCTTGAATGAAATAACTGCATTGTTGGGAAGTGATGATCTCTTTGGAAACCTGGTGTGTATGTCATCACCCGATGTTACTCTCTCAACTCTAGTCAAGAAACTGTGCATCCATATTTTTGGACTCGCTGACCGACCGTTCTCAGTAGTTTCTGCATGAAAAGTATTGGACCTTTCCCCAGAGGTCGTATGATGAGATTCAAAATTTTCCTGAAATTCCAATGCGGGAGATATGGTAGCAGATGGCCCCCACTCTACCCATATCCCTTGCCCAACATTACTTGCTTGCTCAGGTTTTATTGTTTCACTAGATTCATCAGATTGACGAAAGGCATGTACAACTACCCCATGTTTTCCAGAAACAAAAAGTAGCTCCTGAAATGAAGACTCTTCATGCTGATCAAATGTATCCCCACATAGACCCCAGGCCACTGAATTTACATCTGATATAAATGCATCTGTAGATCCTGGAAGATTGATTCCTGATGTATAGCCAACACTACTACCCAACTCTATGGATTCACAAGAGCTGGAGATATTCCCCCTTGAACCAGATATACTGGGCAAACTTGATTCATGTCGATTAACAAATGTTTCATCAGAAGTAACTTCAGGATCCTTCCTACTTACACTTCGACCTGCCAAAAGATATAATAATAATATTTACAGAATTCTTTGAAACAAAACAAGCTATGCCCACAGTAAAAATCATGACTGGAAGTTTTGAAGTCACCTTTAACCAATGGAAGCAATAATGCCTCAGAATCATAAGAGAGTAACAACAACGACTTCCTTGTTGGAGAAATAAAACCTTCTCTGAAATCGGAAGGATTGTAGGGAAATTCAGAGGGACCCCATTTTCGCAGCTGCAGTACTGGAAGGCCATCCTCAATGGGACAGGACTTTAAATCCATATAGGCCCCTGCATAAAAGGAAATATCCAATAGGAATTCAATACACCTTCCATAGAGAGCTAAAGAATAAAATTCTAAATGTATATATTAATGGAATCACAAAAATGACTCTTAACCACAAATTGAGTAACAGAAGCTCCTTTCCAAGCAGCAAGGCTAACTATGCAACACCCTCATGCCTCCACCGATACAAAAAACATTCAAACATCAATTCCACAGCAGCAAAGTAAGCAACATAAGTTCAATCCCCAGCTCAAATAGTCAAAAATCAGAAAACACGAGGCTCACAAAACCAATCATTCGTTCACTCATTTCCTACTATAGTCTATATATAATACAACTCAGATAAAAACAACATAAATCACAACAAACTAATACTTCAACTGAATCTCGCCCTAATTATCGACATCCCAACTCAAGCTCAAGCAATAATTCGAGAACACAAAACAGAAAGTAAAAATAAAAAACATGCATATATCTTATATCTACGAAATACATATAAAACAGTAGAAGTTATGGACTCAACCTGATACGACAGCGTTCTAGATGATCGGTTTCATCAATGGAGATGCAAGCCTTCTTTCTCTTCCACTTTCTGAGATTGGAAGAAAGGAAATGGAAATTGGGAAAATTTGGGGGCACGATGCTGATTTATTTAATTATTTGTACAATAATAATCCATTTCATCTATTACATCATTTGATTTTATTTGAAATTGAATTCTTCAAAATAGGGTCATATCTTTGTGTAAATTACGAATATGACCCATAAGTATGAGGTTTATTCCAAAATAGACCACACATTTCATCAGATACGGTTCTTCAATCCAAAAAACAGTCACGTTCCATAATGATTAATCGCAAAACGAGTTTATAGTTATGGAATAACGAGTTTCTTTTTTTTTGGAAAAATAGCAATAGTGTTCTATTATATTATCTCAAATAATCTATTTTATTTTTTTTAAGAAATACATTTTAGTGATGTTCAACAATATGTTACACACCGTGATTCAAAAGTTTAAGATATCAATAAATATATTAAAAAAAAAAAAAGTTAAAAAAAAAAAAGTAGAAGAAGAAGAAGAAGAAACAGTGAAGAGAACAAACTTCAAAATTATGAGATTCACCAATTAATGAGCCCACAACGGCCCAAACAGTATTCCTAAAGATCAATTAGACATTGGCCCAATGGGCCAGTAAGGTTTAGGACTAAACCATAAAAGCCCATTATCTTCAACCATATGAGTACCCGGTCCAGCATTGAGCATCAATCATGGAATGTGAGAAAGCCCAAAAGAGCCCAACATTAAAGCTCGAAACAAGTAGATTTCATTTCAATGAGCTCATTTATTTAAAAATATTCCGAAAAGTGTTCAACAAAAACAAACAAACATAAAATGTAAAACAATTATATTCCACTAATTCAAATATTTTCCAGACTGACAAATATCTTAAAAATGAAATACCAAATATTTATATATCGAGCAGGATATCCATATCATTCTTGTACTTTTACGACTAACACATATAATAAGAAGTATCCATCAAACTCTTAGATATAGTTGATGGTAAATGAGGTGGTTGTAAATTATGATAAAAATTCATAGTGTGAGAATTATAATTTTGATAAACTTAAAAGGGTCCGATTATTATCCTTTAAATAGAAAAATTCAAACTCTAAATATTAAATTAAATACTTGCAGATTACAGCTCCAAAAACCCATGAATTTGGTCTCATAAAGAGCAAATTTGTGGAGCCCAAAAGCAACAAGTTACAAAGGAAAATCGAGGCATGACTTTGAGCAAAACAAGGCTTCAAAACAGTGTCCCAAAAGTTATGGCAATTAGAGTCCAAAAAGTTTAGCAATTTTTTGTATTGTAACACAAGCTTCTATTATTTATTTATTTATTTTATTACAAAAGTAAAATATTTTATTTTTTCAATACATAATTTGTCTCGTGCTTATAGTAATGTTGAAGAACATTTAGGTAGTCTATCGTATTTCTCCAAGAAATATTTACTTTTATGCATGTGAATCGAATGTACCTCTACATATAATACGAGTGCAAATATGATATGATATATAATCGTCATCATATTGAATTGGCAAAGTGTATATAATTCAAACATTTTCTCTCATTGAGTTAGATTGAGTAAATATTGCATGTTGATCATTTATATTGGGTTTATGCATCATCTTCTCGTGACATGCAGCATTATAAAAATAAGGAGAGCAATTTATTAATTCTTGCAACAAAAAAAAAAAAAAAAAAAACTATCTCTACAGAACGAGATAATATATGGGTAATTTCATATTATCGCACCAATTATATATTTTCACCGTCCAATAAAAATAGACAGACTTCATATTTTGCTTGGATTAAAAAAATTTAATCTACAAACTTTCTATTATACATTTATTTAAACATATACTAGACATACACATCGATGACTAAATAAAAGGCCATCAACATTTAGAAAACGATTAATTCCAATAAACATTAATGCATGGTATTTTAGATAAACTATCGTGCTATAATTTAAGACAGGTCAAAAAAACTGATAAATAAATGTATTAATATCATTATTTAGGTAACATATATCATATAACTATTGATGTTAATACAGAATCAATAAATGGATTAACAACTAAAACAAGCATTTGATAGAAAAAGGGACATGACTATACTTGTGCATTTTTTCTAGAGAGAGAGAGAGGAGAGCACGTGAGGTCTTGCAATTTCAATGTAGCTTTGATTAGAATAAAGAAACAAACTTCCAAAAAAGCCCCTTGAATAGAGTGGTTCTTTGATGCAGCCTCCCCGGGGTGCCACCTAAACACCACGTGCTCCCTCGTGACCCGCACGTTCATTACGCTTATTTCTAGGAATTCTTTTTTTTTTTTCCGCTTTTTCTTTTTTATTATTTCTCAATTTTACTAGTTTTTGCAAGATTATCAGTATTGTGTTATTTTTATCCGTTTTTTAATTATTGGGTTTGACTTGGTCCAAATATCATGAACATGATTTAGAATCTTAATTTTATAAATGATTCTAATCTTTTTTTGAAAATGAACAAAGAAATATTCCTTGATGAATATAAATTTTGGAACTTCTAAAATTTTAAATCTATATGAATTTAAGGGAGCTTTTGTTGCATTATATGTAATCTTGTGTTTTTTAATTTAATTTTAATAATAAAGATTATCGTTCAATTCTTATCTCACAGCATAGAGAACTTTCGTATATATGACCTTAATAAATTTGAGTCGTTTTATTTTTATTTTTATCAAAATTCAATTCTTATAAAGTATATATATATATATATATATATATATATATAAAAGGATCAAATTTGAACAAAATTGAAAGGATAGTAAAGCTTTAATTGTCTATGGATGACCTCTTAAGTCGAAGTAGTCGAACAATTTGCTCTGTACTCGGATCATGTTTTGTCCGTTATTTAAGAGATCTTCAATCTTATAGTATTTTAAATGTTGTACTTAATGGATTACATTAAATGAAATATCTATGGTTTATATATATATGCACACATATGAGAATACATACATGTATACATAAATGAAGAGTAGATATCACATCAATACAAAATCAATCAAATATAATAATTCATTCATTTCAAAATAAATGTCATTTTGGATTCTAAATTTGTTTCAAATATAGGACCGTTTTCACTTTTATGCAACTTTATTCTTAAATTATTCCTATTAATATTTCTTAGCTAAAATTTAGGGATTTTATATGCTATTTTTATGGAATTAATTCAATTTTTTTTGTTCAATTTTAAATACCTTAATACAATAATGATTATATTATCCAATTTTCATATTTCTTAATTTATAAAATAAACGTCAAAACGAAATTGAAACATCACCTACACCTTTTTCTAGAGGGAATCAAGTGGTAACACGTGTGTGAGGGACCAAATTTGGAAATGTGATAAACCACAGATGTGTTGACTTGACAACTCAACCTCAGCCAATTAGATCATAGGTAATTTATTAGTTAGGAATAATTATTTCTGATGTAAATAGAATGTGTAAAGTGTACATTACCAAATTGAGTTCTTTGTCCTATTATAGTTACAACTTTTTTAATTTGCTCATGTCATCATGTGTATATATAATAATATTATTATATTGGTCACTTCTGTTGTTTCCATTTTTTTTCCTTGTAGCAAAAGGCGAAGCCCTCGCCCCCAGGACCACCACCCCTAGCCCAACAGGGATTGGTGGAGGAGGTAAATCATGGTAACTCAGCGACCCATTAGGTGGGAGGACCAGTGTCTGGTGCCCACAAGAAGTTATCCCCCAAATTGAGGAATAAAACTCTCACACTGCGGCTGCCAGGACTCGATCCTGCGTCCTTGTAGCAATCTGCCACTCAGGAACCGACTTTTTTTCCTTGTTTATACAGTTAGTGTTCTTCGGCATTTTTGGTGTAATTCAATGAGGTTTAAATCGAATATCTACACAAGAACGTTATTTTATGTCATTTTGTAAATATTTTAGTTATTTTTAGACAAATATTTGAAATTTCTATTTTAAAAAGTTTAACAATTATTATAATTTTGTATTACTGTCCTACTCCAACAAATACTCGTTTACTCAATTTAATCAATTTATCATAGAAACTACTTATTTACTATTTATTGTATAATTAATACACATCATTTGTACATGTAGTTTAAATAACTTAGGGTATGTTTGGACTGAGATGGAGGTGGATTTTGCAAGTTCGGATGGGGTATTTGAGTGGATTTTGCAAAAAGTGGGATGGGCTAGTCCCAGTCCAAACATACCCTTAAGCTTTGCAGCATTTAGATTCGCACCTCACACACACTCCTATGGCATATAATCACATCATGTTCTTTAAAACGATACTCATTAACATTTGGGTGTGAATTAAGTCGTGGATAGAACCCCACAACTTCATGTTTTGTATAAAATCAATGTTTGTTTTAAGATAATAATCATGTAACTGTGAATAATATTAGTATAAATAAGATAATTGTAAGTCCTATTTTCTCTAATCATTTTCAAAATATTGATAGATAATATTTACACATCCAAACAAAATAATAATAATAATAAATAAAAGAATGAAGCCAAACAAGAAAAATTCCACATCTCCATTGGGGATGAAAATTCAGTCAAGAGTTGAATCAAATTAGCTTATTCACATATTATACTTCTTGTCTTTTTTCCAATTTCCAATTATTTTCTAGAAAATAGTTAGTGGGGCCCAAGGAACTGGTGCCCCATGTGTTGCTGATTTGTTCTTTTACTCCTTTTACATAATACGGGGGCCCAACTGATGACATGGCGTCACTCTATTCACCTTGAGGTGATCTAGTACGCACGCCCTCTTGTCGTTGTATTCATGGGCCCCACGAAGGAAATCTACGGCTGCGGTTGCATGAGAGGACGGCCGGGGGCCGTACACGTAGCAATCATGTCTTTCCAGGTTGATGAAAGATGGGCTCATCGGTATAAATGTTATTTCCCTTTTTACCCATACGGCTCTATTATCCTTCTTGTTTTCTATCCTAAAGTTATGTATACAGTATACTTCATTTATAAATTTCTGGATAATTTCAAAATTAACATGGTAGATTGGGCAATTTCAATCATAATCGATAGATTTTATCTCAATAAGAATTATGGGATAGCACCTCTTTCTCCCTCTATCACGATTGGAATAATGAATTATTTTTCTATCATATATAATAGACTATATATATACATTTATTCCATAAATATAAAAAATGACGATTTTATTATTATTGGTAAGACATAAATATAAATAACATCTCACACATCATATCAGTCAACAACTTTTTTGTGGATGCAGGAGTTATTTTAAATCTTTTCACCCAAATTGTGGTTGAAAAATAACAAAACTATATATTGTGGTAAGAAAGTTAATTTTATTTGATTTTGTGGTATATAAAACTATTATACTTGACTGAACATATGTAGGTGTTAAATGGACAACATACCACGTTTTTTGCCTTATGAGAGGATTAGTGTTGGATGAAAGATCATAATAATCAAGTAAGTGCTTCTCTTTTACATGGTCAAAAGTTGTAGGAAATGCTCTTTTGTGTTCTCATTTGATCACTTAAGCCCCAAAACGACCAGCCCTCTTCCTTTCTTCATCCTTAGAACCCCAAAATACCATACAAAACTGAAATCAATCATGGAAGTTGCGTATGAGATGAATTGAAGCTAGTTTGGTGCCTTTTTTGGTTAAAACGTTGCATCCTTAAACTTATTTTCTATGTCCGATCCTATCCCTAAGTTAATGAGATTATGTTTATATGATATGTCATATGATCTGATATTATATGTGTTATTATGAAGATGAATTGAAGATAACTAAGTTAGTTGAAGTAGTTTAATTGAACTTGTGAATCTGATAAGTTGTGGCTGTATATTGATTCTATTGATGCTTGGTATTGTTATAATGTTTGGAAGTGTGTTTGAAGAGTTAGAGGAAGAATGTCAAATCTGGACTTATTTTGGTGAGATTTGAACTGATAATTCTATATTTCGGGTCTTGTATCAATATTTTTTGTATTTTAGGTCCTAAATTGATATTCAATTTATCCTTCATGCCTTAAATCAATAAAACTTTAAAAATATAATACAATGTTAGAAACATAGTAGAAAAAATATATAATAAAAATCTAAAATATTGTGTGATTAGTTAGGGGGTTTATATCATCCACATAATAGTTGGAATTTGTGGATGAAGGGGAAAGACAAGATTGGCTGGCAAAATAATGTAGGACGCATTGTAAAGTTTGGAGGGGACAAATCATAATTTTCCTAAGCTTCTATAATTTGTCAAAAGGAAAATATGTCTAACCATTTTCATACTCGTGGCCAACCCTATCTTCCCCACTTGCTCCACTATTTTTGCTCTCCACCCTAATTAATTGGGATAATTATGAGAATTAACAATACTATATATTGAAACTTTTTTTAAATAAAATTATAAATTAAAAGTTACATTCCAAAACAACCCCTAAAAAGAAGAAGTGTTTTTTCGATTCAAAAATAATTGTGACTTTTGGAAGATAATTCTTTTTCTCAGCACATATACATATTGAGAAGTATGACTATTTTTGGGGATTGAAGAACATCTTAGTTTTCAATTATAACTTTATATTTGGAATCTATATCGAAAAAAAATATATCATAACATTAGCTCATTAATAATATTCATAAAAAGATTATACAACATTGCATAAAATGTTTATATGTATTTACTATTTTTTAAAGTAACTGTCGTTGAAAATTATTTCATAAAGATTAAGAAATTATTTAATATATACAATTATGTGACTATATTAACATGCATAGTAAACGTATTATATTAAATACAAATGTAATCCCAAAAAAAAGGATGGAAACAAAATTGAAAAAATATT
Source organism: Scutellaria galericulata (assembly GCA_946896805.1). Classification (NCBI taxonomy): domain Eukaryota; kingdom Viridiplantae; phylum Streptophyta; class Magnoliopsida; order Lamiales; family Lamiaceae; genus Scutellaria; species Scutellaria galericulata. The sequence goes on from OX335794.1 coordinate 18,892,622, forward strand.
AGTATTTCTTTTTAGTAAAAAAAATTATAAATTTTGTTTTCTGATAATTAGTTTTGAAAAAAAAAAAACTATATAATTTGATTGAAATTTTTAAATCAAATTAAACAAAAACCACAATAATGAGTAATTTGACGGGGGAAAGAAAAAAAGCGGAGCAAGAGAGAATAGAGAAATGATATAGCGACAGCAGGTGATTAAACTTTGGTAGGGTAGCCAATGAGAGAAAGCGTTGGCCCACACGCGCGTGTTTCGCTGTGTATTAAAGTACACACACAACCCCTTACGGTTAAACTTGTCTGTCAATATCTCAAATGCCATCTCACTCACTCGCTCTCACAGACTACATTTTCAATTTGTGACTTTTTTTCTAAATAGTAAAATATTAAATTAATCCCATCACGTATACTACTTAAAATTGGTTTGATATTTGATCCAGTTAAATATAAGCTTAGAGGTGCCCAACCCGTTTCCAAAACCGGATTCACGATCGAAATTGAAATCGAAAATCATAATAATATGATTCGATTCTAGTTTTTATATTTGAAACCGATGATTAAATTGGGATTGATAGAGGGAAGTGATATAGTTGTTCCGAAAATAATAATAATACCTTATATATTTATTATTATTATTATTATTCTTAACGAAGCTTAAACAATTATTCTTCATATTGTAGCATGTAGGTAAGACAATCATATCAATAATAATTTAAATATTTAAAATTTTATTTTGAATAATATAAATATATAGAATTTATGAGGGAATCAGGACGGAGAATATAATCCCATCCCCGACCCACTTCACTAGTCGGGGAAAAAGTTCCACTTGTTATTTTTGGGGTATCTCTACTCCATTCGGTGTTATTTCCCGTGGGGAACGGGAATTCTCCGTCCCACTGGCAAGCCTAAATTAAATTGTCGGTTTCTTCCTTTTTAAAAATTGTGACTTTTTTAAATGTATAATTTTTACTTTATTGTATCTAAATTGTTATTTGTAATTTCTAAAGTTGTAATGCACACCTTGTGATTTAAATTAACTTGAAATTAAATTTAAACCAAAAAATAAATTGATTAGATTTTTGGTTATAAATTTTCCTAACTTACTAGTTACTACTACTATTTACTAGACGATTGCAAACATGAACATGAAGGCAACAAACCAACATAGTACACGATAAAAATATTATAAATTAATACATAGTTGATTAAAAATAATTTCTTCGGTGTCAATTCCGGCCAGTAGAATACATTAATGATTTGATAAAATAATGAGATGATAAAACCTAATTATATGATCTTTTCTATGTTGGTATCATTTGATGATATAACCTAATAGATATAGAATTAGTACAATCCAAAAGTTATTATTTAAATAGATTCTTTTAATTGGTACTTGGTATCATTTGCAAAGGAATAAAGAGACTACCCAATACCCATCTTCATGTACGAATACCTAATGATGCTTCTCAAGAAAATAATTTCACACCTTTCGAAATCACACACATTACTTTGAGAAAAATAAGAAAAAACCTGCTGTAATTCCAAATAAAATAAATGAAAAAATAATAATAAATTAAACCTACTGCATTCACAAAATATCACAAAAAAAATTAATAAAACCAGCTGCAAAAAAAAAATTAAATTAAATAAATAAAACCTCCTCTAACTCAAGAAATGCTGTCAAAAACTACAAAAAAAAATTATCTTATTTATATACCATCAAAACTACATAGTTTTGATAATTCTTTTAATTAACCATCAAAAGTGCAAGTTCAATATATATATATATATATATATATATATATTATATTACACGAGTGAAATATGGAAAATTGAATATATGATTTAGCTGGAAGTACTAATTATGATTAAGGGCTTTCGATGCATAATTAATTAGTAATAAAATAATTAAAAGAAGAATATATTCAAAGTACCAATTTTGTACGTCAATTAGGACAGCCGTATGCCACATACTTCTTGATAAATGACAACTAACTAATGTTTAGATGCATTAAATTGTAAACCCATGCACATGTGATCGGGCAAATTAAAACATAATTAATTAAATTTTAAATAAATTTTTTTATCATGTATTAAAGCTGGATTGCTAGGAGGTTTGTAGTTTATTCTCATTAAATTAATTAAAATAAAGGATGATATTAATTAATTTTTTGGGATCTGAGATGTAAACGTGTATTTGGGTTGTTTAGGAAAAAAAAAATTGAATAAAATTACAAGTAGATGATTTTAATTAATAATGCAAGCTGATTTGAGGGAACAAACAGCAATTATTTAATTATAGAGTTGGAGAGATGAAGAACAGGCACAGCTGGATCTGCAGGAAGATGTTTAATTAGGTGTGCATTTAATTTGGTAGCTTTGTTTTGTTGTTAAAATTGTTCGATTGTGTGAAAGTGAAGCAAATTTCATAATTAAATTGTTATTTTTAAAATTAGAACAAATTTTCAGAAAAGAAAAAGAAACACTAGTTTAAACTCGGTTTAATAAAACAAGTTTTAGATGAATTGAACCTAAAAGTGCTGATTGTTTTGCATTAATTCTATTTATTTATTGAGTTGGTCTCTTGTGAGACTGTCTCACATACGATATGATTCAAATATATCTTTTATAAGTATAAATATGTGGTTTTCAACTATAAATATATATTTATAAAGTATGAGTTATTCAAATATGTTTTTTTACTACTATAACTATAAACAAAATATTTCCAAACAATAATATATATTATATCAGGGCAAAATAAAACCAAGAAAAGCACTTTTCCATTTGTCTACAAACAACAAAAAATCTTGAAGACGATAATGAAATGAATTCAAATTTGAACCAATGTTAATAATGGTTAAAACCATAATTTTAATCAAACCATACTTAGCAATTCAATTTTAAATTAATAAATTGAACCTTAAAAGGTATATATATAACCAACCCCCCCCCCCCCCCCCCCCAAAGAGGAAATGAGTGATGCATAAAAGGTGTTAAAGAGATGAGGACAAATCTTGAAATTAAAAAATTAATAAAAAGATACAAAAAATTGAAACCAAGTGGGCAGACATTAATAAGGATAGAATAGTTTGTGCCTTGATGCATTGAAACTATGAAATAGTTGGACTTTCTTTTATTTATTTATGGTCCACTCTTGGAATTAAACACTAGAGGAATATTTTAAATCAATAGGACTATAAAATAATTGCAAATTAATGAAAGTATATGGTCCAACTACATGCACATAATTTCTAAAATCTGTTTGTTAGATCTTGATGATATATTTTGTAGCATTAATGATAAACTATTTCACCAATTAATATACATCCATCAAGTCAAGATTGCCTGTTTTAATGTACTATATAAATCCTCTCTCATATTTCATACTCCAATCTCATATTACATTTATGATGTCATTAACATCTTTATACTTAATGCAAAAGATCACAAACATTCACAAAATCATAGTTTTTACACCACTTTTTAAATTTAACAAATAAATCAAGAATTTAACATAGTTTTTGTGTTGTTCTAATTAAATTTCGCAACCGACATGTAAAAGTTATCAAAGAAGGTTGCAATCTTTTGTTGAAAAATAATTATTAATCTGAACTACAAAACCATGTGGAATTTGCGTCTAATTTCACTAAATCAATAAGTCATGCAGTTTCATGAAATTTGTGATTTCTATTATTGTCCAACCTTATTTATAACATAAAAATTCATATAAAACAATCTTATAAGTATAAATTAATTAGACAAAATCTTATTATACATCCATAAACTTATAAACTAATCCATCTAATGGAATAAAAAAACACTACTCTATTTAAAACATCAACATGGAACACAAAGTTAGGATGTGGAGTTGAAGTGTTTTTTGAGTTAGAAATTGATAATTTTAAGGTAGAAAAATGTGCACTTTTATTGGTAATAGAGCACCCTTGCTTTGTGGAATGCATAGTCTTCAAAGCAAGAATGCACGTGCGCGTGCGCGTGCACAAATAAAACATACAAACAAACACAAATATATTTATATATATTTACATAATAAAATCCAATGTAGTGATTTTGAGGACCACTTTGCTAATCTTAAAAGTAGTCTTAGTATATGATGACAAATTGTGTATTCAAGAAATGAGTACATGTTTTAGTATCTTACTAAAAGTGAATCACTCAAGATTTTCCCACTTTTTTCATTTTCTAAAAGAAATTAAAATGATGACATTTCATGTAAAAATTATCATAAATGAATGATTACAATTGTCTCAATCACTTTGAGAACCATTTACACACATACATAATTTGTTTCAATTTCTAAAAGTAACTTGTATAACATAAAACACCCACTTTTTTTTAAACCAAAAAATAAATCATATCCCATGCAATTAATAAGCTACCAATATCACACATGAGTTTTGACCTAGTCAAGAGTATATAACACTTTCTACATCCTAACAATTATTAGATAATCATACACCCTATTTAGAAATAGGAAAAAGTAAAAAAAAAAAAAAAAGAATAATTTGATGAGCTATACAAATGGCTGAAACATGACAGCTGGCAAGCATGAGTACAGAGGACACACAACTGGGAAACACAGTCTGTATTGAATCTAATCAAAATTTGATGTAAGTAGTACTGCAAACACCTATTGACATTTTACATATTTTTTTAAATTAATAAAAATGGAAATTTTTCTAGAGAGAGGAGAGAGAAGTCCAAGGCACTTATTAGTCAGCATCACAGTGAGGTCAGAGATCCAACAGCAAGCTTCAAAAGACTGTATTGAAATCTAATCAAAATGCTGTGTTTACAGAGAAGAAGAAAAAAAGACATGAAAAAACTGTTCAAAGAAAGAAGCATAACAAACTCAAACTATATATTTACAACATTGTTACAAGTTAAAACAAGATTTGTTTTATGGTGTAATAACAACACTTTCTCTCTCTACTAGCTAAGTACAATGATCTTCTGAAATTACAATACATGTTTTTATACCATTTGGGAAAATTTTGAGACCTGAAATTCGAATCAATCTCACAAATGCTTACTCAGTTCATTGCCTTCCTTTATGCTCATTTCTACCCCCCCTTCACTAAAGCTCCCATCTTCGATTGCGATTGACGAGGCCGAGTTGAGCCCAGACCCCGCCTGGATTTCCTTGAACATCGCCATGACTTGGATCATTGTCGGCCGTTTCCAGGGCCGATCGTCTAGACAAGCACACGCGACTTTTAGGTGTTGTAGAAGCTCGATTTCTAATCCGGGGTCTTCTTTTATTAGCTCGGGATCGAACACGTCGCTTATCCTCGTCTTGGCGTGCAACTTCACCCACCCGACAAGATTGTTGTCGCCGAAATCGGCCGAATCCGTCGGCTGCCGCCCCGTCAGCAGCTCGAGCAGGACGACTCCGTAGCTATAAACATCGCCTTTTGTGGAGCATCTGAAGCTCTGATAGTATTCCGGTGGGACGTACCCTGGGGTCCCGGCTAACGTGCTTACGCTTAAATGAGTGTCCATCGCGCTCATAAGCCGCGCCATTCCGAAATCCGAGACCCTAGCTTCTAGATTCTCGTCGAGCAATACGTTGCTCGATTTCATGTCTCTATGGATGATGTGCGGAATGCAATTATGATGAAGGAAAGCGAGCCCTCTAGCCGCCCCGATGGCTATCTTTCGCCTAGCGAACCAATTCAGCTTGATCCCCGTTTTTTTCCTGTCGTGAAGAACGTCTTCTAGACTTCCGTACTTCATGTACTCGTACACCAAGAGACGTTCGTCGCCCACCTTACAATACCCTAACAACGGGACGAGGTTTCGATGCTTGATCTTCCCGATCGTCTCCATTTCAGCGGTGAATTCTCGGTCGCCCTGCCCGCTAACATGTATCAGTTTCTTGATAGCTACGATGCTCCCATCCTTCAACTCCGCTTTGTACACGTCGCCAAAGCCACCGGACCCGATGAGGCTGTCGTTATGGAAGCCATTTGTGGCTTCTAGAAGGTCTGCAAAAGTGAGCTTTCTCAGAGGCTTCTCGAACGTCGATAGGTTAATGCTCAACGCATCACGAGCACTAAGCTTCCAGTTGCTTTGAGCCGTGGCCGAGTTGGAGTGGTTCTCCATATATGCCTCGAGAGCCGCCTCTTTCCTCTTTCTTCTCTTCCTCGTTTCTACAGCCACAATAATCAAACCGAATATACAGAACAGCGAAAACAGCAACCCCATCGCCACACTCCCCGCGAGGGACGCTTGTTTCCGGTGTGACTTCGGATGCGGGCCCGCTCCGGCGCCCAATCCCGAGCCACAGAGAGGTAAAGGGTACCCACAAAGCCCGGAATTATTGGCAAATCTGTAGTCAGGGAAAGTATCAAACGGGGCCGATTCAGGAATCACACCGGATATATTGTTGTTCGACAGATCAATATCTCCGAGCAGAGTAAGGCTGGTCAATGACTGCGGAATCGTCCCGTTCAGTCTATTGTAGGACAAATCAAGAATCGCAACACTCTTTAACCCCCCAAGTTCTTGAGGAATTGGACCAGAGAGATCATTGTGTCCCATATTAAGAATAGACAAGTAGAACATGGACCCAAGCTCTTTAGGGATACTACCATCCAACCTATTGTACGAAAGGTCAAGAAAAATCATCGAGCCATTGTGGTTGAAAGTCGGCTGAGTGATGCCCTTATAAACCCTAGTGAAGTTACACGGATGCCTCGTTGAAATCCTGTGCAACTGTTCTGCTCGTATCCCTCCAAACTCGAGCAAATTGCCAGCTCCATGGCACTCCTTGCTACCATCATTCTTGATATACACATAGCTCTTTCCAGTGAGCAATCCCACCGCAATATTACCGGATTGTTTGAACAAAGCTTGAGGGATCGTCCCATTGAGATAATTGGTATTGAGATCCAACCAAATCAAACTCCGACAATCCCCCAACTCCCCAGGAATCCTCCCCGACAACGAGTTGTTTCCGAGCTTCAAAATCGCTAGATTAGACAACTGCCCTAATGAAGAAGGTATCTCCCCACTCAAGTGGTTATTCGACAACGAAATCCAGTTCAAATTCGTGCAGTTACTAAGACTAGACGGGATTGAGCCCGTTAAATCGTTGAAATCAAGAATCAAGTTCTCCAAGCTCTGCAAGAACATGAACTCCTGTGGGATTTCCCCATGGAGTTGATTCAACCACAGAATAACATCTCTTAGCTTCAACAAATAACCAAGACTTGATGGAATGGTGCCAGTTAGATAATTGAAACTCAGATCAAGGGACTCCAAATTCGAACAATTGCTCAAGCTTTGAGGTATTGGACCATTGAACATGTTATTCTGAAGGTACAACACTTTGAAGCTGTTCCTAGGGTTTTGACAAATCCCAGAAGGGATCAAACCAGAGATATTGTTTGAACTCACATCCAACACCTCCAAAGCCACCATGTTAGAGAGAGAATCAGGCAATTCTCCGACGAAATTATTGAAAGACAACACCAGCCTTTTCAAATTGCTCAATTTTAAGAGAGTGTCAACGGGCAACTCACCGGAGATGTTGTTGTTGGAGACGTCGAGAAGCTCGAGAACAGAGCAGGCCGCGAGGGTTTCAGGCAAGGAGCCTGTGAGGTTGTTGTAGGAAAGATCCAGCTCCACTAGGGTTGAGCATGAATCGGAGATGCTCGCCGGAAAAAAGCCCTGGAAATCGTTTTCTCGCAGGTAGAGATACTGTATGCCGCCACGTGGCAGCGTCGGGACTGCGCCGGAGAGGAGGTTGTTGGTGAGGTTGAGAAAGCTCAGCTTCGGACACGTGGCGAGAGAGTTTCCGACGGCGCCGGAGAATTTGTTGGAGGATAAGTCGAGGTGGTGCAAGGCGGAGCAGTCGGTGAAGAGGGGGAAGCTGGTGGAGATGTTGTTAATGGAGAGATCCAAATGCTCCAAGGTCTTGTGGTTGAACTCGGCGAAACCGCCGGCGAGTTTGTTGCCCTTTAGAACTAAATACTGGAGCTCAGGGAACGCCGAAGATAGCAGCCAGGGGACGACGTTGTCGCCGGAGATATTGTTGTAGGAGAGATCGAGGACTTGCAGGGAGGGGATTCCGGCGGTTTCTTTGGTGAAAGGGTCCATGGAGTTCCTGGAGAGGTTGAGGGAGGTTAAGCCGGAGCAAACTCCGATGGCCGGAATATCCGTAACGGGGCCGGAGATGGCGTTCATGGACAGATCTAGCGAATTGAGGAGGGCGTTGCAGGGGGTTTTCGCGGCGGCGGAGATTGAGCCGGAAATGTTGGCGTTTCTGAGGGTGAGGGACTGGAGGTTCTGGAGAGAGAGGAGGAAGGCGGCGACGGCGGCGAAGTCGGTGTCGAGGCGGTGGTCGGAGAGGTCGATGGCGGAGACGCGGGAGTTGGTGCACGAGACGCCATGGAAGTTGCAGGGGGAGGTGGTGGGCTGCCAGGTGGGGAGCTGGGTGGGGTTGGAGAGAGAGTTCTTGAAGGAGATGAGCTGCTGGGAGTCTCTGGGCGCGGCGGCGTCGGCGCCGGCACCGGTGGAGAGAGAAAGGAGGGAAAGTATGAGAAGTGAGTATAAGGGGTGGTGGAAGAAATTGTTATCGGATTTCATCTTCGAAAATAATGGATTGTTTCAGGAATTTCTCTTTCTCTCACCAGTTAAGCTGCCATTTTGCTTCTTCCATTCCAGAGAGAGAGAGACGATGATGATGAGAGAGAAAGAGAGGGAGGGAGAGAGGTGAAACTGAAAAGGGAGTCAAAAGCCAAAGTGGGGAAGGTAAGATAGTTATATATACTGAATTATCCATATATTTATATATATCGTATATGCTTTGGTAAAATATATTTTGAAGTAAATTTGAAATTGATTAAAAAATATTTTTAAAAAATGGTAAAATTGCCCATAATTTGATGGGGGGGTGCACATAGCTGTTCACATGGCATGTAACACAAATTTCTAACTTTCTCTCTCTATATGTATATTTGTGTGTGTGTGTGTCTCTCTCTCTAGAAGTAATTGTTATTACAATATCTGTTTGTCTCTCTAGGTTTCCGCGTACGTGTGATTAAGAATAGATGGAACTGTCTATTTTTAATGGAGATTCCATTGCTTTCTTTAATTACAATTGTCTTCATTCATGATTTCAAGAATAATTAAGATAAATTACCTTTATTACACCCTGGCCCTTCTACTATTATTAAATAATAATACTATACATTTTGAACCCAATCACAAATTCATGCACACTTGGAATTATGGCAATTCTCTTCCTTCCATGATGTTTCCTTCTTCATTCATTCTTTAAATCGAAATCCAAATAATATTCAAGAAAAAAGAAAGGAAAAACTTAATGAATTTATCTATATTCTATTATCAATTGTAGATATCTCATGACAAATAAAATTTTCATTGGTTTACAAGATTTCAATTATAAGTACATGTAAAAATAAGTGTTTTATTGATAACTGCAGTTGAAAAGATTAAAAAAATCAGTTATACATGCTAGAAAAATGAAATAGCAATTTTCAAATTATGCAAACTTTTATACTAGGTTAAGCGCATTGATATTACATCATAATAATATTTATTTAAAATTAGTATATTTAAACAATTATGGATAGATAATGACAAAACAAAAAATAATCCAATCGAAATTGGATATCAACCCATAAAAGAGTTTGTTGCAATTTGTCATATTGAGACAGAGATAGATTTACTCTTTTGACCAATTATCTATTTATTATACTAAATGTATATATTTTTAGTGACGTCATAGAGGTTTTGTTATGTAATTGTTTTAGTGTTACAGGTGAATGTAAAGATCAAGAAACTTTCCTTTTCATGTTCACAAAGGATATTAATTATACTAATTAGTGCATCTTTTTCTTTATTGGGCATCTGAAATTTATTAGGTAAGTAAAAAAACTCATGTGTGACGGTTTTATGGATAGTTTCCGGTGAGACGGAGCCCATCATCCATACACATGTGAATTGTAGGGTTTGGATGGTGGGTAATTGGGTTGTAGGTTGACCCGTCTTACACAATGCATTAAAATTTTATAAAACGATCTTACAAGAGACTTATTCAGGGCTAAAATGATTAAGTAAAATTACTAAATACTGTAAGTTATACAGGATATGCTAATTGGATTTACTTTCTTTTATTTTAAATAAACTTTTAATGATTGACCAATGAAGCCTTATCAATTAAATTGATTAAAATTCGTGTAAAGTAAAAGAATTTTGTTTCAACTTTGTCACATTTGAATTAAAATATTGTATGCTTGTCCTGCTCTGATAATTTGAAAATGAACCACTAAATACTGCAGATGACATGTGAAGAATTTTTCATATTTTATTTTCATTTGTCTTATTCAGGTATTCAAAATAATTACTAAATACTATTGACAATTTCATTACTAAAAAATGCACGCAATAATTGAGTCAATGGTGTCCAACTTCATTGAAAAAAAAAAAAAAAACTTCTTCTAAAATTATAATTTAAAATATCCAAAATTCAACTATTTATTGAAAACAACCTGAAAAATGACCTAGCTAGCTACTTGATGGCCACAAAATAATTGAAATTTATATAGGTTTTTTCTTAATCAATAATGGGACAGTTTATTTAGAACCTCAAATTTATTTATTTCTATATTTCCTTATAATAAATGTCACTCCAATGTCAACAATATAAGAATTTATATGTAGAATGTGAATATGAACTGATTTATCTCATTGATGAAAAAGGTCTCAAAGAGTCTCACAGTATAAAGGATTAATGAATTTGATTTATTAGGTACATTGAAAATACTCCATGTGATGTCAAGCCAAATGAAACCATTATTTTTTTAATCGTGGACCTAACTAATTGTAAATAAATCTTATTTGATTAACTTTATTTTTCTGGAAGACATCAATTATATGATTAACCACTAAAAGCTTTATCAATAAAAAACAAAAACAAAAAGTTGATTAAAATTCGTTGAATGTAAAATTTGCTTCAATTTATAATATGAATATCTGAATATAAACATATTTATTACTTTTCGAAAATCAACCTATCTAACTATCTAAGTGTTGCAAAATTTGTCTGGATATTTTTTTTTTAAATCATCGGCTGTCTTGTTCAAATATTCAAAATAACTACCTAATTGAAGATGCCCACAATAATTGACTCAATAACATGTTCTAAAATCCAAATATATATTTAAATATCTTAAATTCAAGTATACATAGAAACAGCTTGAACAATGTCTCGCTGGTTAGTTAATAGCCACCTTATAAGTGTCCAAATCTAGAGTCTATAATTGAATAACTTTTTTTTATTTTAATCAAGAGTGTGACCATTTATTTAGAATATCACATATATTGATTCACATCATTGAAAAGATGACATAGGAATTTGATATATCATCCTAAAACAATCAAATCCCATAACTTAGGCTTTTGCTACAACATTACAAAACAATCAAATTCATTGTCCATTCTATAAAGGAAAAGATTATTTAAAAACCTACTTATATTGTACTATATTTAGATCATTTTGTGCATATTCTTACAAAAGTGTATATGAGTGAGAATATTAGGTTAAGATGTCAAATATGATACATCCAATGTAGGATTGAAGAGACCAGAAGAAAACATGAAGAGTTGGAAGATTGAAAGAAATATACTTTTGTTAGATTTTATTACCAGACAAATATATACTCATTTATTTTGCATATAGTAATTACATTATTTTAATTATATACATATATATATATATATATAAATATATTTCTCTGTTTCATAAAATGAAAAATACTAATATATTTATGTTTTTAATTTTCTTTGTAAAAAGATTGTGAACATTACCAGGGACGAATCCAGACTTTTTTAATTGAGGGTACAAAATAATTAAAATATAAAATACGTGAATAAATTTTTTAATATATAACAATCAAAGTCTATTACAGTTGAAACCTACGAGTTTTCATTGACTGATATATTTGCATTATTGACTCATTATCAACACTATCAAAAACCTCTTTTGGGAAGTGATTTGCTTTAATAATAAATTGTATATTTATATATTGTATTGGGTCACACTCATACCCACACCCACATGTCATTCTCAATTAAATTATGGTGGGCCATGGCTAGATGACCTTATTGTTTTCATTCTAACTGAGGTAATTATATAAAATTCATACATACATATATAGTAGTGAAAAAATTCCAAAAAAATGTGGGGCACGTGCCCCCACCCTGGGGTATATGGATCCGTCTCTAAACATTACGAAGTTTGAAAATGGATGGTAGGTAGATGAGTAGAAAATATAAATTAAATGTTTGTATGATTGAAAATAGATAATTAGTTATAAATATGGGTGACCCATGAAATACTAAACACCTCCAAATAAAAATCAAAATCAAAAATATAAAAATTCATTTTTGGAATATGTTTAGTATTTTTGGGGTGTGGATAGTTCCACGGACTTCCACCTTGATAATATATACACAAACTCTTGCTATTTTTATAGTTTAATCATAGTTTTTAAGGAGCTGTGAGTGAGAAAGACTATAAATAATTAATTTTATGTCCTAAAATAAGTGAAACCCTCAATATATTAATAACATTATAACAACATAAAATCTATTAATTCAAATACTAGATGGTGATGAAATGACACTCCATATAAATTGAAGCATGTGTATGTTAAAATTTTCTCAATCAAACTTCTTAATTTATTGTTACATTTATTATCTATAATATACAAATTTTACATTATCTTCTAGAACTGCCTGGTGACAGAATAAATATCTATGGATGACAAAATTTGAAGTTTGTGTTATTTCAGTGACAAAAGGTAATAAAGTTAATTAAATCTAGAATCCCACATACATGGGATATGTAGTAATAAATTAAAGTGTGATTTTCCAATTATGTAAATCATTCAAACACTCAATATACTGTACATTGATTGAAATATGTATTGTTATGTCAAATGTCAATAGATAACTAATTTTGTAGTGTTCAAGAAATAAATGTGAAAAAGACAGGTCGTTTATTAACTGAATAATTATGTTTTAGTACAATTAATGGTAACTAATAATTAATTTGTGTTGCTTTGACCAATTTAATTATGGTTTACAACTACCTAAATTTTCCCAACAAGTAATAATAATTCAATAATGACAGAGATTGTTAGAAACTCCACACACATAAATTGAGAGCAATACATACGGTTTCACTGATTTAATTTCATGAAACAGATCAATCATAATACATGTATGAATTTGAAAATACATGTTTGATTTGTAAACAGTAGAACCAGTCTCATAATATTATAATAGTAAGATAATCTAATATTAATTTTTGTGTAAATGGAATAACAGTTAGTAGCATGTTTGGTTTAATTAACATGCCATGATTAATTAAGATTTAAGTTAGGATAAATATCAAATAAGTGGTATTATTTGTGTTTCATAAATAAATAAATAAAAGAAGAGCCGAGGGCAAAGTGGTCAATGAACAGAAAAATGGTGGGCCAATTAATTTAAGTGACGTGAAATAAATTGTTCTGAAAAAACAATTTAGTGTCAGCTGTGTTTGCCTGGTGATGAAATACGTTGTATGGGGCATTATTGTCATTTTACTACGCTCTTTGTCGCGACACGGTAAGCTTTTGAGAGGCGTCACACGTGTGACATTGCAATGTGCTGTCATTTTCCCAGAAAAGCCCTTCTTTTTTATTTTGTTTTTATTTTTGTAAAAGAATAATATTCTTTTCCAGTTTTTTTATTGCAAATATACTAATTATTTAGTTTATTATATTTTAGAAAAGTGTGTGATGAAATTTAGGTAGATTTTCTTTAGAAAAGATACTCCATTGGATCTCATAAACAATTTTTGTAGAGTTTTTGTTCTAAATTAAAAAAACATTAAAATTGGATAAAAGAATATTAATCAAGCAGTCTCTCTATCTTTTTCTTCACTAGTTCATTGTTTTAAGACGTAGAATAAAGAATGAAAGAAATCAAGTATTATGGATATCATTACTTAAATAAGAAGGGGTATATTTGAAAGAAATATTAAATAATGGCTAAAAAGATAAATAATCATGGAAAGTAATAGATAGATGTAAATAACTTCTCATAATTTTTAAATTAGTTATACAAGTCATTCATTCTAACTTTTTTCTAGAAATTCATATCATAGTTTTGTCAAAAGTGCTAGATATTTGCATGATTATGGTATTTGTTGCACCCATTTTATATTAACTTGATAAAGTCTTAAATTCAATTTCAAATCCATCTTTCTTAATAGTAATTTTAAAAAGTATGTATTTTGTAGTTCAAAGATAGGCAATAAGCCATGACAATAACCTAATAATTTTTAATATATACCACAAATACTATATATATATAAAATATTTATGGGACAATTTATGATAAAAATGTAGTATTTTAGCTTTCACTCTAATTTAACATATAATTAAATTGATAATGTTAATGACTTAATCTCAACCATTGCTTTTAGAAATTAGAAATAATGCACAATTAAATATAATCATCATCATAACAAGAAACAAATTCAATAGTTAGGCATATAAAAGTTTACTCAAGTACTACTTTTCAAGAATTTAGTTATTTTTATGACAAGACTATTAACACCACCCCCTACCCCACCCCAACCCAACCTAAGTTTCCCATAACATATGCTTAGGACCCCACATAGTGAATATCAATTTTCAAAGCTCTCCAAACTTTTATGACATTCTCACATTCAATTTTGAATAATTAGGCACTGAATATGTTAAAAAGTTAAAGAAGCCTATTATTTTTTTTTCCTTTTATATTTTTTAAGAAAAATATTATAGAGAAAGATATGATGATAATGTGGAGTCCCACCAATCTTTCCTAAAATAGTGAGCATTTTCAATGTCTTGCACGCTTGCTTGCTTGAATAACATTCAAATAGAAAAAATATTGTAAAAATGTTATACTAAGTAACATATAAATTTAGTACTTATCAAATACTTACAGACATATACGAAAATTTATATTTTGTATAAGGAATTAGTTTTTTTTAATTTACTTCGTAACTTTGATGTATCAATAATTAACACATTAACTTTCATATATTTTATTAAATTTAAAAAGGACGGTCCATTTTTACCGTCTGGAAATATAATCAATCGATTATCTTTAAATTTAATCGTGTTTATAGTAAATTAGTAATATGAAAATGAGATTAAGTATTATATATATTGAAATTGATCCAAAGATTAGGGAAGGTGTTTGGGAGATGGCGGACAATGAAGAGAAGATTATTAAATTGCAGAGGTATTATATTATATATATATATATAAATGTTTAAATTAATGATGACAATTAACTCAAAATGATGATTATAGCATCATAATGAGTGAGCCCATTAAATTAAACTAGGGTTTCTTTGTGTTAGTTGAAATGTGAATTTGTGGGCCAAATTTCTTACCGGCCCTCTATATATATAAGCTATAATACAATAGCCCAAAGTACAAAATAAGATGAGAATGATAATCAATACCATGAGGGAAGAGATGGATTGACCCCACAAAACTATTTTGATATAAATGCATGAGAGAGAGAGAGAGAGAGAGAGAGAGAGAGGCTTAAATTTAGTTTATTTATTTATTGAAATATACACCTTGGAATGTAAAAAATTGTATTATATAATAACCATGATGTGTATAGTAACACAAAATGCAATATAAAATTGTATTTGAAAATTAAAATATAATGGGATTGAACCATCAAATGGTGATTGAACTCAACTAAATGACACTCAAGTTAAATTTCAACAAATGCACTATTTGATCAAGTCCGTCGCGTGGAGCCCACTAAAGAGGCTAGGAATCCGACTAGTTCAATAGTTAGTCAACAGTTCGAACTGAATTTGAGTTCCTTGGAGCCGATCTCGAGTAGCTTACAGGTCGGCTATGATACCTAAATGAAAGACTCATATGATGGACCCCACAATAATAGTCATGTCAAACCAAATACAGTTAGATATCTGAATAAATGTATGTGAAGATATTAAAGCCAAAGCCTATTTATAAAAGGCTTATGAAGTCTATATCTCTTTGTACTACCAACTGGTATTGATTAAACTGGCCCTCCTATGAACTCACACAGCATTCATCAATGAATGCATCCATTTTCTCTATCCAAATACATTGCAAAATCAGGATTAGCAACAGCAACAGTATGTGATCACATGCATGATTTCAGATAGACTCCTAATAAATGTGTATCTATCTCAACAATAATGGAGTTTCAACACCCAACATTGCTAGATCTTCTCATCGAGCTCGTTGGATTTTATCAACTCGGTTTCTTCTTCTTGTTTGTGGGTAGACGAAGAGGGGTTTCTCCGTTCTTTGCCACCTGGTTGAGACGAGGCGTGGCCGTACCAAACCATGCCGATTATCGCAACCATCATTCCAACGATGACGTGGATGTTAAGCCCCTCTTTTCCGAAGAAGAGAAAACCTAATGTGAGGACGAGGATGGTCTTCATGTGGCCGAGAACTTGGAACAAAACTGCAGTGAATCTGCCAATGCAGATGAATTGGCTAAGATTGGTTCCAATGGCAATGAAACATGACAACCCCACAAAAATCTGCAAAGAGAATGAATCATAAATCTGAAGATGCATATATGATCGAATTTTCTTGAAATTAATACTTACAAGTGATGTGGAGGTGTAGTGATAGGCGTCGACCCTCTTGTCCGTTAAACAGTAATCCATGAAGGGCCCCACGAGCAGCAACGAAGCAGCTTGAGGTGGTGCAGTGTGCCCTAATAAGTTGAAAGAGCCAATAGAATGCTTCCTTTGAAGAAAATGAACATACTGCAAATGCAACAAAGAAGGTTATTCCATAAAAGAAACAATCACTTAGAACAAATTAATAAGCTGACTAATATAAATCTATAAGTTGACTTACATACTGTTGTAGAGAAGTGCTCCAAACGGCTACCAAAGCGGCGATAAATCCTTTGGCATTAACACTCACGTCGTTGACTGTACAGATGGCAACGCCCAATAGGACAACTAAAATGCTTAATTTAGTGTCCCTCGAATAGTGCACGTGGTCCAGCACGACTTCGAGGAAACAAGATACAGGGATCATGCTCAACTTTGCAATCTGATAGAATCCCACTGAGTTCCACATCAAGCTCACGTTCATTCCAACAATCGAAAAATTTGCAAATAAAACGAACTTCATGAGGTCTGAAACTGGGAGAGTCGAACTTTGGATATATCCATACCGTTTTAGAACAAGAGTCATCATGGTCGTGGCAGCAAAATGCAGTCCAGTTAAAGTTGTAGCTTCAAAAGGGGGAAAAAGCAGAGTATATTGAGCAATAGATCTTCATCACTTAACATGGTTTTGCTATGGATAAAGACATACCAAAAGTAAAACCATATGTAGCCATTAAAGCTTTATTGACCATTATAATTCCAACAGACGTGACAATGTTGAACAGCCATGCAGCAAGATCAAGAGCCACTTTGTGCTCCTCCTTGTTCGTTAGAGACATTTTTCTTCTACTGCTTCAAAAGAACATTCTAAGCATCAGTTTTAAGAAAGGATTACATCTTTTGCTCGTAAAGTTGAATATGTTGGAGTTTATACGATGTTTAATGAGTTAAGAGCACCAATTACAATACAATACAATGCAGCTGAAACAGAGAAAATGAATCGAGCTATATCATACACAAAGAAGAACGTTCTTTAGCAAGATTCTGCAGATAAAAATAAAGAAAACTTCAAAGACTATAATCATCATATATATGTAAAACAATGAAACAAAGCAGAGCAGTGAGCAACGAGTATCATCCAATGATCTCACATTATTTCAGACAAGTCACTATTTCGATCTTATAATGCTTGTAGGTGAAACCAAAATCAGTCAGGCTCAATCCCTTTAAATTTATGAACAACTATCATGAAAAATAAAAGTCATCAAATCCTGCTTTCTAACATCAAATCATCATATCTTTATGAACAATGTTTCACATCAAGAGAGATATCAGTGATCTAAATAAATCACAACTGAGCAAGCACGGTTTCTCTTCCAAGTAAAACTACATTACACAGCACAACGAGTGGAAATCAAAGGCGATTCTTAAGTGCAACGATAATGATCACAAATGAGATATGCTCACTAGCTACTTATTACAAGAAGCTAAACAACGTATACTTCCTTGAAATAAGCTTTAACTTCACTTCCTTGACAAAGAACACATTCAAGAATCACTAATAGAAAGGGTCAAGATTCAAATCCATCCCAACCCATACTTCTCATCTATAAAAAAGTTCAACTAAAAAATAAAATAAAATAAAAATCAATCATCACAAAATGACAACCCAATAACTCATTCAATGCAATTATCACAATCAATTCAATTATCACAAAATGACAACATCGCATGCTATTGGCAAAAAAAAAAAAAAAACCCAATCACCCAAAATTGCAAATCACAAACTAAACACATCAAACATATAATTCGATTCAACTACAATCACAGCAACTCAATAGAATCATTCAAGAACTCAGAATCAAAGCTCGTATTTTCAAATCCATCATCAGAACTGAAACCCCATCAGAAATTGATCATCCCAGGCAACTCAGACAATAACCCAGAAATAAAATCAATGAATTAATACAGAAAGACAAGAGCTTGACTTACATTTGAATAAATTCGACAATTCTTGCGAAGTTTAAGGAATGGGCGTGTAATAAATCCTAGGAAATTCAAATGGGTGTAGATTAGCCTTTTTTATAGACTTGTAACACCAGTTGAGCCATTATGGAGAGATGTGGACTGAAGAGAGAGAGTAGATGAAGAATTTTCTTCCATTTGTCTTATGAATATTCCTCTCTCTACATTTTCGCTTGGCTGCCGGCTAGCATAATATATAGCCTTTGATAATTTTAATTTTTGTTCAATTATTATCTAAGTCGATTTTAATTTCATGAATATTTGATGACTCACGAGCTATGATAATTTTAGTTTCATTTGATAAATACTATTGAGCTCGATTTAATTTCTTGAATAATTAATGATTTGTGATCTTATTCACTTGATAAATATAAATCATAAATTAAAATTAGGATAAATTGCTGCAAAAATCATACAATTTTCAATAAATATTGCAATTTTAACTAACTCTTTAGCTATTAGCAAATATAAATTGATTTTCAACGTCTAATATATTTATAACCAACAGATTAAATTCGAGCATAATTTTCTTGCAAAAATGTCTTATTCGATGCACTAAACCTAACATACATACTTCTAAACACTTGATCATGATCCAACAGAAATATATACCCAAAATTTACTCGTTGATTATGAATACACGGAAATATGAAAGTCATGTTACAATTTGCGATTAACCAAAAAATTAGTTAAAATTGCAAATTTTAAAGTTTGTGATTTTTGCGGCCGTTAACTTGTTAATTTATTCATTAAAATGTATAATATATTTTTACGGGTCTTTGTAATTTTATTCTAACACAAAATTAAATTAGATATTACTGTGTTTATTTAACAAATATAAAAAGATATTAATCAAAAACCACCAGAATTAAGTTTAATAACCATACTTGTGTGGCTTATTAGTATATTTAAGACAAGGTTAGTTGTCAGAGAATATCACCCAAAATTTAAAAATATAATATACCAAAATAAACAATGCAACGTGTTATATTCATTATTGAAATCGAATCTTTTCAAAAACTCAATACCTATAAAATCAACCTTAAATAGGCCACCAAACCTAAAAAGAATTCTGGGAAACATGGCACATTCTATGTTCAAATTCCAATGCAACATACCTTTTGTGATAAAAAAAAAAAAAAAGAACTTTTTATTTTTATTTTTTTCATAGCCATCATCTCCAACCATTTTGCTTTAGAATGATGTAAAATGGTAATCCATTTGTTTCAATTTATATATTATTTAAGATTGTTATAAACAAATTTAAAAAATATTAATAATTATGATAATGTATATAAAATGACTTCGATGCTCCTCTTTAAAGTACCGATGGATGAGATTTCAACAAAAGTAATGAATATTTAAAATTTTGATCCAATGAACAAACTATCTAAGTGTAAAATTTAAAGAAAACATTTAATTCTTCTTTACAAAAAAAAAAAAAAAAAGACAGATAAATTGCACTAGAATTTATTATTTTAAAACGAATAGAGTATCATTACACCAAAATTTGGTACAAAGAGTACAATATCTCTAGTGAAATCCACTAAAATTACACTAAAATAAATAGTGAGTTCTCCAAAAATTATATAAGAAAAATAAAAGATTGAACAGGTAGTTCAAATTTAAAACAACTATAAAGCGTGTTACGCATTTGGACACGTTTTATATAACATGGGCCCAGTTGGCCCATTATTTAACATAACTAGGCTAATGAATCAGGACAACCAAGAGTTACTGAGGACCAATACAATGAACGACCCTCAACATTATGGGCCAGTCTTATCCAAGTAAACTTGTTTGGTAACCCATCGCAACATAGACTGTATACATAAAAGTCCATTTGTAAAAGTGTTGTAGTTGGGTATTAATTTATACATAAACTTCTGAAATAAAGTGATTTAAAAAAAAAAAAAAAAGAAACCCAAATAAGTGATTTTTTTTTTCTTTCTAAAAAATGGAAATTTGAATTACATTTCTTACCAAACATATGTCAAAACTTCGAAGCAATCGTGGTATTATACACTTTGATCTTGGGCTTCATACGTTAACATAACTTGTACATAAAAATATATATCATTTTACATCTATCATAATTATTATATAATAAAATTAATTCATCTATTAAGTATTAAATTATGGGTGATTTTGTGGTGCATCTAGGGTTCTAATGCACCTTTCTAATTTAACTTGTTATATATGTAGTTGATTTTTTTAAATATTTTTTACGAATTATAGTTGGATTTTTATTATTTGCTTAATCTACTGGTAAAAAATTAAAACAACACCATCTAATGATTTAGATTGAACAGAAATACAAGTGCACTAGGTGTAATACAGTAAGATTCTTAATTTATACAATTAATATTATAAATTTCACGATGTGTGATATGTATAAAATTTAAATTAGTAAATTTTCTTACTAAAAAATAGGCTTTTTTATTATTTTTTTTTTTTAGTAAAACACTATTTTCACTATTTTAAATTGGAACAAAATGTATAAATGGCGAAATAGCAAAGCCACTTCAAATGCCACGTGGCACACCAGAAGCAGGGAAACACTCCACCATTTCCCCCTCTGTATAAAAACCAAAAAGCCAAATTGGTTGTCCATTTCCCATTGAAACGAAAGGCACGCCATATATCACCGCGAGATAGATACAACTCTCTCTCTCTCTCTCTCTCTCTCTCTCTCTCTCTCTCCATATTTATATTCGCCCCTGGTTGTCTAGGGTTTCGTTATTCATAAGCAAAGAAGATTCAATTTCGTTGGGAGTTTTTCGGATGGGGAAGAAGAGGAAATCCGATGCGACGCGGCTAGATGAGGTGGATCGAGGGATGTACACCGCCTTCTGCGGCGCCGCCAACTCCCTTTCGCAGCTCTACTCGCAGGCCGTGCACCAGCAGCGGCTCTCCTTCCAGGCCGGTGAACGTCACGCGATGGTTTGTTTTCGTTATCTTATTGTTGCCATGCCCATTCCATTTATGTGTTTGCTCCTTTTTGGTTCCTGGATTTTTGCTGGGTTTTTGTTGATTAAAATGTAATTTGATGCAATTAAGTTCGGATGGAATTGAATGAAGAAATTGGAACGGTGCATGCAGGTTTAATTAAGTGATTGTTTTTATGAATTTTCTGAAATCAATCGCTGCTTATGTTGGATGGTTTTGTATCTGTTAATTGTTTTTAGTCAATTGCATAGATAAGTGATTGTTGTTATCTGAAATGAAGGTAAATGCTAGTAATTTATTATAATCAACTGCTCCGTCTCTCTGATGGTTTTCTCTCTGTTAAATTTTTTGCTCAATTGTGTATTTCCTGAACTTTTCTTTATTGAAAAAATGTTCGTAGTACCCTTTTTTCTCAATGTTTAAGCTCGGAACAATCACTTGTGAGTTGTTTTCTTGGTTTTTGGGGATTTTCCTGCAAATAATTGGTGAGGACTTTCTTAACCTTCTTCTGATTGTAGGAGAAGCTTTATAGTTGGATGTTGAGGCAGAATGAAGATGGGGTTAGAGTGATGACTGGCGACGTACTCACCTATTTGCAGGTCTACCCTTTTTAATATTTACGTGGTGATTATCAACTTGAAAGTTCTTTGATTTCTATCATCTAATTTTCTAAAATGCGAGCATACTGAATGTTTAGTACTTTCTGCTGATAATTACATGAATGTATGAAGTGGGGTTCTATTTCGTTTTATAACATGTCCATTTGGTATATCTTTCTTTAGTTACTCCAGTTTGGGGTGGCAATGCATATTGTCAATGTTGAATTCATTTTTGATCATGTTGAGTTGCCTGAAATTTTTGAATTTTAATCACGAAAGTTAACCTTGTGCATGCCTGAGACAGAAGGATGCTGCTGAAATTTAATAACATCTAGAACCATCTTTGTCCTATATGTTGACAGAGCTATATAATGTGATGAGTTTCGTATTGCTAGCTGAGATGCGATTTATTTTTTATGACCAATGCGCATTACCCATAGTTTGACAAAGTTCTTGTGGTACATTGGTATGGATCATACTTCTGCTCTACATAATTCAGTCAGACTTTAGGAAATAATAGTATATGTAACCCTTTTTTGTATGTTCGTGAAACTTACTGTCTATCTATCTTTGAGTTTTATATTTGAGTGAGAAATATGGATTAAATATGCCTTTTTTTATTTGTTTTCCTTGATGTTTTTTCTGCCTCTTGGTATCTCAAATAAGAATTTCTCTTTCTAATGAGTTGTTTCTCATGGAAGAAGATAAACCTTGTAATTACACAGATACTCTATTGTGTAGAAAAGATTGTGTATATGTTTCTTTTGCATGTTATCCAGTCCATTGCAAACTAGATAGTGTTATTGCAAATTAAGACCCTCTTTTGAGCCACAAGATGTGGTATGAAATTAATAGCATAATTGTTAGTGAGTTTATATGAGAATTTCCTTGCTGTTGGAGATTGTTGATTCAACCTCTTACTTTTTGTTCATGTCCCTTAGGAACTTTGGGTTGGTTTTCGTATGTTCTCATAGAGTTTTCAGTTTCCCACTGGACCTCAGTTGGCAGATTTAGTTTATGTAGAGATTGGATCTTTACCTACGAGTCTGGTGA
This sequence comes from Scutellaria galericulata, assembly GCA_946896805.1. Taxonomy (NCBI): domain Eukaryota; kingdom Viridiplantae; phylum Streptophyta; class Magnoliopsida; order Lamiales; family Lamiaceae; genus Scutellaria; species Scutellaria galericulata. The sequence goes on from OX335794.1 coordinate 18,915,988, forward strand.
TTGTAAAACCTCTCTAGAAACTCGATGGGAAGAAAAGAGTTCAGTAATTGGTACTTGAACAGTTTGGGGGATGGGGAGCTTAGCGTTTCAATAAACTACATCTGTCGCAAATGTTATCTGAATAGCACTGTAAACCTACATTCTGTGGTGATATATAATATATACTTAAATTATGGTTTGGTGAACATTGTGTCAATAAGGAGATAGAAGCTATATCAAACCTTTTGTTTTCACCAACTGAAAAGAAAGGAACACTGCAAAATGGTTGTAAAATTTTATTTTTTTTCCATTTCATGAATCTACATGTTTCAGTATGGCTTCTTTGCCTATGATGTAATGTATTCTCATGGCCCTATATTTCCTACTTTCCTGCCTTCATCAACTCTTCCACACAACCATTTTCAAAGAGAGCACTAATAGTTGAATTTCCAAAGTATCCTTCTGAAGCTCAGCCTTGTGATGATTTTACAATTTTGCAGAATGAACTTGACTATGGTGCCGAAGAGCCTCCATCATCCTCTCCGTTCTACCATCAGCAACAGTCTGAAAATGTTATGCAGTCAACCTCCCCGGCAATCGCAGTATCTTCCAATGCAGTTGGTTCGACAACTGTTGGACAAGGATTGCGTTCTGTGAACTCAGACCAAACTAAAAACTCAGTCTTCTCTAGTGCTCTTTCTAGCCCTGTACGAAGGAGCCTCCAGAACTACCACCTATCACAGGGAGGTCAATATGCAAATAGTGTTATGCGGGGCAACGAGAATAATGGTAGTCAAACCAGGGACCCTAACCCTCCTAGTTCTAACGATACTTCAATGGATATGCACGCAGATAGTCCTGGCCATGATTCTCCATACTAAATTGCCACTAAATTAGAGTCGAAGAATCGCTAGAGCAGAAGATATCACAGATTGTAGTTAAGGTAAGGTTTGGTGCTAACAAAGTGTGTGCAGATTGTAAGGTCACTTGTTGATTTTACCCCAATTGAAGGTTTGTTTAGTTTGATATGGATTGTGAAATGCTATTGCTCATTATGGAGATTATTTTCATCTTGCTATTCTTTTTTTGGCTTCTTCACTTTCGCAAGCCATCCTTTTTTTTTTTTTGGCATTAATTTTCATATATAACTTGATTGATTAAGATATTTTGCAAGTCTTGTATCAAGTCGGACTTGTTTGTTACTTCCAAAATTGATCTTAAAATGGGGTTCTCAAAATTTCTTGACAAAATAAAATAGTATAATAAAAAGTTCATTTTATTAAATATTTATGTTCATAGAGAGATTATGAAATGACTGTATTTTAGGAGATCCTATTCTTCCCCCTTCATACTAACCATTTGCAATGGTGTCTGAACTTTTGTTCCTCTTTAATGAAAAAATAATGCAAATATTAAATGTGTAAAGTAGTGTAAACAACTTGAATCCAAATGATATTATATCAAGCTCGAGCTAGATTCTATTGAAAACCATTAAGCTTGAAACTAAAACTACACATGAAACAAAATGTTGAAATTTAATTTGAACACGTGGAACACATTTTTTGATTACAATGTTCCAAGAATATCTTTCAACGCACTTAAAATACTGGAAATGAAGAACAAGAAAAATAGAATTTAAAAAAAAAACTAGAAATGAAGAACAAAGAAAAATAGAATTATATATATAAAAATGTGTTTGGTTCTCTCAAGTGATGACATTTAGAGCTCTACAATGTTGCCAAATGTTCTCCCTCAAAAATATTTTATTTATGAAATATCAAAAATTAATACTAATTAAATACACACTCCACTGCTCTACAAAAAATAAGTGCTTTGAAAAAAATAAATATGTAAATTACAAATGCTTGGAAGAGATTGCTAATGTTGTATTGTATTTTTCTACATGAAATCTTTGGTTCCAAACTTGAATATTAGTTTTTATCCAACATTTTAAATTGAAAAAAAAAAAGTAAATAATAATGCTCTTACAAAACTAATGACATTAACAAAAAAAGGTGCTAAAAAACTTAGGATATGTTTAGATTGGGACATAGATAGATTTGCAAGTTTGAAAATGGATCATATCGGGAATTGTAAAAAAAATAGATGATGTTCTATTATTTTATTTTTAAAAAACAATATATTTTTAGTGGAAATTGTAAAAAAGTGGATAAAGTAGAAAAAATAGATTAGAGTTATAGGATTTTGCAAATTAATAAATAACATGATTAGGATATTATCCATTTAAAATTCGGATGGACACATTCAGTCCAAGCACCCCCTTAAATCATTGGGAAATTGTAATAAAATATTAAAACAACAGATGTAATAATTTGTTAAGATTAATAAAAAGAACACTAAAAGAAAACAATTACAAAAGAAATCATTTTGTCAACTTGATTGGAACAAATTTGGAACAAAACAGGTGCCTTCGAGTGATAAAAATGAGATTTATTCTATATTTTTTAAAAAAATATATGAAAACAACCTATAAAGAACTAGCAATTAACTATCTTGTGCTAAAGATCAAATGAAAAAAATAAAAAAACAATGAAAAATATTATTTTAAGGAAAAAATAACATACATAAAAATAAATCAACAAACACTTATGAAATAATATTACTTATAAAATAAAAATTAAATGTGTTAAAATGAAACCCCTGCATTGCAAGTTCAAACCTAGTTAGTTTAGATTTCAAGTATTGTGGGTCGAATCAAAGTACTTATAGATAATGTTATATGCTACCCAAAAAATAAACAAATTATTAAAAGAAAAAAAAAACTGAGTAAAATATTCGAGGTTTAAAGGGGCTATTTTGCAAATATTTTCTATCGTTGAGATCACAGTTGAAATCATCGATTTTGGATACAATTCTTCGTCGTGGCGGATAATCCGTAGTACATCCTCGTATTCTTGCATTACTCGAGCAACGCCGGCCACGCGACAGCGACAGCTACCTCTGTCCTCTTCTTCTTCATTCGCTTGTCCAATTCGCAATCCCCACAAATGTTATCATCATCATCATCATCTCATGCATGGCGCAATCGCGATGAACCACCACCTAGTCATCGTCGCAACTTAGATACCTCTGAACACGTCAATCGAATTCGGCGATTCGCCGCCGTGAAGCAGCATCAATGGGGTGTGTTCAGGCTAAAGGGACCACCACTCACAGCCCGACACACTTGTTTCTTGACAAGCTGAAAATCGAAAATGGCTACATCAAAGGAGAGTTCAGCAAGTCTTCGCGCGGAGGCGGCGGGGAGGCGAAGAATGGGGTCAGCGGCGGCGGAGGAGGAGAGAGAAGGATCAGTAGAGAGAGTGAGAGAGGGAAACACGGTGGTGGGAATGTTTCGCAGAGGATTTCAGAGAAGAAGATTGGTGCAGACGAGATGGTTGATGGATGGCCTAAGTGGCTTTTAGAAAATGTTGATAGAGATGCCTTAGCTGGATTGATTCCCAAGAGTGCTGATTCTTATGAGAAGCTTGCTAAGGTGATCAATACTCGAAAATCGTTGTCATCATCATCATCGTTATCGAATGTTTAAACATTTGCTGGTTTTGAATTGCAGGTGGGGCAGGGGACATACAGTAATGTGTATAAAGCTCTGGATAAAGCCACTGGAAAGATCGTTGCTTTAAAGAAGGTTCGATTCGACACATCAGAGCCCCAAAGTGTGAAGTTCATGGCAAGGGAGATCATAATACTGAAGAAGCTTGACCACCCCAATATCATTAAGCTTGAAGGAATAGCCACTTCAAGAATGCAATACAGTCTTTATTTAGTTTTCGATTTCATGCCATCCGACTTGACCAAAGTCAATGCTCGGCCAGAAGGAAAGCTCAACGAGTCTCAGGTTAACGTGATTTGATAGTAGTAAAATCAATTTAGTGTTTCATGAGAAGATGATTGGTTTGTAATGTGTTCGATGAAATGCAGGTGAAGACTTATATGCAGCAGCTGCTGTCAGGTCTGCAGCATTGTCACGAGAGGGGAATATTGCACCGGGATATAAAAGGGTCGAACCTGTTGATTGATAAGAATGGGGTTCTTAAAATTGCAGATTTTGGATTGGCAAATTTCTACTTTGATAATCCGAAGCGTCACCTCACAAGCAGAGTGGTGACATTATGGTACAGAGCTCCTGAACTGCTTCTTGGCTCTACTGATTATGGAGTTGGGGTTGATCTCTGGAGTGCAGGATGCCTTTTGGCAGAGATGTTCGTTGGACGGCCTATTATGCCTGGTAGAAACGAGGTAAAGCCCTTCTCGGTTGATCTTTAGGAGAGAATAATCTTAGTGATGATGCAGAACATAGTCTACTATCTTTGGAGATTTTATGAGTTTCAATTTCTTGATTCAGATTGAACAGCTTCATAAGATTTTCAAGCTTTGTGGATCTCCATCAGAGGAGTACTGGAAGAAAGTGAGGCCACCTGCAACGTTCCGACCTCCACAACAGTATAAGCCCAATTTCGAGCAAACATTTCCATACTTTCCAGGCTCAGTATTTGGCCTTCTGGGAAGACTTCTATCTCTCGATCCAGCATATCGAGGAAGTGCTACTTCTGCTCTCCAAAGTGATGTGAGTTGTTATTCAGTACATAATTTCTGCTATAGTGTGAGCTGTTGAGTATGAAATCTTGAAGTGCAATCTTAGATAGTGTCTTAAATCTGAACTTACAGGTTAAAACGAAGAAATGGGATCATTGCTTATTAGGAGCATGCTATTGTATATGTTAGTCATATATAGAATCATTTAATGGTTTCTTGTATTGGCATTTTAATCTTGGTAAACTTCAAATACAGTTCTTCACTATACATCCGTTGCCATGCAATCTCTCTGGTCTGCCTTTGATAAGCACAGAGGAAAACAAACCTATCCAATCCGTGGATAAGAGAGGGTATGTAATCTGTAGAAGTTATATATCCTTTTTCAGAAGATAATGAGTTAGAGAAATCAAATTTCTATGTTTGCTTTGTTCAAAACAGGATTTTCAACACGAAGCAACGGACTCAGAAAAGCCATGGAAGCCATAGACGAAAGGTCTCATTCCCTGATCTCATTGGATATAATGCTGATCCCAAACAGGTTACTCTACATTTTGTTTTTCCTATTTCTATAACAAAGATTGCATGTAGTCCCATTTATTGTCCAAAAATGAAATCTTGATCAAAGATGGTGAAACCAATTGCAACTCTAATACTTCTAATCAGAAATCAGTTATGCAGCATGAGATAGACTTCCATGTTATCTATCTTAGCAGGATACTCACATGACAAGCGACTCACAGAGCCAGGAGACGAGCAATGGCTCGAACAGTACATCCTTTGCTACAATGCCACCTTGTTCACCAACTCCAGCTTTCCGATCGCAGCAAAACAGGTCTGCAAAAACCGAGGCTCATCCTAATGCTCTGAAAAACATCAAGAACTATCCTCTCTTGCTGGCCTCGTTGACTGAGGCTGCTAACCACCTTAAAGAGAGTAACTCGAGCCTCTATCGCAGGTCACTTTCCCATATTGATTTTAGGAATCTTGATCTGGAAAAGATCTCGAAGCTGTTTGGTATAGAGGATAACTAAGCTCGACTCATGTTCTGCTCGATTAGGGCCCCCCCTGATAAATAAATAAAGTTATATGCTATCATTAGTGACTGATGATGATGCTGTTTGTATACATTTCTTGATTGGTTTATACAGACTTGAGTTCTCTTCTAGTGACAAAGAGCACATTTATTGCTTAACTGAATTCTTAGAATTATACATAGAACATTAAGAATCAATATCTCTAGTTGTCTTTGAACTTGCTCTTGATCCGCTTGAAGCTGTTTCTTCCTCCTCTTGACCTCTGGATTGTCCCCCGGGCCCGTTGAAGCTATATGACTTGGTCCGATCTTCAAAGTCGAAACAGGCTTCTGCGTATGACGATGAGTAGTAAGGGAGAGACTTACTCATCTCCATGATCATTCAGAGAGCTCACAAGCTTACCAAGAAGAAGAAGCAATACTTGTGTTGCATTTTATTCTTAAAGAGGTAAACTCAATATGGATCTTATAAATGTGTGTATTAGTGATGCTTGTATTGTAAGGATCACACGAGATCCTTTATTTTAAATAGTGTACAACCATGAACTAAGCTTATTAGAAAGAAGAAAAAAAATGTGAAGGAGATAATGTAATAACAAATAGATAATGAGTTTTAAAATTAAAAGAACATGAAATAACCTTTTATAAAATACAAGTGGAGAAATAATTAAGTAACGAAAATATGATTTTACTCGAAGTAAATAGATGTTTTTGGGCCAACAAAAATCGAATGAGATTTTAATACAGACAATGTAATGGATTTTAGTTGCAAGCCCAAATGGGCTGTTTACTTATTGGGCCTATGCCGCCTTTGTTTGGTCCACAAAAACCCTAACATGTAGCATTCTGGTGTCCTCCAAACTTGTATATATATATCTTCCAATCAAACGATTGAAAAAGCAATACAAATGAGAGGGAATTAGAAGAAAAAAAGAAAAAAAATTGGCTTTGGAGAAAGGTTTCTGCAAAAAGAAGAATAGTCTTTCAGATTAACCACACGCGAGAGTAATTGATTAGATTGATGAATTTGATGATGAATTATTTAATCGATTACTATCCGTGTGGTTACTCGGAAATCCTATTCTACCATTCAAGATCTCTACTGGTTTTCAGTTAAGTTGCATTTGTATTGATGGATTTAAATTTCATATGAATTAAAAATTAATGTATTTTATTTAAAAAAAAAAAAAAAGATTGAGTAATTAACAGACAACGCCTTGTGTAGGAAGGAAGTGACGTTGGATTTTCTGTCTGACGTAACAAATCTAAGATTAGGAATAATTATTGTGCCTATGTATATAGGTTGTATTGAAAGAAGATATATTTAAGTTCTGATTTTAGCAGCAAATATTTTCATTTCTTCTTTGGTAATAATGTCAAATATGATGGGATTTTCTATCGAAAGTTTGATTTCAATTTGCAGTTTTAATTTTTAGATACTCTCTTAATCCGAGTCGAAAAAGTGGAATGGAATAGCACACGTCTCAAATTAAAAAGGATAAGTTTCATAATTTCTCAATAAAAACTTAATTTTGTTTGAAATTTAAATTGAGTTCTCAATTTAAGATAAAATTTCATTTTTTTCCCCTTTTTTTGATTATTTTTATTGAAAAAAAGAGGTGAAGAGATTGATTATTGAATTGTGCTACCATAACTATCTTATTTTTAATAGTACATCTTAGGGCAAAATGAAAATATTTTGATACTCTTAATGCTTTTGTTTTTGCATTTCTTCTTTTACATTTTATTTTTTTTCGATTCTATCACATACTCCATACTCCCTACGATTCAAAATTAAATAAGTGTCGTTTTGAAATCTAAACTTATTAATTTCAAACTTATTTCCTTTCAAATCAAGTACTATTTTATATTTTATAAAAATTTATTCCTAAATTATCTCTATTCATATTCCTTAACTAAAACTTAGGGATTTTATAAGATACTTTTTGTGAAATTAATTTGATTCTTTTTTCCAATTTGAATCTTAAATCCTTTAATTAGTTAAGAGTATATTTGTTCAATTTTTACGTCCTTAACAAAAACAGATGAAGTAACTTATAATTCAACTAAGATATCAAAACCAAGCAAAAAAACAAGTCTCAAGTCCAAACCTCAACGCCACCAATTTATTAAAAAACAATAATCTTGATGCAATAACAATTACTATCATCAGATCATGTAGCACAAACTTTGGTGCATTACTTTGTATCTATAATTATTCAATAAAAATGAAATTAAAATCTCAAGAGTTTTCTATTTTCTCATAGAACAACATACTAGCATTAGCTTCCAACACATCTTTCTCTGAGACACTATCAACTTCAGAATCTGAAACACAAAACCATTGATCAATTGCAGATTCCAACAGATCTACAGAATCTTCATCACCAATCTTGGCTGTCACTTTCCTGTAAACAGTGTAGTGCCCACTTCCGCTCGTTCCGAAGTGCTCGACCACAGAAACGAGCTGGTACATTTGATGTCGAGATGGTGCTGAAATGACAATAACACCCTCCTGTATGAACACGAGCATGTTTACATGAGAACGAAGAATGATAATGGTGGTGTCTCCAACTCCATAAAGACTCAAATTTTACTACTCAAAAAGTAAAGGGGCCTAATTCAAAAACTTGTAAGCAAAAGGACCCAAATATAAAATTTCCAATAAAAAAAAAACTTACATCAGAAGATTCTAAACGAGGAACATTTTCGACTGCAATGGTGTTTCTTTCTTGTTCTGTTTCCGAGGAAGAGCTTTTTACTGTACAGGGTTTGAACCCAGCTTGGTGCTTGGTATAAGGGAAGAACCTTATTTCCTGACTACTTTGGTTCGATGTCCCAAATTGCGGATTGGTCCCCGTAGATTTTATTCCAACTTCGGTGTGCATGTATCGAGACAAATCTAGTATCAAAGGGAAAGAGATATGACCCTGGAAAGACAAACCAGGACTTGATCACTTCATAGAAACCGAAAAGATGTTGCTCTATAGTCTACACCATTGTTATCAGGTAATTTGAAGCAATTCTAATACTTGGAATGCAAGAAAAATGTATATGTACCCTAAGTTTAACCGACTGCCCAAATACGTTGTACGAAGCTCGTTGCAAATGAATGCATAGAATCTGCAAGTAAGAGATGATTATTTTAGAACAACGACAAGGGAAACGAGATGGGATGTCTTCACTTCACTATATACCTCAGGACTCCTTGCAATACTCAGTTGCTTGAACGTACGAGAGAACCTATTTGACCAAGGAAATGTCTCAAGAGAAGATAGGGTTTTGCACTCACAATTATCGTTCTTATTACACCTTTGGAGTTTTTTGATGTCTCTCTGCAAGATCAAAGCTTTTTAAAGATGATACGACGTGAAGATAGAGACTGAAATGGAAAAGGGAAAAGTATTGAAAATACCTTATCTTGAGAAAAAGCAGATACATATTCGATTGCAGCTTTATGCCAACAGTTACTACAGCAATAATTTTCGACATGTTCGGCTGCAAAAAATCGGTTAAGGCAATCCACGAGGGTGCATCCAGACATCTAAAATTTTCAGAATGAGAAACGTAACCATGGTGGTGGAGTTCAATACTATGGTTATGAAAAACGATGAGTGATTGAGAAATTTGTATAGAACGCACAATTGTACCACCACTGGTAGCTGGAGGTGAAAGGTGTAAACTGTGATATAGTTGAAAATCTAGAGAGATCTGTAGAAGTAATATATTCAATTCATAAAATATATTCACAAATAAAAAATGTGATCATAAATCCAAACGATTTAAAGCAAATTCTGACTAGTACCATTCAACCTGAAACGAACAGCTTTTGCAAATTAAGATGCTGCCGATAATCCCATCGAAAGGCTTAAGAAAACTGCGGCTCCATCTTTGCCATTCGCTTTCCTCTTCACTGCTCTTTGTGCTAAGAATTCTTCCATTAGGAAGAGTTTGCAAATCTGCTAAGCAGCTTTTATTGGGCATGCAATGTTCTGATATTTCTTCTCTCAATAACGACAAAAGATGAGATAATGCTTCCTCTGCATCCTACATCCAAATTAAAATTGAGACGTGCAAATCTTCCATATCGGTAAAGATGAGAAATGCCGATAAAAACGCACCTGCTGCCTAGCTAGATTGAAATTTGGAATGTAATGATCCATAGCAAGCATCAACTTTCGAGGGCTCAGTACAGTTCTTTTGTGCCGAATAGTACATAATTCTGAACAAAGAAGTAGGTCCCAAAAACGATTTTTAGAAAAGAGTATAAAGACCTGAGTTACAAATTAAATTGAAGATTCTTTGGTGATCTAAGGAGAAAGCTATATAAATTACAACAAGATAGATATCAAAACCAAGCGATTAAAAAGAAACAATTTTCCGATCATCATATATAACACCATTTGGCAGAAAGAAAACAGGCCGGAGTAACATTGATCAGATAATCAAATATTCACCAGATAACATCTAATCCAATCCAGAAACTCACAAGCTTAGCAAAAAAAACTCGAATACGATGCACTATATCGCCATTTCCATGATAAACACAAGAAAACTGCATCAGCAAATATACATACATACATACATACATACATACATACATACATACATACTAGAAGCACTCAAACATCTAACAAGCAATCGCCTCAATCAAATCACGTATAATCACTACATATAAAAATAGGCTCACCTTCTACAAGTGAAGTCAAGGCATTTACAAGTGGTACATTTTCATCTCCTTCTTCAAGTGGCAATGAACCATATTCCTCCATCATCTCCCGCAGATATTTTCGGAAGCCCGAACAGCTTGCCAAAGCCTTCACCAAAAAATCAAACCATCAGAGTAATCTCTCTCTCTCTCTCTCATTGCAATATAACTGAGAATTAGATTTAGAACACCCCCAATTCATCAAAACATAAATCAACAGCAGAATTCAACATCCCATAACCACTTAATATAACCAAAATAACTTAACATGCATATTGAAATGAAAGATGCAATTTTTACCTGTAAAACAACATTCAAGAAACAATTGTTGCCGAGATTTTCCAATCCAGGTACAACCCATAAACTAGGAGAAGCGACGTCGTTATCAGGGATATTGAACTCGAGAAATCTTTTAGCTTTAATCACCAAAAGTAGACCAACAGCACCCAATACACCAAAAGATACTGTGATTCTCAGCCCGGAATTAAAACCCCAGTTCAATCTCGGGCCATGTCCTGGATTTAGAATTAAATAACTGGGTTCTATGCTCTCTGGGATTTTCATTCAATCTATATACTCCAATCCACCGATTTCGCTCCCGAATTTTCGCCGTCGCCTCTGATTCAATTTCAAAGCAAAGTGGTGTTGGCTTTCAGCTCACTAAAGTAGTAAACAATATTATACATAAATATCACTTTAGCCCCTCAAGCCTTAGATAATTCTCCCTCGCCCCAGAAAAAAGAGTCTTATTCCTTCAATTTTTTTTTTTAAAATTATAACATGATATCATTGATATTTGATAGTTTGAATTTAATGACTAGTTAAATGTGTGATTTATTACAAAAATATTACTTGTTTCATATTTTTATGATGAAATTTAAACACGTAGGTACACATCATCCAAAATAATTAGTTTTATTAGGTACGTAATTATAATTTTATTCATTCAACAGTTGAAGAAAAATATAAGTTTCCATAAATTATCAATTTTAACATATATACATCTATTTATTAGTTAATCATTAAATCATATTCAACTTTTATATAACTTTGTAATGAAAGCATTTTTCAAATTTAATGAATAACTTAAAACAATTCAAATTTGAAAATAAAATAAAATAAAAGCAGCATATAGCTTTTATCTATATACTAAACAGCGAGCAGGCCCATGCGCCATGATCCAGTCCAAATACATTCGGCCCAAATTCCAGATTGTTCCGTACAATAAACCCTAAAACGGAACCCTAATTCCCAATTCCTATATATTTCGCTCCCTTTCATCTTCTCTGCATCTCACCATACGCTTCTCTCTCATTTTACTTGATTCGTTTCAATTTATCTATCTAATTATGATTTTAGTTTTCTAGGATCGTCTCAATTTAATAGTTTCTTCAGAAAATTTAATAGTTTCTTCAGAAATTTCTGTAGTTATTGGTCACTGATGACGAATTCAAGGCCGGTTTCTCAAAACATTCGCAGCGGCCGCCTAAGAACTTTCGCCTTTCGCCGGGCTTGAGAGTTTCTGCTGCCCTATCCTTCCTTGGATGTCTGAGACTCACTCAATCTGTATGTTTTTCAATGAATTTTATCTTAATTTTTCCCCAATTTTGTTTTGGGTTTGTAGGGATCAATGTCTGCTCCTCAAGCAATGAAAAATCTCGATGGCTTGAGGAAAGAATATTTCCCTCAAATTCAATAATCCTTCACTTTGTCAGCATTTTAATTGCGTAGTTTGCTGGCCATAAAAGGATGTAAATTATTTGAATTTGTCGTTTTGTTTTGTTGAATTAATTTTTTTGCTGGAAATTGACGTTCGATGATGATAAATCCAAAGGCTTGTTTCTCAATACATTCGCAGTGGCCGCCTGAGAGCTTTCGCCTTTCGCCGGGCTTGAGAGCTTATGCTGCTTTTATCCTTCCTTGGATGTCTGAGATTTTCTCATGAATTTTATTTCAAAAAAATCTTTTTTTATTAATGTTCAATTATCAATTTATTTCTTTTGTGAATTTCCTTTTTTCCTTCTAATAATTGACAAAAAAATGGATTTTCTACCAGCATGAAAAAATATTTGAAAATTTTATTTTGCAGGCTTGGTACTTGTTTGTTCTCTTTTGGTAATTTTATTCGATTTGTTTGTAATTATTAATTCGATCATTACTGAAGAGAAGCTGAAGCAAAATGTGATCTTTTAAGCTTTTACTATGCATTGATTGGTGGGTATTGTCTTCAAGATTGGGTAACTTTGGTTGCTATTTGTTTACTCACCCTTGAAGACAATACCCATTTGTCAATGCTTTGTATGAAACAAATTGGAGATGCCAAAGATTGCCTGATGATGATTTCTTGTTAGTTTTTTATGACTTATTGACTGATGGATATTGTTTGCAAGAATGAGTTGGCATTGCTGGTGTGATAGTTGAATCATATATCTAGCTTTGTTGTTTCATTCTTGATGTTTGTGTAATCTCACCCCTGCAAACAATATCCATCTATCAATGTGTTGTATGAAACTAATGTAAAGATGTGTCCATTCCCATTGAGGAGTTGTGCTTATGTTACTCTTCTGGAATTGAAGAAAGAGAAGAAATTTTGTGAAGACCAATCAAGTTGAGAGGAAAATTTGTGTAGACCAATCATGCTGAGATGCATATTTTGGTTTTGATTATTGGTCATTGTTTATGGTGTTTAATGTCTTATGGTCTCTTTGAAACATGTATAAGACTTAATGTAGGGTTTAAGGTGATTCATGGCTTTGTTTTGCTATTTTATGTTTGTGAGCTTTATTAAGATGTTATAATGATTGAATGGATTTTTTTTACACTTGTATCCTTAGGATTTTATGAAGTATGCTTGTAGTTTTCAAATAAAGGTTATTCCATTTCAAGTGGATATAAAAAATCAAATCTATCATTGTAAAATATAAATTTGTAATTTATTCAAATACCTAAATGTTAAAATCTATGCCTATTATTTTATGAACTTGGTGATCATCTGATTTAGTAAAGTCAAACTCATAATTGTAAAATAAAGAAAATTTAATTTGTGAATTTTAATGTATCAATTATCATTAGATATATATTTTTAATCTGGGAAGTTTCAAGTACAGGATGTATAATTTATATGAGCATGAACTTCTTGTCATAGCTCACAAGCACAAAGAACTAGTAGAATGATATGTATGAGAATTACATACACTTTGGAAGGTTTTTTTTTCCTTACTGATTTTAGAGTAATTGACTTTTAATTGATGTACATTTATTTAAGTGATTAGATTTCGTGCTTTGGAGTTAATTTTTTTTGGGTACAATAGGAGGATTTTAAATAAATTTAACAAAAATTATGAGAAACTTATCTTTTTAGTTCTTTTTGGTTCTTTAGTTTTGAAAAAAATAAATAAAAATAATTTGGCAATTTTTTTTTTTGTTTGTCTTCGGATTTGATGCAAGTGATAATATTTATTTTTAACTTATATTACCTCAACATTATAATTATCTGATTTATCTCAAATTAATCAACATTGATATTTTGCTTGAAGTAATTTTGTCTTATTCAAATTATAGGAAGTTGAGGATTAAAAAAAGGAGTTTTAAAAAAAAAAAAAAGAGGTGTAAAAGTGATTTATGGAAGCTAGAAGATGAGGGGAAAAAAGAAAAAAAAAAAAGAAAGAAAGAACTTTAATAATTATAAGAGTGTAAAATATTTTCAAAATCATGCAAATTAAAGAAATCAAGAAGTCAACATATAGAAAAAAAAAAAACCATCTAACTATCATATCCTCATTTTGAAGGATATAGCTCTTTTTTTTATTTTATATTATCATTTATTTTTAATCTAATTAGAGGAATATCAATTTTTTTAATTTTGATTATAAAATTAAACTGTAATTTGTGAAGATTATTAATTTATTAGGTAGCAGGTAGTCAGTAGCATGGTAAAACAGATTTCAACTCTCTCAATCTCCCCCCTCTTCTCTCTCTAGGGTTTTATTTTCAATCGATTGCGCCAGAATTCCCCAAATCCTCGAATATCTTCAATTCGAAATGGCAAGCAACTGCCCTCACCTGATTTACGATTTATGCATCTTCATCCATTTTTGGATCTCGTTGTATAATGTTTTTAAGTTTTTGTTTTTTGATTTGCAGGAAAATGGAGGGGGTAGTTTGGAGGCCAAAATTGACACGTTGCTGAATGAGGAGAAGCAGATGAGGCAAGTCGGGGACGTCGCCGGTACGCGGAAAGCCGTCAGCGAGATTTTGCAGCTCTGCTTTGAAACCGGGGCATGGAAAACACTCAATGATCAGATTTTGCTTCTTTCTAAGCGCCGTGGACAGTTGAAACAGGTTTGATCGAATTCTTACAGAATTATGAGGATCATTGTTTTGTTCTATTGATCTTTGCGCTGTCATGGCCCAGTTTAAAATGTGGTTTAAACAGACATGCAGTTTTTTGATCTCTGTTCTGTGCTTCGGTGTTTACTTGGTTTAAGTCTGTTAAAGGGGTTGGGGAAACCGGACATTAGTTAGTTTGTGGAAATTGAGTCAATTTATGCTTGAGAAACACATTTATATGAATATGGCATAAGTGGTTTGTAAATTTGACCATGTTTGAGCTAATATTGAAATATCAAAATATGTTAGGACTGAAATTATCTTTATTAGAGGCTATATGATTGGTTGGTCTGCTGTAATGTAGTTCCTGGTACTCCGAATTTTTTGTTTTACCTGAAGAAATATACAATTCTAAACAGTTGTGATAAGTATTTACTTCTCTAGGTGTTGATTATTATTATTATTATTATTTTTCCTTTTGTTTGAGTTGATAATTGATGTTTCCAGGTTTCTCTGATTTGGTTTTTCTTCTTGGTGGTTTTGTGCAGGCAGTACAAGCCATGGTCCAACAAGCAATGCAATACATTGACCTGACTCCTGATCTTGATGCTAAAATAGAGCTTATCAAGACACTCAACAGCGTATCTGCTGGGAAGGTGATTTATGTGAAGAAATTCCTTTCACTATTTTTAGTTTGATGACTTCATTTATTGTAATACTCAAACTTTGTTGACAGATATATGTGGAGACAGAGAGAGCCCGTCTTATTAAGAGACTCGCAAAGATTAAGGAAGAACAAGGACTTATAGCTGAGGCTGCCGATTTGATGCAAGAAGTTGCAGTCAGTCTTTTACACCTGATGCATTGGTCACTGTGGGTTTCATACAACTTCACTAGTCTTCTAATGGATTTCTGTCGCAGGTGGAAACATTTGGAGCCATGGCAAAAACTGAAAAAATAGCATTCATGCTTGAGCAAGTATGTGGTTTTTCTTTTCCTTTATTATTTATTTATTTATTTTAATCTATAATAGATCTTTGTTTCAATGGAGCTTTTGGCTCATGGAAAATATACCTTGTTCTTAATATTCTGCAGGTCCGTTTGTGTTTAGACCGCCAGGATTATGTTCGTGCACAAATACTCTCTAGAAAGATAAGTCCAAGAGTTTTCGAAGCTGATATGTCGAAAGAAAAGAAGAAGCCTAAAGAAGGTGAAAGCATTGTTGAAGAGCCCCCTGCTGACATTCCATCACTGTTGGAGCTGAAGCGGATCTACTACCAATTAATGATTAGGTGCACCATTTGGTTTTTTATTTTTCATATATTATTCCACCAATTTTGGCATTTTAGTGTTTAAACATGATATCATTTCAGTCATGGAACTCATGCATATGATAGATGATACATATAGTCAAAGAAACAACGTAAAACTAGAATGTCTTGTGAACGTCTTTGATTCGCCGATCCTCAAAAAAAAAAGAAATAACTAAAGTTCCAAATATGGTAAAAGAAAGGTTAGGGTTATGATATCACTTAGTTTTAAATGTAGATACTTTATATAATGGAGCATAAATAATGATTAGACTGGAAGAAAATAGAAACAAAGCTATAGATATCTGTAGATCACCGATGTGCATATCCTATGGATTCTTTCCAATGACTTGGCCGAAAGTACTTTTTACAAGGTCCAAATTCCGGACACAGCACCCAGCCATACATTTCTTTCTTTCAATTTTTAATGTAAATACGAATATCATTTGATCGGGTGGTGTAGGTTTTATGCACACAGCAATGATTACCTCGAAATATGTCGATGTTACAAGTCAATATATGAGATTCCCTCTGTGAAAGAGGATCCTGCCCAGTGGATACCGGTACGATCTTGTGGTTTATATAGTGCTTCTCAGTTCTCACTTGTAACAACTCCTTAGTTCTCATTTGTACCAGCTATTTATATGCCTTGCTATATTTGTTTGCTTTTTTTTTCCCCATTGGGTGTGAAACAAATTTGGTCTTATTTTCTGCAGGTGTTGAGAAAAATATGCTGGTACTTGGTCTTGTCTCCTCATGATCCTATGCAGTCTAGCCTTCTTAACTCAACCCTGGAGGATAAGAACCTTTCAGAAATTCCTCATTTCAAGTGAGCTCTTTATAGTTATCCCCTCCTAATCTATATACCATCATATGCTTGCTAATTTATTATCTCTACCCTTGCTATTAGATTGCTATTGAAACAACTAGTTACCATGGAGGTTATTCAATGGACATCTCTGTGGGAGACATTCAAAGATGAGTTTGAGAATGAAAAGAACATGCTTGGTGGTTCTTTGGTTGAAAAGGCAGCTGAAGATTTGAAACTCAGAGTAATAGAACATGTAATGCTCCTACCCCCATGTTTTTGGTGCTCTGATCATATTTTTGCTGCTTTCCATAATCTTATGATTCTTATCATTATTCTGTACTTTATAGAAATTTAGATCAATTTACTTTGATGCTTTCTTAGAAATGTGATGATTTCCATGCAGAATATCATCGTTGTCTCAAAGTACTACTCACAGATAACCTTGAAGAGACTTGCGGATCTATTATGCCTCACTGTCCAGGTTTGTCTCCATATTCTGTTTCTGAAATATTTGCTCTGAAATTTCAAGAGCTTTGAGTTGTGCTTCTTTCTATGGTAAACCAGTGACTTTTTGTCGAATGTTTCTTGGATACTATTTGAAGTTTACCCATAACTTTGCTTATTAAATTATTGCTTGGGAACTGTGTTTCGACATGCAAGAAAATGAATTTTGGAACATCTTGAACACTATGGTTCTGGAATATGATATTGTTGGGCTGGCATGATGTGTGGTAATGGAACCACATCCTTCCCACTATCATCTTGTCAAAAATTCTAAGTTCGGTAGATAGATTATCTTGGTTCAATGCTTCTTCTTTCTGATTACAGGAAGCTGAAAAACATCTCTCAGAAATGGTCGTCTCCAAAGCACTGGTGGCAAAGATTGATAGACCTATGGGCGTGGTAACTTTCCAGAGAGCCAAGGACAGTAATGACATTTTAAATTCTTGGGCAATGAACTTGGAGAAGCTGCTTGACCTCGTAGAAAAGAGTTGCCACCAAATTCACAAGGAGACAATGATCCACAAAGCTGCATTAAGAGTTTGAAAACCCCAATATTTCCTTGGAGAGAGGTTCTGACCTTTTATCTCTTCTTCTCTTGTAGCCATCCCGAATAACCTCATTTAGAATTTTTGGAAAAAAAAAAAAATAGAGTTCAAATTATTATATGCTTTTGTCCAATGACTGGGTTTTCTAATGCTTTTACCTTTTGAAGTGATTCATTCGTCCTTATGAACTTTATGCTGAGGAATGAGCTCATTCATTCATGTGATTTGTATGTTGATATGCTCGGAGTTATCGTATATTACCTGAAATATATGTTACCTGGTGTTTTATTTCAAAATCTGTTATTTACAGCTTGTATATACTGGATTAATACGCGATTTATCAAAATTCCTGAGATTCTATGATGAGTGGTTTTGTGTTCTTTCTGGCAACGTTGAAATCGTTTGCCTATAATAAAAACTCACTTCTACTAGATTTAATTTTTATTTTGAATGGCATGATGTGATATTTTTATTTAATGTTTTATTTGATATACATATGTGTTATATTTGATAAACTTTAATTATTTTACATGTATGGTGCATCTCAAGTACATGCCTGCATAATATATATTTTTATACTAGTAGTTATAAGAATATGCTAATCTTAGATGTACTCTATTTGATTTCTTGTTTAATATTAGTGTTGTATGTAAACTAAAACGTTGCATGTCAAAGACTCAAATAGGAGCATTTTTTTTTAATATAAATAAAAAAAATGACTATTCATAAGGAATATGTCGATTGTATTTGCTTGACGGGAAGTAGTAATAAATAGAAAAGTATGATCAATTTCAAGTCATTAATGAAGTTCTTGAAATCCTAGGTTGAATTTTATTTAAAAGTCAATTATTTGTGGGGTTCATCAACTTGATTTGGGAAGTTTGAATCCGTGACAAAATTGCAACTTGTATTCTGTTTTGACAAATTTTTGAATGATTCTTATGATGTAATATTATATTATTTAAATTTTTTTTTTTTTGTGAGAATTAAAAACCAAGATGGTAGCAACTGCTGTTAGTTGACTGGGAGTCAACGTTGACAATGTAGCTTTGAGACAAGGATATGTCATATCCTTCTCAAATCTCAACACCCACCACGTGTCGGACGGTCCACGTCATCAGTGGTGCAGGGCTATCCGCCGCACCGAATTATTTGCCACCGCAAATGTATTTGCTTTGCTCAAACGTGGTTTAACGTTGACCACTGGTTGTATTTCGGCCTGTCTGTCCTTGTAGATTTGATTCTGTATATTAATTTAAAAAAAAAAAGGATATATCTATGTAGAGTAAATACCCCCAAATACCCAAAAACATATAACACATATACAATTCTACCCACTAAATATTAATATTGTCCCCAAATACCCAAAAGCACATTTGTTCAGAAATGGTCAGGGAATCTCTTACATGTCGGTACGGTTGACAGAATAATATATAAACAATAATATGATATTTTCGTTAAACCCTAAAAATTAAGGGTTTAACGAAAATAAACGGTTTAACGAAAATTAAACCCTAAAAATTAAGGGTTTAACGAAAATTAGGGTTTATTTTCGTTGACCCTTCATTTTTAGGGTTTAACAAAAATTAAAATGCAATTTTCGTTAAACCCCAATGTATATTTTCAAAAATTATTTATTTTTAATTCTCAGAATTTAGTTTTATTAAAATTACTGTCCGCATTTTCGTTAAACACTTGTCAAGACCCATGCTAAATAAATTATTTAGAACTAAAAATTAAATATGTCAAGATCCCTAATATGTTAACGTACAAATCAACCCTCCGTTAAAATTTTCGCAAAATTCGTTAAACCCTATAAAAATAATGTTTAACGAAAATTTCGTTAAACGCTATAAAATAAGGTTTAACGAAAATTAAAGTGTAAATTTCGTGAAACCCTATTTTTATAGGGCTTAACAAAATTAACCTTCAATTTTCGTTAAACATTATTTTTGTTGGACTAATTTTCGTGAAACCCTATTATTCTAGGATTTAACGAAAATTAATCATAATTTAACGAAGAGGCCAATTATATGATCCAATTTAATTTCCGTTAATTATTTATTTTATAGTGATTAACAAAAATTAGTTCTTCATTTTCATTAAGTCTATTTTCGTGAACCTCTAATGTAGGTGAGATTAACGAATTAGGATTTTTATTTTCGTGAACACTAATTCATTTTTTTTAATAGTGTTTAACGAAATACAAGCTTAATTGAAGGTTATGCTTAACGATATAGTACAATCCCTTAATAGTGTTTAACGAAATACAAGCTTAATTGAAGGTTAACCTTCAATAGTGTTTAACGAATTTTTTTATTTAAGCTTATGTTTAACGAAATACAAGCTTATTTTCGTGATATTTTTGTTTAACGAAATACAAGCTGAAATAATAGTGTTTTAACGAAAATTAGCCAAAAGGGAGTTAACGAAAATTAAGGTTAATTTCGTTAAACCCTAAAAAAATAGGGTTTCACGAAAATTAGAATTTTATTTTCGTTAAACCCTATTTTGTTAGGGTTTAACGAAAATTTTCAATAATTTTCGTTAAATTGTATAAGATATGTGCGTCTAAAACTCAATATAATATATATTTGCACTGACAAATTTAAGTCTTTTTCAGAGATTCTTTATACCAAAAATTGTTTTTGGGTATTTGGGGACAATATTAAATATTGGTGGGTAGAATTGTACATATGTTATATTAAATTGGGTAGATTGGGCATGCAACTCTATATATGTATATGGCCAAATAACAAAAAAAAAAAATCCAAATCTTTGATGGATTTTGTAATTTTATCCAATTCTTTTAATCTTGTCAATTTATCTATAATTTTATTTATTAGTTGTAATTTTAACTAATTCTAGATTTTGATATAATTAAACTCAAAGCTAAGTTCTCCAAAACGATCATTCTCTTTCAAGTATTGACTCAAAAGGTACAAATCCAGATGAAATAAAATGAAGACAAACAGTGGTGGTTTATATATATAATTACATTAATCAACTTTTTTAGAGAGAGAGAGCCTAGAAAAGATTAGAATACATCATCTCTCTCTCTCTCTCACGGCGAACACCGAAGCCACCACCATCACCAGACACCACTACCAGTGGCCGCCTCCAGCTGAATATACTTTCTCTCAATTGGTTACCTAACAGCCATGCAAATGGCAAAATCTCTGCAAATGACGACAACCCTAGGTGAGTCTAACCTTGGTTTGGATGGTTGGGTTAAGTACATGATGACATGTACTAGTGAAGCTTCATTTAAATGACACATAATCCAATTTTGACTAAGAATTAGAATTGGTTAAAATTGCAATTAATGAATAAAATTATGAATAAATTGATAAGATTAAAAGAATTCGTTTAAATTGCAAAATCCATCAAAGAATTTGATTTTTTTTGGCTATTTGACCTATATATATTTATAGCGATTGATATGTATCATTTCTTTTTTCCTGTGTAATGACATAATGAGTTTTTAGTCCTTAAATTTTATTTCAACACCTAATTATTAAAACCGGTTTTTTTTTTTTTTTTTTTGCGATCTTATTTTTAATTGATGTCTTTTACAATGTAATATTGATTTTAGCTCAATTTATTTAAAGTGGAAAAATATACTTACCTGATTCTATCTAAATAATTGATGGTCTTATAAAGTACATTCACTTCGACTTCTTGGAACTACACTTATTTGAAAGTGTCCTCCATCTTGTATATTATATAACTTTCACTCCCCTATTTTTAATATATCTTAATACGGCATTTTAAGTTAAATTATTGTTTATCTTTCCAAATTTGGCTTCAATTAACATCCTTTTGTTTATTTATTAATAAATTAGCACGATATGTGTGCAGTGTGCAAACAACTAAGAATTTCAAGAGTACGGAACTAAAATTTGACCGGTCTTCTTGAGAATATAAATTGTCTTCTTTTTTTAGTTAAATTAAATAAAAAGTCTAAAGATGCCACACAAGACAGCCTTTGCACTAATATAATATCAAATGGTCATAAAAAGTACTTTTTAATTTCAAAAAAGTTATAACAAAATCATCTCATATATTTAATTTTATAAGATTGATTAATCAAATATCTTAGTTTTAGGTTTCATTTATAAAATTATATTTGTAGAACGGTCTATATATCTTGTCTACATGGGATAGCAATTTTTTCTACCATAATTAGAAGAGTGAGTTACTTTTCTAACACAATAGATATATAATATATATTCTTTTTTATCACAAATATAAAAAATGATAATTTTACCTGTCACGCCCCGAAACTTAACCATATTTTATAATAAAGTTTAAAGATAATTAAGAAAACATTTTTGAATTATCAGAGTAACTTCGGCAAGCGTGCAGGAAAGAAGAAAAGAAGATAAGGGAAACGAAGAAGGTACATAGGAGACTAAAAGTTAAAGGTTTAAAGCAGCGGATTATATAAACATAAGTTTTTGCAAAAGAGAAACGTAAATGTTATACGGAAACAGTTTTACAAAACATCGAAACAACAAAAAAAGCTTTCATAGACAGGGCACGACTCTCCCTTCAACTCCTCCTAATCAAATCATCACCTGTAACGAATGCATAAGCGGGGTGAGCGTATACAAATACACTCAGTGGAAAAAAAATTCATAACTAACATATCACTATAAATCAGATAGTCAGTTAAACACAGCAAATACAATGCACAGCACTTATATGACGTGGGCGCAGGTATTTCCCGCCTTACCCCACCTCCTTATGTCTCCCGGGTGATTATTTGGTCGGGGGACTTCACCAATCCTCCATATATTTGTTAGGACTTAATCCCAAACTGAACCTCCAAAACCATGCATATGAACACGTTTCCTCAACAGCACATCATATCACAGCACGTAATCAAAACATATAAACAATATACGTATAAAGTATCTAGAAGCATGCTTATATTAACAAATCATTTCTCATGCTCATAATCACACATCATAATTCATATAACGTTCATCACCATATAATAGTTTATCGAAAACCCTAGCATGCGACTATACAAGATAAAACGTATAGTAAATGTTAATTCAGAATTTACCCCCACCTCAGCCTAGGCGGTACGATTATCACGTTCTTTTCCTTTTAATTCTGAGTTGGGTTCGAAACGTTTGGGCCTACAAACACACCACGTAAAATATTAGGTTATGGTATTAATTAAGTGTTTGTAATTAAATGCTCGAAAGAAACAACGAACGAAAAACAGAACATATCCCGACTAGGCCCGAATATAAACATAGAGGATTCAAAAAGGAAGCTTTAGAGACGAGAACGGAGTAAAACGGATGAGAAACGAAGCCAAACGAGGCATTTTAGGGTTTGAAGGATTTGAGGACAAAACTGTAAGTTCCAGAATAGACTTGGGGTCAAAACGAGGTTTCTGAAATTCTGGGGGTGGAATTATAATTTCCCCAAAAGCTTTAGGACCAAACTGCATCAAATAAAAGTTTGGGGGACCAAAGGAGAATAAGCTCAAACTAAAGAAATTGCAAAGAGGTCCCTGGAATAAGTCAAATTCTCAAAACCAAACCCACCCCCAAACCCCCTGTTCCCCATCGTCTGCCCCTCTCCTACCGCCGCCTGCATGCCACCGCCGGCGACACCGAGTCGCCGGCCAAACCCCGAAGCCACTACCACTCGCCGGCGCTCCTTGCGCCGGCCACCTCTGAACACGGAGGCGTCGAAACGCCGTCCCAAACACCACCCAAACTCAGCCAACACAGCCCCAAACACATGCATCACACACACACACACACACTTTCCCGGCGGCTAACGCCGCCGGCGCCACTCACACCCACGGCGGCGCTGTGTGCGCCGCCCCCGACATCCGACCAAACGAGAGAAAGAGCGAGAGAGAGCAGGAGAGAAAACTCAGAAAAGTCGAAGAGAAAGAAAAAGAGGAGAGGAGAGAGAGAAGCTCAAAACACAGAACTTTGACCACTGCATGCCAGAGATCAAGCCGGCCGATCGACAATCCGAGCCCAGAATCGAGACGGGCTCGGCGAGAACTACAATCTAGGCTCAAGAATCGCCTCGATCGGTGGCCGGATGGCCGAGATACGAAGAGAGAGAAAGTGGCGGGTTTTTAGAGAGAGAAACACGAAAACAGAATTTTCTCCGGTGAATTGCCGGCGAACGCGGCGGCGGATGACGATTCCGAGCCCGGCGTTGGAACGGGCTCGGAGAGAGCTTCGAATAGACATAGATTTTGATAGGTTTTTGGTCGGAAAGAATTCCGGCGACGGTGAGTCACCGGCGGCAGCGGCGGCGCTCCGGCCGGCCGGCTGCCGGAAAACAAGAGAGAAGGAGGAGCTGATTAACATTATTTACCTTAGGTTAAAACTTAGTGTATGATATTTACTTTGGATTATTCTCCATTTATACTTTAGGTTAAATGTATAATTAGTCTTAAACTTTATGCTAAACTTTCTTATGATATTAATTAGTTTAGGGTATCAAACGAATTCCGATTTGATCCATTCTTTTGGCGTTTTGTTCGATTTTTCGTTCTCGTTCATCTTGTCCCACTTACGAATTATTTTATCGACTTTTCCTTTTATGGAAAAATTTTCAAGAATAATGAACTTGGATTAAAACATGCTTATAATTATATTTTCTGAAGCGCACATAAAATAAATCAAATTATTAGAGGTTTAAATATTTAGTCATCAAATTATGCTTCGTTAAATCCTAATCGTCACATTACCATTGTTGACAAGATATAAATAGTATTTCTCATCACATCAGTCAACAATCTAGTGATACACATGAGAATACAAAAGTTATTTTAGACTTTTTACCTAAATTATAATAGAAAAAATAACAAAACTATATATTATAATAGAAAAATTAATTGTATTTTGATTTTGCGGTATAAATGACTATTATACCTTGTCTTCTTTATCACTATAAAGCATTTATAAACTAATATAAAATATATAAAACATCCAAGAAGTTGAATTACATAGCATGACATTTACAACAAATAATTAAAATGTCAACACAAGTGTTTAACAACTAATCAAAATCCTATTTTCTTAATCACCTCTTCTCGATGCTAAAGGTGTGTTTAGACAAAATTAGCTCATTCGTACGGAAAACGTTCAAAAGGGTGTGTTAAATTATGTTTTAAAAAAAATTCCTTTTTTTTTTTTGTAGTACAAAAGAAGTGTTTAAACTATTTTTCAAATGTGACATTTCAACAATAATTTTATTCTACACAAACTAACAACTCTTTATCACAAAATAGCATAATTACATTAAATTTTTCCACCTTTTAGTCATGATATGACATCTCGTATACAAAAAATGAATTTCACCATCTATAAAAAATCATAGGATTTGGAAATGAAATATTGGTAAATTGGTGTAGTCGTAATCAATTGAATGTATAATGACCAAAAATCCAAAAATGGGCGGCGGCTCTGTATATGTCGGCTCCGCCATTCTCAGCCGACTCAGAACCGTGTATTGGGTTCAGTTCTTATTGCCAGATCCTTTTTCAAATGTTCACACCTCTCTCCTTTGACCATATATTAACTTCACTCTTTTTACTATTTCCACTCCACTATTTCACATCCCAAAAAGATAATATATATATATATATATTTTTTTATAAGCCCACTTTTCATACAACCCTCACAAGACGTTTTGATCCTCTATTAACATTTTTGTTTCCTATTCCATGTATATGTATTTGTTAAAATTTTGACAAAAGTACATTTATAATACCCAAAAAAAAAAGAAAATTGAATCATATATTCCAATTTAAAGTTTCATCTTATATTTCATTATATTTAATTAATGTTAAATATTAATTAGTGGTTTCGTTTTTATACTTGATGTATCATGATTATTTTGAAACATCGGATAAAACACTAAAAAGGAATACAAGATCGTTGCTGACTTCGAAAAAGTGGAATTTCTTATTAAAAAAAGTTGTTCAAAAATAAATAAATAAAATGAATACTATATTTGCTTTGAAAGCCCACTTGCCAATTTTCTTTCAATTTACCCGATTTCCAATATTAATGCATCACGTTTAATGATTGATTTTTTTACAAAAAAAAGAAAAAGAAAAAGAGACAGAGGATCTAGTCTAAATAGAGTTGTGAACTTGACAAAACCCATCGAATCGAAAATGTTGTAATAAACGACAAACTTTGGCCATCATTTTTGTCGACATAAATGACGCAAAGGTAATTAATTGGTCGACGTCTTTAATTTGACGGCCAATTATTTTATTTATTTATTTTAAAATTCCATAAATAAAAATTCAACTCTAATCCCACCTATATATAACGGTCTGTTGAAGAAGCTGCAATGGATGTGCCAATTCTTGTCAACTTTCTTGAATTAGAAATTCAAAAAAAAAAAAAAAGGCTGTATAGTCTACTGCTTTGACAATTATATGAATATTCAACAGCAGTTTTATATATAGTTATACAAAATCTGTATCATCCATTGTCTGGTTTTTTACATGTGTGCTTCAAAGGTGGCGAATTCAAGAGAGGATTTATACTCGAAAAAAATAGGAGAAAATTCGAGAAATAATAATGAGGTTTTTGAAGGCCATGTGAGTAATGCTTTGGATTCAATGGTTTCTCCTTTGCTTTCTGGGCTTAATAGAGAGCAAGAGATGTCTGCCATGGTGTCTGCTTTGGCTCATGTCGTCGCCGGAGACGTGAGTCGAGAGGCGGCGGAGGAAGGCGGTGGCGGCGACTGTGGTGGTTCTTCATTCAAGAGGGGACGTGATGAAGAAGAGAGTGATCACCATTCTTTTGAATCTGTTTCAAGAATTTGCAGAGCTTCATATAATGATGTTTCAATGCCTAATTCTGCATCTTTAGGTAAAAAAATTCGATGATATTCTTTCTTGCTTTTTTCTTGAAATATTAGAAAATTAATCTAAAACTCAACTCAGAGGACTTTAGTTTATACATCTTTGTCTCTAAATAAATATCGTTTAATATATTTTCATACAAATTAAGAAAGATGATATAAAAAATATATCCTTATTTAAATATAATTGTAATGAATAAATGAAAGTATTTTTGGTAGACCATTAATGAATATATCTTCAAATTTAAACTAAATGATATATATATATATATATATATATATATATATATAATGGTTATTATTAAAAATCTATTTATATAATAATAATGTAATTAATTATAAGTAGGTCAGTCTTTTTAATCAAGCTTCTTAATCCCTCAGTATATATTATCGTCGCATTGTGTTATTACGAGATCAAAATACTATACAAAATTAATCGAAAATTTTGTGTTTTTTTTTTTGTTTTTTTATTTGCAGAAAGTGGAATGAGAAGAGGAAGCATAATAGCATCGACAACAGCAGCGGCAGTTTACAGCTATACTCCAACGTACAATGAAGATCAAAAGGCTTCATCGGAATCTTCTAGAAGATACAGAGGAGTGAGGCAAAGGCCATGGGGGAAATGGGCGGCGGAAATTAGGGATCCGTACAAGGCATCCAGAGTGTGGCTCGGCACCTTCGACACGGCGGAGGACGCCGCCCGAGCCTACGACGAGGCGGCGCTCCGATTTCGTGGCAGCAAAGCCAAGCTCAATTTCCCCGAGAATGTTCGCCTAATCCACCACCATTCGTCTCCGACTAGAATCGCGGCGGTTTCGACCTCTGCTGACGCCATTGTTCACAGCCAAGCGCAGATCGGAGGTCGGAGATCTGAGTTAGAGAGAGAATGTGGTTTGAATAGTGGTATGGTGGTGAGTGTTGGTGATGTTCAGAGGCAAGCTGGAGGTGGTTTCTTGGATGGATTATTGGATTTTGATTATCAATCGCCGCCGCTTTCTTCTTATCCTTTGAGTTTTCCGGCGCCGGAAAGCAGTCTCCGGCGAGAGGAGGGGAGGAGGAGCAGTGGTGGCGGAGGTGAATTTACTTGGACGGATTCAGGGCATCAGACTTCATCTGGATGATTAATTTTATACAAATCCGAGTATAATAGTTTTTTTTTTTTTTTTTTAAGTGAAATTTTGGGAATTTTTGATACTTTAACTTTGGGTGGTTTATATGATTTTATCAATATAAATTATTGATATAAAAAAAAAGAAAGTATTTCATCTTTTAGAAAAGGAAAACTATTGCATAGCAACGCAAATTGTAACCATTTTGAAAATCTCGAAACGAATAGTGTTTTTTTGGGATAATATTTCCGTATTTATATGATGTGAAATTAATGATTATCGTACTTATTATTTGAGGTATGTAGCTATGAAATCTTTTGATCAAGTAAATATTTTTTTTAAAAACTCGATCTTTAAATATATGTTATACCTGATGAATTATATTGAATGCAACATCTATCATTTGTTTATACATAAATACATATAATCATGTGTATATATGTACAAATAAACGATATATAGATGCATTATATATCAAGTACAACTATTGATGATACACATTCAAACTTGAAATATTTAAGATCATACACAAATTACTTCACTCCTTTGCTTCTCACGTCCTAATATGCATTTATATTTACAATTTCTTACATATATTTTATATATTCTAATTTAATATTGCATTTTTTAATATTAAGAATTTATAAACTTAATCTTAAGAGTTCAACAGAATCCGTTGTAGTCTAGTTGGTTAGGATACTCGGCTCTCACCCGAGAGACCCGGGTTCAAGTCCCGGCAACGGAATTTTTCTATGTTTTTATTATTTTTTTCTTTTTTTGCTGTTATCTAATTTCGGAAAAATTGATAATCCCATTAAGCATATAATAAACCAAGCCCACCGAATGGAAAAGAAAAATTACTAATAATATATATTTATTGTAAAAGATAAAGAAGAAATGCGATTTTGTCAAGAAAATGTGTTTGAAACCCCTTTTTTCAAACAGATATATACATTTTAATCATTAAAGTAAAATTCTTGCAAAACCATAAATCACATATTGACTTATAAAATTGTTTAGGGTGAAATGTTAAAAACAACCTAAATTTCATTTTCCAACTTAAACTTTTTTTTTAAAAAATCAAATTGCAACCTGAACCATTACAATTTATCAAATTGAAACTTTTGAACTATTTTTCGACAAAAACGTGAACACGCAACACGCATGTTGTCTTCATATAAGGATCACCTTAAATTACAAGATTACAAGAATATCCTTATATTTTCAGCATGTGGGTCATGTGTTCACGTTTTCGTCGAAAAATGGGTCGGAAGTTGCAATTTGATAATTTTTAATAGTTTAGGTTGCAATTTGATAAAAAAAAAAAAAAAAAAAGAAAAGTTTAGATTGAAAAATGAAAAAAAACCAATAATTTAAGTTGTGTTTTTGCATTTAACCCAATTATTTAGGATTGAAGCCACTCTCATAATAAATTATTCTTAAAACAATCATTATAAAAGTTTTTATGTAGAAGTGACTTTCATATTTCGCTCTCATATATCAGATTTTCATGAAGTATGTTACATGTAAAGTGTGTCTTTGACTATATAAAATGTAATTGACAAAGACAAACTACAAAGTTGAACTCTTTTCATCCCCTAACTTTTTTTCTTTTTTCTCTTTTAAAATGAGGTTTTACTTGAAAGTCAGAGTTCAAGATACAAGTTCCAAAGATAAATGAAATTTAAAAATAAATAAAAAATTGGACCCAAAGGGAAAAAAAAAAAAAGAAAAAAGAAAAAAAAAGGAGGATATAATAAAAGATGTTCAAACCCTTAACATTCTTTAGGCCTTTTAAAATAACTTATTTCAACCAATTTGACTTTCATTCATAAAAACAAAAGTGGGTGTGATTTTTCATTGTCATAAAAATAATAATAAAAGTCAATATTTTCTGATATTATTCTCTTCATTAAGTGGAATATCTAGATAATCCTTCACCCCAAGTTGTTTGAAAATTGAAACTATATGCTCTGTATTGTCTTATAATGACAAAAAATAAAGGAAAATCAAAGACTTATGATCTGCATATAAAATCGATTGTTTTATGGTTAAAGACAACAACATTGACTCACTTCACAAACAAACGTTACATATATACATAACAGTTGAGATATATTATGGAAAGAGTATCAAATTCCATTATCATTAACAGAGCAAGCATAAAACATTCATAGTTCTTACATTCATCAATATATATGCTGGTGCTTTAGGCTTATCCTGCACATTACCACCATTATGTTAAGATATATGACACATATTGTAATTATTTTGAAAATTTTGAAAATAATAGAGTATTTTGTGGGATAACATTTCTCAAGCATTGTTTCAATTGATTTCAATGGATAACTTTAGTCCCAACACTACCATATTTTAAATTTTACAGATGAAAATTCGATTGTTGAGGGTTCTAATAGTGAATAATTGATAAATATAATTTATCCGAAAAATGTTAAATACGAACGTCCTCTTATAAATTGTCACGCAATATTTCGGAAATTGATAAAAGTACACCTGAATGCCGCCTAGTGAATAGAAGAAAAGACAGGGGTAAAATGGTCTTTTAACATACTTACATCGTCGAGATATTTAACTAAAGTGTAAAACACTATACTTTTCAAGCTATTATGATGACTAAATCCATAAAAGAGAAAAACATTGTACATAAATAAATTACATAAATGCATCAAAGGTTGTAATGGATTGGAGTGAACCACATGATCCCTTCACCATGATCAAGAGAGTAATTGAAATGAGGGAATGTCCTCTTTTTAGAATCGTAGATTCCAACTATCGTATCCAGGGCTTAAATTCAGGAAACTCAGAGGTTGGCAATGCGAGCGAGTGGTTGAGTCCAACGAACATGGCTTGACCATTGTTTTGTCGGTAATAATAACAAAATATTTCTTCACCCCCTACACGATGTAGCGTTTTATTCCGCACCATTTCTGCACCTTATCACACAATCGAGATCCGAGATAAATGACCAATCCTTCACACCTTCAAACTCAAGACAATCATTCTTGGATTCCTTCCAAGAATCTAATTGTTCACCAAGTCCGTGAAGTGAGGCATCAATGTTCAAGTGTGTGTTTTTTTGAATTATTAAAACGTTTTTAGGAAAATTACTAAAATCCGTTGTAGTCTAGTTGGTTAGGATACTCGGCTCTCACCCGAGAGACCCGGGTTCAAGTCCCGGCAACGGAATTTTTTATTATTTTCTCTTTTTTTGTTGTTATCTAATTTCGAAAATTTTCGAAATTTCATTAAGCATTAAATTCTTTCGAATGGATAAGAAAAATTATTAACAATATATATTTATAATAAAAAAAGATAAAGAAGAAATTCAAGAAAATGAGTTTGAAACCCCTTTGTTTCAAATAAATACATAAACCATATATTGGCTTATAAAAATTGTTTTGAATTGTAGGTATTGAAGCTACTCTCATAAGAAATTATCCATAAAACAATTTTTTGCTTTTTTTTTTCTTTCTAATTTTAGAGGTCACTTTCATATTTCGCTCTCATATCTCACATTTTCATGACGTAATTGAGTACATAAAAAGTAGTTGACAAGATAAACTACAAAGTTGAACTTTTTTCATCCCCAATTTTTTTCTTTTTTCTCTTTTAAAATGAGGTTTTTAGTTGAAAGTCAGAGTTCAAGATTCAAGGTGCAAAGATTAATGAAATTAAAAAATGCACTCAAAGGGGGAAAAAAATAAAGAAGAGGATATTCATATAATTAAAGATTGTTCAAACCCTCAACATTCATATAATTATCTAGATTTTCTGACTTTTAGAATTTATTTCAACCAATTTGACTTTCATTCATAAAAACAAGTGGATTTGATTTTTTAATTGTCATAAAAATAATAATAAAAGTCAATGTTTTCTGATATTATTCTCTTCATCAAGTGGAATATCTAGATAAGGCCTTTACCCCCAAGTTGTTTGAGAATTGAAACTATATGCTTTTTATTGTCTTTATAGTATTAGAGTTTTTAAATTGATTAAGTCAATAAGTCCCTATTATTTATTATATAGATAGATTTGAAAAAAATCAGAAAGAAACGAAATAAAGAGAGGAAAATGCGTAGGTTCTAATAAGGTAAATCTATACTATTTATAAAATAAAAGAAGTTGGTAAATTTACAGATTTGCCATTTTCCCTCCCAAACTATCAACCAATAGAAAAAAAGAAAAAAAAACTAAATAACTTTTAAGTATCTTATAAAATAAGTTTCACATATATCTTACACAATAAGCTATCCTATAATTTATATATAGGAGTAGAGATGAAACAAAAGAAGCTATCTTAAATGATATAATTATATTTTAATAGTAAAATTAAAATTTGAAAATAATGAAATTTAAACATTGTCAAAAATTAAAAATTTTGAAAATTAATTTATAATTTTAATATATAAATGTGGAAAATAGTTTTAAAATCTAAATTTCATTTTATGAAGGGTTGTAAAATGTTTAAAAGTTTGAAACTATTATAAAAATATTAAAATAATAATAAAATTTGAATTAATAATAATAATGAGGAGGAGGAGGAGGTTGTGAGATTAAGTCTAACAATCTTAAATCAACAAATAAAATTTAAAAATTAATTCAAATATATATGTAATATTAATTGTGTAAGATATAAAAATCAATAAATTAAATACAATTTTTTAAATAAAAATAATAAAAATATTTGATCAAATTTATTCAAAATTATTTCAAATAAATAGATATAATTAATCTAAAAATTGTTTTAAAAACTGTAATATGTTTAAAAAAAATCTGAAAAATGGTTTAAAAAATCTAAGAAATATTGTTTTAAAATTTAAAATTCATTTGAAACCTAGATTTATAAATATAAACTAAATTTTTTTGGAATAAATATAATGCTTTTTGAACAAATCCATTTAAAAACAATGCAGAAATTTATTTATAAATTCTAAAAATAATTATAAGATATAAAGGAACAAAAATATGAACAAAAATATTAGTAAGTATAATTAATCATTTTTTAATTATTCAGAAATTAGAACTCACAAACACAAAACTATATATTATTATATTATGTTCAATTTTACTTTCATATTTAATTGTTGAATATTGATGTTATCAATAAAAAAAAATACGGATTTTTACAAATTTCAAAATAATAAGATGCCATGAATAACCTTTTAATATAACAACTTCATTATATTATTGCAAATCATATATATTATCATAACATATAATAAACCGCGCATCGCGCGGGAGTACTACTAGTGTTCACTAAACAAATCAATCTTTAATTATATGTTATGTCTGATAAATTATATTGTATACAATGTCTATCGTTCATTTATATATGAACACACATATATTGATATGTATATGTACAAGTGAACGATATATAAATGCATTATATATCGAGTACACCATCTATGATACCAACAACACATATTCAAACTGGAAATATTAAATATGTGTACACAAATTACTTCACTTGTTTGCTTCTCACATAAGGGATATGCATTTATATTTACAATTTTTTACATATATATTTTTATTTATTCTAACCTACTATTGTATTTTTCAGTTTTAAGAACTTTTAAATTTAATCTTAGAATTTTGTCACAATCAAGAATTTTTTTTTGCTTTGTTTTTATTTATTTATAAATATGTTGATTTATTTTTCTTTTCATATTAAAAGCAATTTTAATAATGCTTAGATTATTTTGAAATATTATTCTTTACTCATACACAATATGATCCAAATGTTGTATTATATTTAATGTTTCATCTCATATAAAACACTTGAAAAAACAGAAAACCTGTGTAAAAGGCCTTTTGATCACTTTTTAGAAGTTCAGTTTTATGGCAAACTTGAAATTGGTGAGATCGTCGCAGGGGTGGATAGCTCTGTTTGATGATCGGAATAAACACGTGTTTCTCTCAGATCCAATCGGCGGGGATCGACGCCTTGAGAGACAGAGACGGTAATAAGGTCGTGGTGGAGGAGAGCAGCAACGTATCAAAGGTGATGGTGTCGTGGTCCCGAATATATGTTTCAGTCATGCGATGATGAGTCCAACGCTTCACCTGCCTCGCATAAGTTGCATGATTGGGGCTTGGATAATTGGGAGGAGGTGAAGCCTTGCAGATAGTAAGTTGCACGATTGGGGATTGGATAATTGGGAGGAGGAGGAGGAATTAGATACATAATGGGGAGAGGAGGAATTAGGTGGTGGGGATTGGATAATTGGGAGGAGGAGGAGGAGGAATTAGGTGGTACGGAATATATCGTGTGGCGTGCCAAGAAATATTCTTGTTACGCAGTATATTGTCGACAAAATAATTGGTTTTCAGGTTTATGAAATCGACCATCATAGACGAAAGATTGTGGCCAAGGACGGGTCGTTGGATGGTCAAGCCATGTTTGTTGGACACTCCCTCGCATTTTCAACAACATTATTACATTAAACTAAAACTAAACAGAGGTGAATAAAAAAACTCAATTATGAGGATTGAACTAAAACTAAACAGGAATGTAATAGAATTGAGGTTGAGGTGAATACTAAAATTCATCTTGATTTGTCCGCAATCAAATCAACTTCTTCTCCGATGAAATAACCTGCAAAAACGTAAAACACCGGGGGTTTTTCCCGGCGAAGGGACCCCGACGCTCAAGTCAGTAAATTGAATGTTGTAAGTATATTTGAATATAAAGTGTGCTTGAGAAAATAGAGAAAGGAACATGATGAATATATATACTTCCTAAAATTAGCGGTTGGTGTTATCCGAAAAAGGTGGGAACGTGGGAAGTGGCTTAGTGGTCCACATAATGGGCAGTGATATGCATTTAAATCAGTTCGCTTCATTCAACCGAGACCAGTTCGCTATCTCAGTTCGAAATCAAATAATCTGGTACTTCAGTAAGATACTAGCTGCGAGCTCTTACCGAGGAGAGAACAGTTCGTCTTAAACCATGTCACAATATAGTTCGCTTATTGTAACACGCTTTGCGAGCTCTTACCGAGGAGAGAACAGTTCGTCTTAAACCATGTCACAATATAGTTCGCTTATTGTAACACGCTTTCTGTTCGCTTCTACTTACGCTGTTCGCATTAACGGTTCAGTCTTGACCTGAGCTCTGAGAAAATCCGGTTCGCCACAGTTCGACCACATCACATCTCATAAAATTGAGGTGAATAAAAAAACTCCAACAACATTATTACATTGAACTAAAATAAACAGACTCAATAGAATTGAGGTTGGGGTGAATACTAAAACTCAAATATGAGAATTCAATATAATTGAGGTGAATAAAAAAACTCAATTATGAGGATTGAACTAAAACTAAACAGAAATGTCATGAGAATTCAATAGAATTGAGGTGAATAAAAAAACTCAATTATGAGGATTGAACTAAAACTAAACAGAAATGTCAAATAGAATTCAATAGAATTGAGGTGAATAAAAAAACTCAATTATGAGGATTGAACTAAAACTAAACAGAAATGTAATAGAATTATAGAATTGAGGTTGAGGTGAATAGTAAAACCCATTCTCATAAAATTGAGGTGAATAAAAAAACTTAATTTTGAGGATTGGATTCAACTAAAATTAAACATAAATGCAATAGAGGTTGAAGTGAATACTAAAACTCAAATATGAGAATTCAATAGAATTGATGTGAATACTAAAACTCAAATATGAGAATTCAATAGAATTGAAGTGAATATTATTTTGGATTGAACTAAAATTAAACATAAATGCAATAGAGGTTGAAGTGAATACTAAAACTCAAATATGAGAATTCAATAGAATTGATGTGAATACTAAAACTCAAATATGAAGTGAATATGCGATGAAAAAAAAACTCAATTATGAGGATTGACACTCTGGCAACGTGTTTTTCTTTTTCCTTTTCTTTTCTCAATATGTTTTGTTTTTCTTTTCTCAATATGTTCTGGACCAATATTAATGCCATAATATAAGTAAAATAATGACATTTCAATATCGATCGATATTTTCATTTTTCTACATGACCGATAAAGAAATAAGAAATTTTGTCAAAATATCGGTAAAATATGATAAAATATCGATTTTAATATCGGTGACTTCATGGATAAAGAAACGAGAAATTTTATCAAAATATCGGTAAAAATATCGACCAAATATTGATTTCAATATCGGTGACTTCATGATACAATTTGTATGAAAATAGGTGAAATATTGATAAATATCGGTATCGATTTCAATATCGGTGGTTTCATTTACAAATTATATAAAAATCCGTGAAATATCAGTGAATATACCTCTGCCCTTGGTGTTCCAAACGTTAAGTAAAACTCCAACCTTGGTGTTCCAAACGTTAAGAAAAACTCCAACGTTAAAACTGAAGTAAAATTGAGGAAAAAAGCGTGTACCATTTCTCAGACAACAGTTTATTGAACAAATAATAAGTCTCAAGGTACTAAAAGTTGAAGAATCATTGTAACTGAAATCTCTGGAATGTTTAATCTCACACCATTAAAATACATGCAATACTAGGTGATGTTTATCAAGGAAATACTAGGTCATGTTTATCAAGGTAAAACTTAAAGGTATTATGTGCTAGAATTTACTGACATAAAACCCGTACATTCCTAAGTATTAATTTTAATTAACAAAAATTTCTAAGAAAAATTGAGTCCATTCACCTGTCAATTAATTAGTTTTGACGTTTTGCTCTAATAATTACCTTCTTTATTATGTCATAACGGGTAAAGAAACGAGAAATTTTGTCAAAATATCTGTAAAATATCGACGAAATATCAATTTCAATATCGATCGATATTTTCATTATTCCACATAATCGGTAAAGAAATAAGAAATTTTGTCAAAATATCGGTAAAATATCAACGAAATATCGGTGACTTCATCCTACAATTTGTAGAAAATATATTAAATATGAGGAAATATATCGATTTCAATATTGGTGACTTCATGGTAAAATAGGTGAAATATCGGGGAAATATCGACGAAATATCGATAAAGATCGGTATCGAAATATCGGGGAAATATCGAGAAAATATCGATGAAATATCGATAAAAGGGGCGACGCTGCTGTGCAACTTGTGCACGGATCAGTGGATCCGTGCACAACAATCTGGACCGGTTGCTGCTCCACTCGCACAGAAGACGCGCTCCACATGGCAGGCGCGTGTGAACACGCGCCATTAAATTAAAAAAAATTACTTTCACAGTTTCACTGTTCATTGTCTTCTCGCGCGACTCGATGGAAAAACTACGACAGTGAATCACGAAGGTAAGCTCTTCTTTGATTTCGATCCATAGACAAAACGTCCAACATTGATCAAATTTCGACCATAAACACATATATACTGTTTCTGAAAAAAAAATCTGCCATTGATACAGTGATTGATGTTTTTGAAGTAGGCGTGGGAGAAGAAAGAGACTCCAAGAGTGTTTTGGTTAACCATTATACAAGCGATTAACAATTCGAAGTCTTATTAGCGATTTGTGAATCGCTAGGGTTTTCAAAAATAAGCTGATACAGTCTTCAATTGAAGATTCAAGGACGAAACTGAAAAAAATATGGGAGAAATTATTGGTAATTTCTTTGTGAATTGCGAGGGTTTTCAAATCTGATACAATATTCGATTAACCATTAATTCAAGGTTTGAAACTAATCGAATTGAAGATTCAAGGACGAAACTGAAAAAATATGGGAGAAATTACAGATAATTTAAATTTAAACCCATGTAATTTAGTGATACTGTTGTGTTAATTAAGTAGTACTGTTATACTGTTTGAATGACACTGTACTTACAATTGCAGAATATATGACTGAGATTATCGTAGGAGATGAAACAACAAATGATGAAGTTTTTGCAAGTACTGAAACAATTGAAATTGATTCACGGAGTAGTGAATTGGTTGATGACATTGAAGATATTGAAGCCCTATCTGGTTCACTTATTGGATACAAACGGAAGACTATTGATGAAATGTATGAGCTCTACAAAAAACATTCTCGTTTGATCGGATTTGGAGTACGGAAATCCAACAGTAGATACTCTACAATTGATACATCTATACTACTTGGGAAAATATATGTTTGTTCATCTGCTGGATGCAAAAACAAACAAAAACAGGTCACGTAGTACTGTTATGTATAAATTATATAGAACTCTTATATTAATTTATGTAATACTGTTGTGTTATTGTAGTGATACTGTTATGTTTATTAAGTGGTACTGTTATGTATAAGTTAGTGGTACTGTTATACTGTTTGAATGACATTATACTTACAATTGCAGATTTCAACAAAGAAGTCAAAATCAACAAGGACAAACTGCAAGACATCTCTTACAGTCAAATTGAATGATGAAAATGAGTACGAGGTAGTAAAACATGAGACTATGCATAATCATGAACTGACAAGAAAAGAGTGGAGTCATCTGCATCGTTCAGAGAGACGTATAACAGAAGAAAAACGTGCAGCGATTCAGACAATGCTAGATTCAGGAATGAAACCGTCAGACTCTTATCGTTACATGGCATGTGATTTTGGTGGAGAGGAAATAGTTGGGCATACAATGAAAGATCACTTAAACTTGGTGCATCGAATGAAAATGAAGAAAATCGAAGCAGGTGACGCACAAACAATTTTAGATATGATGCAAGAGCAAGATGCAGAGGAGGATGATTTCTTTTATAGAGTAAAATTGGATGACGAGGGCAGATTATCAAATATGTTTTGGAGGGACTCTATGATGAAGGAAAATTATGCATTATATGGTGATGTGATGATATTCGACACAACATATAGGACAAACAAATACAATTTGATTTGTGCCCCCTTTGTTGGTGTCAACAACCATATGAAAAATGTCATGTTCGCTTGTGCATTCATTTCGGATGAGAAAATAGAAACATTTGAATGGTTGTTCAATGTTTTCAACAAGTCAATGTGTAGACAAAGTCCCATCACAATTTTTACAGACCAAGATCAAGCAATATCAAATGCAATTGAGAAGGTATGACTAGAATTCAATACTGTACAGAATACTAAGCAATACTGTATAGCTTATTTAGTAATACTGTATATCTTATTTAGTAATACTGTTTAGTATTACAAATATAACTGTTCAGTAATATTGCTGCATTGCTAATTTTATTTTGACAAACAGGTTTTTCCAACAACGAGACATAGATTGTGCATATGACATCTTCAACAAAATGCAATAAGCAGATTTGCAAAGTTGAAATCAGACAATTTGTTTAAGAGTGAATTCAACAAATGCTTAACTGGATGTGATGATGAAGATGAATTTGAAAACTGTTGGAAAAACATGGTGCAAAAATATAATCTCGAAGATCACTCTTGGTTCACACGACTTTACGGATTGAAGGAAAAGTGGTGTACAGCTTTAAACAAGAAGTACTTTTCTGCTGGTATTCTTTCATCACAAAGAAGTGAATCGACAAATAATGCAATTGGATTTCATGCCAAGAAGACAACAAGTTTGACAGATTTCTATACGCTTTTCAATAACACAATAAAACGTTGGAGGATGACTGAACAACAAGACGAATTCAATTGTGCAAGGTCGTTTGCGGAAAGTCAATTGCCTATGGATGGAATATTGAAACATGCCTCTGAGATATACACAATTACTGCTTTTAGATATTTTGAAGAAGAGTTTAGAAAGTGCATAGTTTGTCTTTCAAAACTGATTGGAATGGAAGGTACCACAATACTTTATGAAGTGTCCAATCATGGTAAAAATGCAAGCAAACAAGTAATATTTGATTACCAATTGATGATGGTGACATGCTCTTGCAAGATGTTTGAAGAAATGGGTATTTTGTGTTGCCATTGCTTGAGAATACTCCACATAAATTCTGCACAATCTATACCTGAAATGTACATTCAAAAAAGATGGACAAAATTGGTGAAGTCACTGGTTTGGGACAAGTTCACTAACAATGAAAACAGCATATCAAGGGGCAATGAAGGAGTTCTTTGGCGTCACACGATGATAAGGAAATACTATAATTTAGTCTTGAAAGCACAAAACAATAGCAATGCGATAAATCAGTTGGAAGAAAGCTACAACAAAGATTATATTATTGTTGATTCTTTAACATCTGTTACTGATGTTAGTGTCGGACAAACTGAAAAGCAGTCAAATTCTTCTACTTCTATTCTTGATCCAGAACGTGCAGTCACTAAAGGTAGGAGCAAGAGACTAAAGGGACATTTTCAGAAAAAGAAGAAGGGAGGAAGTTCGTCAAAGAAAAATTCAAAATCAGAATTTGGAAGTTTAACACCATACGTACCAAAAGAAACTTTGTTTTAGATCATATCTTTAATTAATACTGTTCAGAATTATTTTTTTCAGTAGTACTGTTAATTTTTGTTACTGTTAAACTGTTATATCTAATAATGTTTATGTTTCTTACTAATACTGTTAAGTGTTGTAGGTAGTACTGTTAATTGTTACAAATAATACTGTTTGTGTTTACCACTAACAGTGTTAATTATTATAACTAATACTGTTAAGTAATGTAGCTAATACTGTTAAGTGTTATAACTAATATTGTTTGTGTTTACTACTAATACTGTTAATTGCTATAGCTAATACTATTAAGTGTTGTATCTAATACTGTTAAGTATTATAACTAATATCGTTTCTGTTTAATACTAATACTATTAAATGTTATAGTTTATATTATTAAGTGTTGTAGCTAATAATATTATGTGTTCTAGCTAATACCGTTATGTTTAATAGCTAATACTGTTTGAGTTTAAGTATTATTACTGTTTACAAAGAAAGTTAAAAAAACATGTATAATATATAGGTTTCATTGATTACCTTGACTTTCATTTTACACTTTCGTATTGTATACCAACATCAAAAAAAATATAACATAAAGTTATAACCAAATAACTTTATATAATACCAAAACAAATGTTTAACATCAAAAATACTAATATATATATAAATTTATCATAACAAATTTCCAATCATCATTGCCTCAACACCTCACCTTTTTACACAAAATAAACTAAACAGTACCTTTTTACACAAACACTGTTGAACACAAAAAAATTACACAAATATTGTTTTTTTTCACCACCAAAATCATAAACAAACATCAATCCTTCTGAACACACTTCCTTTTCGGTCTTTTTGCAACCAGTGCTTTTTTCTTCTTCATTTCCTGAACTGCCTGTTGTCTACGAGCCACAATGTATTCAGGTTTTGCCAAATAAAACCTTGTAACATTATCAAGAAGTTCTGGTCTTTCCTCATTCAACTTTGACATAAGAATAGCAGCAACAAATTTTGCTCTCAACGCTTTTCTCAAAATTGGCTACAATGAAAAAAAATAAAAAATTAAAAACTCAATACTGCACAACAATATACATAACAGTGCCACTTAATAAACATAACCGTATGAATAACATAACACAACAGTACTACATACAACGTATACATATAACTTATAAACAATAGTACTACTAACATATACATAACAGTATCACTCATTAAACACAAATGTATCACTAAAAAAACACAACAGTACTAGATAAGTTAATATAACAATACAATATAATTTATACATAACAGTACTAATAATTTAAAATAACAGTACTATATAGATTAACATAACAGTACTACATAAATTATCTTAAACGTACCTTTCTTAAATCTGGTTCATTATATATAGTAACAGTGCCACTTAATAAACATAACCGTATGAATAACATAACACAACAGTACTACATACAACGTATACATATAACTTATAAACAACAGTACTACTAACATATACATAACAGTATCACTCATTAAACACAAACGTATCACTAAAGAAACACAACAGTACTAGATAAGTTAATATAACAATACAATATAATTTATACATAACAGTACTAATAATTTAAAATAACAGTACTATATAGATTAACATAACAGTACTACATAAATTATCTTAAACGTACCTTACTTAAATCTGGTTCATTATATACAGTACCATTGAAGTATGTCATGTTGTGCATCATGAAAATTCCACAATCATTTGTCCCTTTAAAGTCCAATGTTCTCCAAGGAAAATGAACTTCTTCCATTTCATAATCTTCAATCTCATAAGCCCTGGGATATTTTTTTTGAATGAGATATTTGGCCATGCAAGACTTCTGCAAAAAGAAATATATAAGTTATAAATTGTACAACAGATAATTATATTATAACTTTATAAAATGAACATACCATCAATATAGCAATCTTTTTGTATTTGTTATCCTCGTTCTCATAAATCTGGTTATCAAGATAATACACTTTCTTTTTTGTAAAGTGTATTGCAATATAATAGTAGTGCTGGGAAAACCAGACAGGAACAAAAATCTACAATGAAAAATGATAATAATTGTTAAACTAATACTGTTAAGAATTATAGGTGATACTGTATATGTTTTACATTAATACTGTTGGGTGTTATAACTAATATTGTTTATATTTAAAATGAAGTTTAATAACAATTAACATACCAAATCAACTACACTCAGAATTAGCTCCTGCACTAATAGCCAAGCATCCCAAATATTGAAAATATTTTGCTCAAGGACTTTCATCTTCTTTGAATCTTTCTCGTCCATCAGTTCAATCATGTAGGTCTATAAAAAAACACAACAATGTTAAGAATAAAAACAAATAAAGAAACAAACTATAAAAAAAACAAATTGAAATTATACTTACAGAATGATCGAGTGTAAAAGCAAATCTACTTAAACCATCATTAGTAGATTTGTTCAGTATTAACGCTCATGCGTTCAATACTGATGACTCAATCTGATCATCAGGGAATAAAGACAGGATGTCTTTTCTGGACAAGATGAGCAGTGGTCCATGTCGAAAGAGGGTTTCACTGTGAATATAAATATAAAGATTTATTAATACTGAAAAATATTTAATAAATAACTACTAATCACAGAACTTACTCAAGAATTTTATCATCATCATTAAAAAATGCATAATCAGCGAACTCTTTCGACTGCTCGTCCATTTTCCCAAAAAATCTTCCAAATCTACGAAAGAAATTGAACAAAAAATCATGCTTCCCAAAAACCTTGATCAATGACTCTTTCTGACATGCCTTCCTCTTATAAGACATAGATCCAAAAATCTCAAAAATTTCTTCATTTGTCACTTTGTCAGGATCATTGATTGTTTTAGGAGTGGTTGCAGCAACATTTTCTTTCTCAGTAGTCTCTTTCACAGGGTCATCGATCTTCTCATGAGGGGATGCAACATTTATGTCTTCTCGAACTTGAGGGCAGCTACCTTTGGTTTTATCAGCTGCAGCCTTAGGATTGATCTCTTCAGGAGTGGTGACACGGCTCAATTGCAGATCAAAAGATGGCATATCATTGATGTCTTCTCGAACATGAGGGCGGCTACCTTCAGTTTGATCTGCTGCAGCTTCAGGATAGCCTTTTTCATTAACATCTGCTGCATTTGAGTATTGCATCTCTTCAGCAAAATCAGGACCTGCTCCTTCATTCGATGGGACACCCTTCTCCTTACTCATGAAATCTAGAATGATTTCATCGATGACCCTATGCACTTTTTCATCCGAAAAAAACTTCTGTGAATCTGTCATTTCTTCAGAATCACTCTCCTTCATTGATTTGAAAATTGATATATAGTGGTGAGATACCACTGATATATCCCTTTTGAAAAGGAGAGAAATTCTGTCCATTTCCTAAATAAAAAAACAACAAATATAATCATTAAAAACAACATATGTAATTGTAAACATAACAGTACTACTAAATAAACACAACCGTATCATTAAAATAACACAACAGTACTACATATATTAATATAACAGTACTACTAACTTAACATAACAGTAATATATAACTTAAGTTCATATAACACTATTAAGTGAGAAAACTTACATCTTTGGCAGCTGCCTTGATCTGTTCATCACTCATTTCATCGTTCGTCAGTTCAAAACTAATAAATTGGCCAGATCCTTCTCTTTTTGACTCATCAGCTCTCTTTTTGGCCCTTTCTTTATCAACTTCTTCTTCTCCATTCTTCGTAATGGGATAGACATCAAATATAAGTTCTCCATCACCATATGTTCCCGCAGCAGCCTCTTCAATGCATCTTTTATGCATATTGTTGTCATTCCAGTGTTGAATGAGAGGCAGTGAAGAAGGTGCAGCAACACCTTTCCACTTCAGTCTATGCATATAGACTATTTGCAGGAACATTGTACAGCCAGAAATATTTTTTGAATGTGTGTTATTGTACACATACACACTGTCACACAACCTTTCCAGAATATACTCACACCAATCAAACTGATTAATCCTATCAACATCTTCCAAAGATTTCAAAACACTAATGTTTACTGTCTTGTTACAAGTAGGAGTCAGAAAAGTGTAAAGAGCATACAAAACAAATAATCTCTTGAAATCATCACCACCAGATGAAAAACGACTGACTATTAAATCAAATAAAACCTTACATTGAACACTAGCTTTTACCCCCATGTCCCTATAATGCTTAATTAAAAC
The DNA here is from genome assembly GCA_946896805.1 of Scutellaria galericulata. Lineage (NCBI taxonomy): Eukaryota > Viridiplantae > Streptophyta > Magnoliopsida > Lamiales > Lamiaceae > Scutellaria > Scutellaria galericulata. The sequence goes on from OX335794.1 coordinate 18,960,341, forward strand.
TGAATCTTCATTCTTACTGTATTTTAGGACATGAGAACCTACTCTTCTAGGCAACAAAAAGACATCATGAACATCATCTACTGTAACCACAAAACTTTTACCTCTACCTATAGTCAACATCTTACTGCCACTGTTAAAGCTTTTAACCAACCAACGAATCATATGAAGATTCGCACATTTAGTGATTGACATAGACAACAAACCTCCAAAACCAATTTCAGCAATGTCCTGCTTCTGCTTGTCAGATAATTGACAAATCAAATTATGAAGACCCATAGGCCTTGATTGTGTCACAAAATCACTGTCCAATAAAAAAACAATTAACATTATAATTTTTCTAAGCTACAAACACATGTTTTTTAAGTAAAATAACAATAAAAAAACAGAAAACATACCAAACATCATAAATGGACTCCTTCTTAATTTTCTTTTCAATGGCTTCCTTCTTCGGAGCCTTCGTTTTATGCACCATTTGTTTTAAATATTTTGTGGTCTGCCTTGTATGTCTTTTCTCAACTGCCTCAGTCTTTACCATATTGGTTTTAATTCTGGAAACTGTATAACATTGCAAGCATCAATATTCAAAAACTGAATAACAATTAAGCAAATAATCCTAATACTGTATAATAGATATACTAATACCGTATAACACATTACACTAATACTCTATAACATAACAAATTACAGTACAACTATATAACAACTAAACTAATACTGTATAACAAATATACTAATAGTCAAAAACTGAAATAACAATTAAGCAAATAATGTACAAAAAACTGTTTCACTATTACATTGATATTGTATTCAAATAAACACATAAATAAATAATCAGAAATAATCAATGTTCAAATATACTGTGTTACAATAACTGTACTGTTAATCTAAGAAACACAAAAAAAAAAAAAACAGAGACACAAACATAATCTCACTGTTTAAACTTCAAACAAATATACATTAATACTGTTTCACTATTACACTAATACTGTATAACAAATAAACTAATATTGTATAACAAATATACTAATACTGTATAACAATTAATCTAAGAAACACAAAAAAAACAGAGACACAAACATAATCTCACTTTTTAAACTTCAAACAAATATACATTAATATTGTTTCACTATTACACTAATACTGTATAACAAATAAACTAATACTGTAGAATAATTACACTAATACTGTATAACAAAATACACTAAGACTGTTTCATTAATACTTTACTAATATAAGAAACACAAAAATACAGAGACACATACAAATGCGATGAAAATTTAGTTACATTGTAATCATCAATTGTGACAAAGTTCAATTTTATATAGAAATTTAGTTGAACTTTGTCAAATTATAACATAGCAAGTATTAATAGTCAATATTGTATAACAAAGTACATTAACACATAAAAAACAGAGACACATGCAAATATGTGAAAAACACAATGGAAAACCTCCTATATTACAAATGGTATATCTTCTCCTGTTCAAAATCACACTTGTAAAGTCATTTTCAAAGATTCAATAATATGTGAAAACCACACAACACAAAATGCGCGAAGAACATACAACACAGACGCGTGAATAACACAGAAAGGTGAAAAAAAAATATAGAACACGAAGTGTATAATAAATCTCGAAAAACAAAATAAAATTCAGAAAACTTACCGTTGAAGAAAGTAAACCAAAATCCAGACAATGAAAACCTAAAATGTAGAAACAAACAGTATATTAGACGATTTAAATACAATTGCATGTAGGGTTAAATAGACAGATTCAAAATTAAAAAGTGTTTTTCGAAATTGAAATTGGGGGAAAACTAGAAAGAAAACTGGCAAAATGTTTAACTTTTAAACCGATTGCATGTAATGTTTAAACAAAATCACAGAAACTTACAGAAATTTTGAAGAACAAACCGCGGAGAAGAAGAAGAACTACAACTTCGAACTGAAATCACACTTCAAAACAAGGTTTTCGGAGAGAAGAAGACGATTACAACTTCGAACTAGATTTACGAAGAGAAGAACACGATTACAACTTCAAAATGAAAATTTGAATGTGAGAGAGAAGAAGACTAGTTTCTTCTTCGAGTCGCGCGAGATTTTTCGCTTTTCGAAATTCAGCGTGTGTTTGTTAGAGTGAGAGAGAAAATATTATGGGCTTTTCAATTGGGTTTTGGCAGGAAAATGAATTGTTGTTTGGATGTGGGCTGGAAAATAAATATTATTGGGCTGGAGAATATATATTGTGGTGGGGCTGAAGAATAAATATTATTGGGTTAGACAATATATATTGTGGGCTGGGTGGGTACCAAATTGTGGTGCACGGATCTAGGATCCGTGCACATTGTGCACAAAAGTTTTTGCCCGATAAATATCGGTATCGATTTCAATATCGGTGGTTTCATGGAACCATGGAGTTCCAAATGGCTGAAAATTGTACAACAGAGGTGAATACCTCACCACAAACACATTCGATGGTCTGATCGCTGGTTTGTTTGGCACCATGACCATCGGTGAACAAGTGGACTAGTCTACTGGGTTGGTGGTGGATTGACATTGAAACCCTCTTTAGGAAACGCCTCTTCAGAGTGGACATTGGAGCTCTCTCTTAAAATGGTGAAGAATGCGTGGTGAACAAGTGGACTAGTCTACTGGGTTGGTGGTGGATTGACATTGAAACCCTCTTTAGGAAACGCCTCATCAGAGTGGACATTGGAGCTCTCTCTTAAAATGGTGAAGAATGCGTGAGAGCTGGTGCTGTCATCGCTTGTACAATTCTACTACTGTACCAGAGGAGAGACTAATGTAGAGTACCAGAGGGAGAGACTAATCCTCTACATGCTCCACACTAACTGCTCCTGGAATTTAAAATTTAGTAGAAATTTATTATTAAAATTATAAACTAATTAAACATTTATTATCTATAAGACAATATGAAATATATAGTCGAAATCTTTTCCAATCGTGATATATTTTTTCATTTATATTTAAATTTAAATGCACAATTTCATTTTTTTTATATAGTAGTTTCAATTTTTTTTAGGTCTTCTAGTCTTTCCAATTTTAGTTTGAGCTTAAATTTAAATTTGTATATTCCTTCAAATTTTATTATAAAAACTTATATTTATTTCTCTTTCAAAGGATGAAGTTTCTAATTGTCATTTATGAAAAGTAGATCAAGATATCGAAGAATTAAACTTGAGGAAAAAACTTAAATGAAATCTATTTATTTTCGAAAAGAGATTACTACTTTTGCAATGTATCTAGTCTATAACTTATTTTAAGATTTTACATTAAATAACATCGTACAATATATATATTTATTATATTTTGTTTGAATGAATATTTATTTTAAAATTTAAAATTTTCAATCTTCGAAACCTAAATTGATCTGTTCTATTATACCTGAATTCCAAAGGAACCAAATCAATTTGATAGGCAATTTCGGAGAATTTTTTTGGTAATTTCCAAACTTTAGAACAGTTTCGAAAATTCTCTTAAATTCGAATTGCTTTAAATCGTGCTCAGCCCAATCTTAAGATTCTCATTTTTTTCAAATTTCTATTTACTATCCATCACTTTATTTCATAAAGTTTAACATGTTTTATAATTGTTTATAAAAAAATTATTTCGAATTCAATGATATTTTACGTCAATAAAATGTAGAAGGCGCACTCCACTTGTTACAATGTACTAAATATACTTACAAAACATTTTAAATAATCTCTAAATTTTCTTAAATTATAGATCATTAATATTTAAAAAAAAAACTTAGATACATCTAATTTATTGCTATTGGATATCAAAATTTTCTCATTGTCATTTCCATGGTCACTAACGTGACATTTCATAAATTTTTATGATTAAGTATAATACGGTAAAAAATTACTATTTTTCTCCAAACTTTTAAGTCACCATTTTTCATATATCTTTGTTCAATTAAAATCATATTATCTGTAAATAAAAAAATATAACAATATAGGAGATTAAATTGAAGCATTTCACTAGTGTCCATAATTATACATGTATATCTTTATACATCTCTATTATAACTTATTATTTTTATTCATTTTCAATTCTAATCATATTGTATCTCTTGATTAACTCGTTATATATTTTTCAATAATAATAAATGGTATTTATAATTCTATTTATATTTTCTCTCTTTATAATGATCACAATAGTCTTTTTATTGGATTCATAGCTTTAATTGGACACTTCATCACATGAAATTAAATTGTTTATGAAATAAATTAGTTTCATATAATAACGTTTTTTTTCTACCACCGCCGAAGTCGTCGATCTCGACAGCAGCGACGAAGAAGGGCCGCCGCCGCCGCCAGGAGTTTATCGAGCCAAAAGTACTGATAACAGTAAACCCTCATATGCCGTGAAATTGCAGAACAAGTCACCTGCCGGAAATACAGCTCAGCCACTCGATAATCGAAGTTTCTGGAAAGCTGGAGCTTATGAAATTGCCCCCGCAAGACCTACGCTATTTCAAGGTTTTTATTTTATTTTTAAAATTTGGCACTCTTTTCGTAGTAATTTATTTATTTATTTTTTGTGTGGAAGTTTTAATTATGGAAAAATCGTGGGGCTCATACTGTAATGTGAATTGTAGATGATCTGGAGCCTGCACTTTGCATTTGTGGATTCAATGTTTACCATAAAAATCGTCTCATCAGGGTACGCATTGTTATTCAGATGTAATATCAAATCCTTTTGGTTCAGCATTTCAAATAATTATGTAATTTGATTTGATATATGGTCATAGCTTAAGTTGGTGGTAAAAACTGCATCCTTCATATTCTGAGTTTCTCTTGAAGAGATCTTCATCAGCAAAACATAATTAAAAATGAAGTAGTAAAATTTTCCAACACAATATATATATGTGCATGAATGCTCCTCAAATTGTTGGTCAGATTTTCGACATCATAACAGCCGTTTTGGAAAGTCATTGGGGATTGCACTTCTAGAGCAGATGGTGTTGTTGGTATGCTTACTGATCCAAAGTGTATTTAGTCCTACTTCTTTTTCTTCTTCCTGTGCTACCAACTTCTTGTGTTCAGGTGTTCTTGAGGCAAACTTCATAGAACCAGCACACGATAAACAGGATTTTGAGAGGTCAACTATGTTTCTCAAACTGGAGTCGAGGTTGAAACAAATGGCTGTAGACTACTGGTATCCTTCTCATACTTATTCTTCTTCTTATTTTTGATTTAATCTGTGGTTGTAGTGTTATACTGTTATTGTCTAATGTCTGTTTCACCTGAAACTCAGAGTTTTGTTACGTTTTGAGCTAGATTTTCTTTATAGTTCTTCCTTTTGTAGACTGACAAAGATAGATTCAGTCCGCGCACTCTTAAAATGTGTTGCAACAGAAAAAATAAAGCGAGATTCAGTTGCATGTGCTTTGAAATTATTAATTAATTCCTGACTCGCCAGCACATTGTGATATATCTTACACGTTCTGTTCTAAAATGTAAAAACATAGTTCATCAAAGAACATATTAACCACAACATTCCAAAAAAAAAAGACAACACATACGACCCAACTTTTATTTTTCACGTTGAAAGTTAATCGATGTCCTTATCCAAATTTGACTAGTGTTGATTCTGCTATTAGGTTTTAGAACCTCATGCAAGACGTGTGGATGAAGGCTTTACTAGAGCGCGGTTGCTGGCAGAGGTCTCTCTTTTGCCTGACAAACTTCGCATTGCCACAGGGAGGCGTGCTGTGGCAATGGCTACTGGAGTTATTGAAAAGAGCTATTCTAGAAGTGAAGCAGGAAAGCAGGTGTTAGTTGTCATCACATCAGGCTGGTTTGTGATGTGCTTTGATCACAACCTCAAGAAGCTTTGGGAAGTAAATCTGCAGGTGCATAAGAAGGTCTACTCTAGATAGTTACACTTTTTGTTGGATATTTTTTTTTCTATTAAGCCAGCGTCTGCGTTCTTCCATCCACTAACTCATTTTGCTGTTTGACAGAAGCATTTTCCTCACAATGCTAATCACCGAGAGATTTCCATCTCAATTAGTAATTATACGTTGAGGCATGGGGATTCAGGCTTGGTAATTGTTGGGGGCAGAATGGAGATGCAGCCTCATGTAAGTTGCTTATCCTTATCCAGTGTATGCAATTAAAAAGCAGATTTATCTTTGAGTTATGGAGTTCTAGTTCATATAGTTTTGGCTCTACCAGAATTCAGGAGGCTTTCCTTTTTAATGTCATCGGAAACTTGAGTTCCTAACTGTGTGTGGAAAACTTAGTTGTACGTATATAGCTGTTTAATTCTGAACTTACATAGATGATATGAAGTCTGTTCCAATAGTAGATATCAATCCATTACATCTCAAATAATCTGGATTTCCTAAAGCCTGAATACACACTTGCCTTTTATTCTCTTATTGATTTTGAATACCGATGATTTACTGAAAGATGGAGTGGTATTTGACAAGTATCATCCTTTGTAAGTTCTTATTGTAATGATCTTCATGACTTAGTGTTCTGTTTAAGAGTCTTGAGTTTTGAAATGTTCATCCTACCATTTCTTTTGTTTGGTCAAACAATCTATATTTACTCCAGTTCCATTTGCATTAGCTCTTGATGTTTCATACACATTTATGTCTCCATTTAAGATGTTCTAATTTTTCCCAATAAATATCTTGTTTCATGCTGGGGCTGCAACTCTGTTGGATGCCTTATGTACAATTTACGTTTTGCTTTTACCCAGTTGCATTTAATCCTTTTAAGGAGATTGAGATGGCTGAAAAGAATGCTGAGGAGCATAGAAGAAGTGCCACGGAAAAGGATGTAAGAACAATTGCATCTCTCTGATACCTAGTTTATATGCGTTTAATCTTGTTTATCAACAGTGTTTAACTAGTGAATGACTTAACCTGTTATATGTTGAGGGTGGTATTATCTGAGACCATACTGCAATTTAGTTTATGATTGAGCTGTTCCCCAATCCTCTTCCTATATTTCCCCCAAGTGTTTCGTTTGTTCCGCTATAATTTTCCTCTAGAATTAGGCTGGGCCAGAAGTCACAAAATAAACCGAGTGGCTGTTGAAGAGCACCCATTTTGTTGCTATTTCCTGAGACAGACCTCTAGACTGCGATATTATTACAATATTCCTTGTTTTCTGAGTCTTTCACTTTTGTCCTTGTACAATCTAATTCAAAATGTTCCGGAATCAATATACACATTTCAGCTCATTTTTCTCCTACCATTATATCTTTTCGCCAAAAATATCCAATAGAAATAAGAGGAAAATAGATTAGAATTAAATTAAATTCTTACTAAGGTAATGTTTTGTAATTACAATCTTTGAGAATTTTCTGTAGATTATAGGCTGTGCTAATAGATTTATTGATACTTAGTTCTTATGCTACTCCACTTATTCGATGATTCCTGCTGTTATTCACAAAGGCTTCAACTAATCTTTTGAGAGATATTCCTGGTCTTTGTCAAGCCTTTTTTCTTTTATATGCTAATCTTTTGGTGTTGCTCTAGAACTGGTTACAAACAATTCTCAATCTTGAGAATTCAAGAATGAACACAATGTATTATATTGTGTAATACCTATGGTAGACGACTAAGTGTAACTCTTTATTATGGTTTAACTTTGTTCAGTGTCAGCCCAATAGCACTGACTTTACAATTAAGTCTATTGATGTATGGTTATGGAAGCAAACAAGCAAAAATACTTGTTAATATACCTTTTATGGTTGAAGTTCTAACTTCATGTAGATTGAAATTATTCTGGTTTGTGTTTTTGACGTGGATCCTGAAGACAGGTTAGTTGTTTTGTCAAGTTAAATGGAAATTCAAACTTTATATCCAATTATAGGGTATTATTTATTTGTATATCTCCTTATTTCGCAAATTAGTAGTTCTGTCAAGCTCTTAATACGCTTATCATATTGCTAATCATGTCTATGACTTTCCATGTACTATGCGTAACTGTTGTGTCTCTTTCTTCAGGAGTCTGAAACTGCAGGAACAGTTGATCTACGACATTTCCTTTTATTGCTTTTGCTGGTCGAAGTGGTGAACTGCGGTGGACCAGGAAAAAAAAAAAAGAGGTAGAATCCGAAATAAAATATTGATAAGATTCATTTAGATATTGTTTCAAGTGTATTTTTTTCCTTAAGTTTCAGTGTTGTCTATCTACTTTTGGATACATTGATTCTATTAATTTTCTGTCTTTATGCAGATGAGAATAATAACCTTTGTAAATGAGCTTCTGTATACTCCTTCGGCCTTTTATTCTTGATGTTTGTTCTCAATCTGATTTAACTTTCTGATCTTGCAGATCATTGATGTTCAAACATCCAGAGGCATCACAGCTGATTCCACAACACAATTACAAGCTTGACGTTCATTTCTTGAACACTCGCCATCTAGGAGAGTTACGCAGCATGAAATAGCTGAAGACCTGACTAAATTGCATTTTTTTGGGGTCATCTTTTCACTTAGTTTTTGATATGTGACTTAATAAAGGCAGATTAGCATTTACTTCAACTGAAAGAGATTCCAAGAAAGATGGGATGGGAATGAAATTCATTAGAGTTGTTATTCTTGTACTATTCATTGAACTGTAGAAAAGTTAGGTATTCTAATAGAATAAATACCTCGGAGACAAGCCCTATCACACATTAGTTTATTTTATTTCAATTAGGGTGATATTTATGCTGTTTTGGTCAAGTTGATTTTGTTTGTTGGACTGGAGAAAATAATGTGGTTTGTTATTGTAAGTGTTGTGTTATTTTGTGTGTTTCTTTGAGCATTTCTTCATATTCTATATGTTGGGCTGTGGCATTTTGTAATTATTAGTGTGTATAGATGTATGGATGTTCTTTTAGTTTTGATAATGTAATATATGGATAACTTCATTTGAATGTTCTCTACTTTAGTTTGAATGCAGGGAGTTCAGAGAATCCATTCTTGAAGTCATGCTGCACCATTGAGTAAGTACGGTGTTGTAACTCTCTCTTTTCCCTGTTGCAGAATCCGAGAGTTGATGTAAAGCTCAGTTGTGATACTGATGTCTGCTGAATTGTATCTTTTCAGGATCGCCGGGAAGACACTTTGCTGAATCTGGCACATTTTGGGCGACACAGAGGAAAACACTGAAGAAATTACCTGGCATGACCACCAGCTACCCTTTTCACAAGCCTGAAGAAAAACAATCTCCTGGAAAGGATGTGACCAAGAAAGTTTCCAATGTTATTGAGAAGGCAGTTAAGTGAATATTGCTAAATCAGCCAAAACGAAAAAGGTGTGATTTCAAAGTTTCTCTTACTAGTTAGTTTATTTTTAAATCTCATTTATCCAACAGTTTTCAACACTTGTGCATGCTGTTAATCAAGTGTATATTATCATTTTGCTTTTCGACCGATACTTTGTCATAACCTTTACCAATGACTTCATTTACTTCATTCTGCAGCCGTTGCCTTATATACCAACCATAACAAATTACACACAGAACTAGCCACAACATAGATTCTAGACAAATGTGTGTGCATAATTAATGCCTAGAATTGTGAGGTCTTGTATATATATGTAAATGGAAGAGAGAGGAAAACAGATGCTATCTTCCTTTGTGCAAGATTTAGAAGTTAGATATTAATATCATAAAAAGCAACATTAGCTGAAATTGGAGGAGGCATAACTATATTTTTCGGTTGCCTCTATTTTTTGGTTGAATTTATTACCTATCTAATAGTATTATAATTTTTTAAATCAAGATTTTTTTCACAATACGAGAAGTTTGTATCTACACTTCTAAATATCCAACCATGAGAAGTGTACGGCAGCTGTGGGAAAAGTGGTGTACAGGTTCCAGCGCTTGTTATAAATTAATTTTATATGTGTGTACACACTAGGGCATTGCAGATGTGTCTGAGTTGTGCATTGTATGTTTCTGCACAAAGATCATGGTTTCCTACTTATTTGAATCAATTTTATCTGCTTATTGATATAAGTTTTTATAATGTCTTTCTTCAGGCATATGCGTCGATATTGTATCTCAAAAAATTTACGAACTTCAGAATAATTTTAAGAGGGAAGCCTGTTGAGCAGTTCAGTATTGTGGATGACTTGAAACACTTGAAGAAAGTCACATACAGCCCCCATGTTGGCGTTGAATTTAAAGAGGTACATCATTGATGCCATTATTTTGCAGTGGAGTAGGTATGATGCCAAGTTGTGCTATACAACTGGATGTTAGCTGTGGAAAAATAAAGTATTTTCGCTGTATGAAAGAGAATTAATGATTGTCCAATTACAAGTCATATTCTTGTCAGTGGGGGTTGATTATTGAAATTTTCTATGTATTCATTAGTTTGTTTTCTGATTTAAGGATTAGAAACTTCAAAACGTTAATTATTTCATGGATGGCTATCATGGTGTAGGTGACTGTGGATACCATCATTGGCTTCAACAAAGAAGCTCCTGCACTTTGCATTTGTGGATTCAATGTTTACCATAAAAATCGTCTCATCAGGGTACGCATTGTTATTAAGATGTAATATCAAATCCTTTTAGTTCAGCATTCAAATATTTATGTAATTTGATTTGATATATAGTCATAGCTTAAGTTGGTGGTAAAAATTATATCCTTCATATTCTGAGTTTCTCTTGAAGAGATCTTCAGTAGCAAAACATAATAAAAATAAAGTAGTAAAATTTTCCAACACAACATCTATGTGCATGAATGCTTCTCAAATTGTTGATCAGATTTTCGACATCATAACAGCCGTACTGGAAAGTCATTGGGGATGGCACTTCTAGAGGAGATGGTGTTGTTGGTATGCTTACTGATCCAAAGTTTATTTAGTCCTGCTTCTTTTTCTTCTTCCTGTGCTACTAACTTCTCGTGTTCAGGTGTTCTTGAGGCAAACTTCATAGAACCAGCACACGATAAACAGGATTTTGAGAGGTCAACTATGTTTCTCAAACTGGAGTCAAGGTTGAAACAAATGGCCGTAGACTACTGGTATCCTTCCCATATTTATTCTTCGTTTTTTGTTTAATCTGTGGTTGTTTATTGTCTAATGTCTGTTTCACCTGAAACTCAGAGTTTTGTTACGTTTTGAGGTAGATTTTCTTTTTAGTTTCTTCCTTTTGTGGACTGGCAAAGATAGATTTAGTCGGCGCACTCTTAAAATGTGTTGCAATAAAAAAAATAAAGCGAGATTCAGTTGCATGTGCTTCGAAATTATTGATTAATTCCTGACTCGCCAGCACATTGTGATATATCTTACACGTTCTGTTCTCAAATATAAAAACATTTCGTCCATCAGCTAACATATTAACCACAACATTCCATCTACGGACTCTTAAATGTATTGCAGCTGTTTGAAATTTCATGAATAAATATGTTTGAAACTATCCGTTTTGTGTTTTTGGTGTTGAAGTGGTGTTAGTTTTTTCTATCACCCCTTGTGGTTGAGTCATTTTGTTTCCTGATGATACATTTTTGAGCTACTTATACGAATTCAATTTTTGTGATTGCCCAGGAAATGTCACTCCAACTTGTTAGGACTCCAACCTGATGGCATGATGAAGAACTCCGTGCAAAATAAATTGGCTAGACAACCTCAAGTTGAAGATGGTGATGTTACAAATAACTCAGCAATCCTATATAATACCTATAACTGGTTTTCCTGCTAAACGAGAGCTTCTGTTGACTTATGCAGTTACAGGAAACACCTGCATAACTAGCACCAATCTCAGATCAACAACTGTTCGGATGATCTTGGGGCCTGAAGCTGTTAGTCTTGCGATTTTTCCTTCCTTAAATTTGAACCATTCTTCCTTTATACACTTTCTGTGCTTAAATTTAGTTTACAATAAAGAAGATTATTCTGTTGTTTGTTGAGGTTTCATGGAACTGTCGAAGGATTCTCATCCAGAAGCACCTCTCGATGCTACACTCGATCAGATATGTAATGAGAACATCCAGCTGTTCATGAGGTAACATAAGGATTGCTCAACTAGATATTTTACATGTTAGTTATAAACTTATAATCCCATGCTACCTCCCTGAACAAAGATTTAAGGCTTGTCTGGATTTTAGGTACGTTCATGCTACCGTATAGGGGATGGTTAGAAAAACTATAAAATAGCTTTACATCCAGAAACTCTTGTAGTTTCTAGGGTGCACACGTCGCTATATTTTACTCATCATATTCGCTTCATCACCATATTGTTGGACCATCTGAATAATTCCTTATATCGCTCTTTCACGGCTTCCTAATATGTATTTGAACATTCTATACAGATGCGAGGAGTACAAGAAGAAGCACGATGAAATGACACAAATGGTACATAACCAATTATCTTATCATGTTACGAGTAGTTCCAGCAGACATTATTTGTGACAGAAAATGATAATCTTTTCTCGATTTTCAAATGAAATAGATAGAGAAACTGGAGGAGTTGGAGCAAACAAGACAGAAGTCTGCTAGACTTTCTTCTCACTTGGAAATTCAGAGGAAGGAAGCATTGTTAATACGAAGATAGTCGTCGCTTAGATGGTTCTGGTGCACCTCAACACCGGAGACGATTTCTCTCTCTCTCTCTCTCAGCTAGAAAGAGGGATTGAGAGAGCGTCCATTTTCTCTTTGAGTAGAACGAATGAAAATGTAAAGTTTACATAACAGTTAGAGATGAATATGCTTGGATGAGACCTGTCTCACGGGTCACATTATGTGAGACAGACTTTCATCCAATTTATTTTATCTTATATTTAAGCTAAATTAAAATATCTACATCTGAATTTTCTAAATAAGATTCGTAGAATTGAAATTCAGGAGATGTTCTCATGATGTTTAAGAGAGTGTCTCATCAAATAATAGTTACTTACAAAATGGATAGTTATATTATTGTCACCTCATTTAATACCACAGGTCAAATATCTGGAATTTTAAGTCGTAATTTCCAGTTGAAAATTACATTTAATAACAAACTCAAACTAATCCGGACAACTAACATTGAGATGTATGTTTTCGTGTTTAAGAGAACATAAAATTATTATGAATCTGGAGTGTAACAATTAATTTTGTGTGTATATATTTATGTATTAATATATTTACTTTACATTATATCATCTCGGATTGAATATTATGGTTGGTACTCACTGCAAAACTTTTGTAATTTCTACAAATAAAACTAGAAAAAAATCAAATATAACTAGAAAAAAGTTAGGGAAATAATATGCAAAAAGGCGTATAATTTGAATAAGAGAGCAAAATTAACCATTAATTCAATTTTCCGTGGTCACCTAGTAATTTATGAATAGGTGAAGGTGCTGCCAGCAAAAATGAGAACATGTCCGAACTGTAAAATGTCGGGTCGGTTTAAACCGGGTAGATATTGACTCCGAAAAGTTGACTATATAAAGCGTCGTCGTCTCTCTCTCGAGTCTAGACTGAAGCAGAAGACAGGCCGAGGAAAAGAGGACTATGGAAAGCTTCCTGCTTTGCAATTGATCCATCAATTTTTGGTTTTTTGCTGAAATATTTCCTGATTAGTATCAGTGAAAAGCGGGAAAATTCTGAAAACCAGAGGAAGTGAAGATGAGGAAGCGAGATTTAGCAATTCTGATGCTCTAGGCGTTCGCAATTTTCTTCTCTCCACAGGTATCGCTGCAAATGTGCAAAACCCAGCTTAAACCCTAGCTTAATATTTTTGCAGTTAATTGTCATGAAGTTGGTTGATTTAATGCATTTTCATTTCGTGTATTATGGGGAGTAATACTTTGTTGGTTAACAAATGTAGCACGAGGGCGATTTTTCGTTCAAGGAGGCGTGGTTCCATCTGGCCGATGAGTATCCAATTAAGTACAAGGCTGATCGTCTCCCGCTGCCCATTGTTGCCGATCTGAACGGCGATGGAAAAAGGAGATTCTCGTGGCTACGCACGACGCAAAAATCCAGGTAACCTTGAGAAATGTTTTTCAATTCTGTTATTCTAAAGTGTGTCGTGCTTATGTCAATCGTATTAATTGAAGTTAATTTTGGGTTGTTAATCGATGAGGGAAGTTTCTGTAATTCTGTTTGACCATCGAAATCTTGGGAGTGTAGTGTAATGGGTTAATGGCTATTAAATTTTACTTAAACATATCTCGAACAGTGCTGCCTCTCTGTTGGTTTTCAATTTTTTGAAGATTTCATTGTAAAATATCAATCTTTTTAGCTCAAATGAATCCTGTCATGGTGACTGAATTATGGTGTACATTAGGCATGTTGTTATAGCCATGAACGAATCCAGAATGATGGCTAATCATCAAACACTGTTTTAGTTTCTATGGGCATGACATATCTTTTCCAGGCCTTTCTAATCTTCAGAAACTGCCAGCTGCTAGGTTTTAAGTGCAATTTAGGTAGAACTTGCAAAGAACTAATATTCATCCTGATTCAATGCTTGGAGATATATATATATATATATATATATATATATATATATATATATATATATATTCAGAAGTAATGTTTTAAGTTAATGCCCAGAAAATAAATAAAAGACATCACATATGCCTTCAACTTTTTAATATATATATTTTTTCGCATCGAAAGTTAATTGATGTCCTTTTCCAAAATTGACTATGTGTTGATTCTGCTATTAGGTTTTAGAACCTCATGCAAGGCGTGTGGATGAAGGCTTTACTGAAGCGCGGTTGCTGGCAGAGGTCTCTCTTTTGCCTGACAAACTCCGCATTGCCACAGGGAGGCGTGCTGTGGCAATGGCTACTGGAGTTATTGAAAAGAGCTATTCTAAAAGTGAAGCAAGGAAGCAGGTGTTGGTTGTTGTCACATCAGGCTGGTCTGTGATGTGCTTTGATCACAACCTCAAGAAGCTTTGGGAAGTAAATCTGCAGGTGCATAAGAAGGCCTACTCTAGATAGTTACACTAGATAATTATTTTGTTGGATACTTTTTCCATTAAGCCAACGTCTGCGTTCTTCCATCCATTTACTCATTTTGCCGTTTGACAGAAGGATTTTCCTCACAAAGCTCATCACACGGAGATTTCCATCTCAATTAGTAATTTTACGTTGAAGCATGGGGATTCAGGCTTGGTAATTGTTGGGGGAAGAATGGAGATGCAGCCTCATGTATGTTGCTTATCTTTACCAAGTGTACTTAATCAAAAAAGCAGAAATATCTTTGAGTTACGGAGTTCTAGTTCAGATAGTTTTGGCTCTACCAGAATTCAGGAGGCTTTCCTTTTTAATGCCATCAGAATATGAAATTATACTAATTTCCTAATTGTGTGTGGAAAACTTAATTGTACATATATAGCTGTTTAATTCTGAATTTACATATGAGGATATGCAGTCTGTTCTAATAATAGATCTCAATCCATAAAATCTCAAATAATCTGGATTTCCTTAAGCCTGTACCTACACACTTGCCTTTTCTTCTCTCATTGATTTTTGAATAGCGATGATTTACTGAAAGATGGAGTGGTATTTGACAATTATCATCCTTTGTAAGTTATTGAAATGATCTTCACGACTTAGTTGTTTTGTTTAAGAGTCTTGAGTTTTGGAATGTTCATCCTACCATTTCTTTTGTTTGTTGTGGCATTCTATATTTACTCCAGTTCCATTTGCATTAGCTTCTTGATGTTTCATACATTTGTATGCCTCCGTTTAAGATGTTTTTTCACAATAAATATCTTGTTTCATGCTGGAGCTGTTACTCTGTTGGATGCCTTATGTGCATTTTACGTTTTGCTTTTACCAGTTGCATGTTGATCCTTTTGAGGAGATTGAGATAGCTGAGAAGAATGCTGAGGAGCATAGAAGAAGTGCCACCGAAAAGGATGCAAGAACAATAGACATCTCTCTGAGGCCTAGTTTTTATGCTTTTAATCTTTCTTTCTTATCATCAGTGTTTAATTAGTCAACTCAACCTGGTAAATGTTGAGGGTGTAATTATCTGAGACCATACTGCAATTTAGTTTATGATTGAGTTGTTCTCCAATCCTCTTCCTATATTTCCCCTAAGTGTTTCGTTTGTTCCACTATTGTGTTCCTCTAGAACTAGGCTGGGCCAGAAGTCACAAAATAAACTAAGGAGCTGTTGAAGAGCACTCCATTTTGTTGCTATTTCCAGAGACAGATCTCCAGCTGTGATAATTTTACAATATTCCTTGTTTTCTGAGTCTTCCACATTTCTCCTTATACTATCTAGTTCAAAATGTTTCGGAATTAATACACATTTTGGCTCATTTTTCTCCTACCATCATATCTTTTCACCCAAAATATCCAATAGAAACAAGAGGAAAATATAATGTGTTCTGATTAGAATTAAATTAAATTCTTAATAAGGGCAATGTTTTGTAATTACAATCTTTGATAAATATCTGTAGATTACAGGCTGCATTATAGATTTAGTGATGCTTAGTTCTTATGCTACTCCACTCATTCGAGGATTCTTGCTGCTATTCACAAAGGCTTCAACTGATCTTTGGAGAGCTGTTCCTGGTCTTTTGTTGCCTTTTTTCTTTTATGTGCTAATCTTTTGGTGTTGCTCTAGAACTGGTTACAGACAATTCTCAATCTTGAGAATTTTCTAGAAAAAATTGTTCTAATAAAGTAATAAATGAACACAATGTGTTATATTGTGTAATACCTTGTAGACAACCAAGTGTAACTCTTTATTATGGTTTCACTTTGTTCAGTGTCAGCCTTATAGCACTGAATTTAGAATAAAGTCTATTGATGTATGATTATGGAAGGCAAACAAGCATAACCACTTGTTAATATACTTTTATGGTTGAAGTTCTAACTTTATATAGATTGAAATTACTCTGGTTTATATTTTTGACGTTCATCCTGAAGATAGGTTGGTTGTTTTATCTAGTTGAATGGAAAGTAAGACTTTATCCACCAAGCATCTTGGAATTGTTTGATTTCATCAATTGTGTCATTATCATCTTTTTGGGTCATGTTAATTGTTACTCGATCATGATCTTTGTAGATATACTTGTATAAATATTTCACAGCTAGCACTCCGGAACATATCTCAACGTTGATATGGCAATTATATCTACTTAAGAGGTATGGATTGTATGGTACTACGCATTGATTGTCGAGTTGTGCATTACATACATTAACAACAATGCCTGTTTTTCTTCTTTTGTAAATGGGATATCCACCTTTGTCTTGAATGGTGAATTCACAATATGCTCGTGGGTAGTGATATTTACATTTTCCTTTGGACATACATGAATTTTTAGGGTTTTTATCACCACACGGCCCATGAATCATGTCTTCTTACTAATTCATATAGTTCTGGAAAATTTACTTTATCTGTAGGAAGTATAATTATTATAATTATTTACATGCATTTGTTTCTTTGATCTTGTGGTTTTTTTTCTTCCCATCATTTAATGATATTTAGTTTTTTTTTTTTCAAGTGTATTAAAGTTAATGTGATTGGTCTTTAATTTTCATTGAAGCATATTAAAGTTAAGTGTAATATATAGCATGTAAAACCCAAATAATTAAAAACCAAGAACATGAATTTGAGATTCGTTAAAAATGTAGAAAAAATACTATTGCATTAGATTAATAAAGTCGGGTTCTTCTATTCCTAAGAAATAAAAATTTAGAAAAAAAATCAAATAGTCAAAATAATAATAATAATAAATTTCGAAATTCTGAAACCAAAGATAATAAGTTTGTGTATTGACTCCTAATTATATATTTTCTTGATTGTCTTTTGTGTCTTACTCTTCTTTTTTCTTGGGATTAAATTTATATTTTTTATCATTCATTTTTATAGAAGATAAATTACTTACTCTTCAATTATGATTGTGATTTTCCTTACAAATCTTTGGTCCTCCTTTTCAAATTTGAACAATTATACTTTCATTTACCCTTGTTATTGCATATATCTGTCCGACCCATCGATGAAAAAAATCCTCCATTTCCTTAATTTACGCAATCTATGATTGTTGAAAAAGTTTTATGTTGTTCGATATTTAGGTTATGTATAGCTTCTTAATCTTGTTTAGGTATCTCAATTCACATTTCATATCAACTATCTTTTTAGGTAAATCATTTTTTACGTAAGCTTTAATAATAATTAGGAACATTCGCAAGATCATATGAACTTGTGTCTTTTCCAATGTTGTTCAAGAAAAAAATTGAGCTTTTCAAAGTACTCGAAACTTATAAGGTGTCACTCTCTTTTGAAATCAATAGACAACACTTCAAAGAATGTATTCGATAAATACTTTCGCATATATTGGTGCACAATACACTAAAATTACTGCAAACAATCTTTGCAATTCATATGACATTTGAAAAACAGAACTTCATTCAAACATTTTATAATATTTTGATCAACTTCCAACAAACCTCTTTTCTGTACGTCTTTGAAAGCAGTACATTGTCTACCATACATCATCAACAAATATTCAAACGATGTTGGTCCTTTTACATGATTTATGAATAACCTGAGATGATATGTTTCTTCTTCTACTGGATTTGTGGGACTTATACATCCAATTACACCATCTTTCTTTTTGTCCTTCCAACATTTTCTTTGTATATCTTATACGTAATGCTTAGGAAATGCTCAGGAAATTCTCTATATTTCTTCACTTATACGAAACATTGTGAAATACAAAGTGAGCATTGTTTTGGAGGCATGATCATATGTTAAAATATTTTTTAAATTTTGATTTACCCAATAAGTTAAGCTTTGTTGGTTGGGTAGATGTAGTTGTAAGTTGATAACTGAAAGAGATATTTCATATAAATTGAATTAAAAAATTATATCCACATTGGTTCTTGAATAGAGACCCACAGAGCATCTTTGAATTGTTTGATTTCATCAATCGGATCCTTATTATTTTTTTCGGTAGGTGTTTGAACATTATACAATTTTTCTTTTATTTCATTCTAGAATGGATTGCAAGTCATCATCATAAGAGACTTTGTTTTAATACTAAAGAATTAAGATATCTTTGTCATTTTGGTCCACTAATAAATGTTGATGGAAGAACTTTTTTTTTTTAATTTCACCACCTCTGATTTCTCCTTTGAAGACATTATTCATGATTCTTTAATATAACTCAACTTGCATATTGATTTGGTGGCGTCGAAAATAATCTAATCTTGTTCTCCAATTTTATATAGTTGTCTACTACATATTGTTGCAACAGTTCGACACATAAAAGTATTGATTGGTATGGATTTCTAATATGAATTTTGTAGCAACAATTTCTCTACATGAGACTTTTTTTTCCATTTTATTTCTCAACAACTAACAAATTTAAACAACATAATTAGTTCTTAAAATTCTTAGGTGTTGTATTTAAATAAATATATTCATTTAACATTCATACCGTGTTGTTCTTGAGAAATCATGTCTTTTGCGGAAGAAATTTTTTGGTATTGTCAAGATATCAGTAACACTTTGAATATTAACTGAAATCAAATAAAATTATAATAAGAAAATTTAAAAGTTTAAATAATCTTTATATGTTTGTACATAAGTGAGAATAAGAAACAAGATGAAAACAACCAAATGTAAGAAAACCAGTAATAATAGAAAGATGTACTTTGTTCTTGTTCAATGTTTTTCGTTGAATTCTATTGGATCCATGTGGTTTAAGTTTTATGATATCTTGATGTCAAGCCGTTTCACCCCTCGATATCAAAGTTGATATTGTAATGAGTCATAACATCCATAGAAATACATTATTCTATGTCTCTTATTAGAAAGAGTATGACCAATAATTGTATGAACAAAAGTTTTTTAAAAATTCAAACGTCTCTTCAGATTCAAAAGTAAACATATTCAATACTTCAATTGGATCTTCAATAGTTTTGTGAACTTAATTTTTTCATTATTACAGTAAATTGTAGGTGATTCGTACTCAAATCTCAAAGTTACGTAATGAATGCTTTCAAACACTTCCTTTTTATTTTGTGTTTTAGAAATAAATTCATAAATTGATAAAACTCAAGTGGGTGAATGTGAAATCCACTCATTTTGATCAAAAAATAGTTCAAAATGAAATTAATTGATTTCAAATCCGCATCTATACAAACACCACCAATGAATATGCTGCGGGGAATTTCACATCCTCCTCAAATTCTTGCATCCAAATGGAGCCTAATATAATTTGATGAAGGTGGATTTGGATGACTACTCCTTATAATGCAATTAAAAATATTAAATTACATGGTAAAATCTAGGATTTTTAGAATTCTATAAGAATTAGGATTAAAATTCTAATATAAAAATACTAAATTAGTCCTTAGAAATTGGAGAGTAAATGGTTTTACTTTTATAAAAAAAAAAAAAGGTTAAAAACATTTTCCCATCTGAACTATACGTGAATTTTTGTAGAAAATTTAACATATTTTTCTTTATCGTATGAACTTTAAATTTGAATCATTTTATAATATCAGACAAATCCTAACAGTACATATGTTCAAAATCAATGATTAAAGTTATTCAAATAAAATAATATTAAATTACTATCATAACCTTAAATAATATAATTTGGTGAAGGTGTATTTGAAAGAATACTCCTTATAATGCAATTACAAATATTAAATTACATGTAAAAGTCAGGATTATTAGAATTCTATTAGAATTAGGATTAAAATTCTAATATAAAATTACTAAATTAATCCTTCAAAATTGAAGAGTAAATGGTTGCTTTTATTAATAAAAAATAAAAAACAAAGAAAGGAAGAAAAAAAAAACAAATGATGCCGTAAGAAACGGGAGAAACATAACTAAATTATTATAATATTATATGTGCAAATAATTAGCTACCTTATTATAAACAGAGTCATGAAATAGTGCTATAAAATTATTAAATTTTTCCTTCAAAATTTCCAAAGGAAATACGAAAGGTTGATGGCCTGCTTTTAGGGAAATAGTTTTGTTATTTTCTAAATGTATATATAATATATATGACACTCAATCACATATTCATTTCGCAAGAAAATTTGGTTTATTTTATTGAGAGTACAAAATTTTCATGTTTTTTTTATTAGTTTGACGGTATTGATTTATATCGATTGAGCATGGTGCAATGAATCTATAAATTTAATATATGTTTTTCATATATTTAATCTCTTTGTCTGTCGTTAGTTACAAAAATAAATATAAATATTTAAGTACGGGGCAAGAGATTAACAAAAATATAGAAAGTAAAATGTAGAGGGTAAAAACCAAAGAAGATGGAAGAACAATGGAAAAAGGCCAAAAAAAAAAACTGAAAGTGCAGAGACAAATAATGCATTTCTCCTATATTATACTATTGAATTCTATTTTACAATTTTATGAATATATTATGGTATTATCATCTTATGTGTATATAATACATCATTTTGTATCACTTCATTTTATTCCAAATAAATACAAATTTTGTTGTTACATAATTATAAATAGATAAAAGAATATTTAATTAAGTGAGTTATAAATAGGTTCCAAATATTATTAGAGAGCAAGTAGTTGAGCAATCACAGACATAGAGTCAAATGAACATATTTAATATTTTTGGAGTAATAAAGTCAAAAACTATTTTAAGCATTTTGCAGTTACGTGCAAGACATATATCTACTGCAGAACTATGTATTTTTAATCCTTGTCTTCGATTTTTAGTGACTTTTAATGATTAATTATATAGTTTTTTCATATAGTATTATAAATAGTCAAATGCAATAATTTGTTAGATATGTTTTTGGATTTCAAGAAGAATAGAGGTTCCTATTTGTTTTGTTGCTCGAGGAAATGTTAAATACCAACGTCCTCTTATAAATTGTCACCCAATATTTCGGAAATTGATAAAAGTACACCCGAATGCCACCTAGCGAATAGAAGAAAAGGCAGGGGTAAAATGGTCTTTTAACATGTTTACATCGTTGAGATATTTAACTAAAGTGTAAAATACTATACTTTTCAAAGCTATTATGATGACTAAATCCATAAAAGAGAAAAACATTGTACATAAATAAATTACATAAATGCATCAAAGGTTGTAATGGATTGGAGTGAACCACATGATCCCTTCTCCATAAATCGAAACGAGGGAATGTTCTCTTTTTAGAATCGTAGATCCCAACTATCGTATCCAGGGCTAAAATTCAGGAAACTCAGAGGTTGGCAATGCAAGCGAGTGGTTGAGTCCAACGAACATGGCTTGACCATTGTTTTGTCGGCAATAATAACAAGATATTTCTTCGGCCCCTACACGATGTAGCGTTTTATTCTGCACCACTTTCGCACCTTATTATGCTTCACACAATCGAGATCCGAGATAAATGACCAATCCTTCTCACCTTCAAACTCAAGACTATCATTCTTGGATTCCTTCCAAGAATCTAATTGTTCACCATCCTCCTCCCAATCCTCCTCCAAGTCCCAATCATGCAACTTACAATCCTTGAGGTATCAATGTTTAAGTGTGAGCTTTATGAATTATTAAGACCTTTTTAGGAAAATTATTAAAATCCGTTGTAGTCTAGTTGGTTAGGATACTCGTCTCTCACTCCAGAGACCCTGGTTCAAGTCCTGGCAATGGAATCTTTTATTATTTTCTCTTTTTTTGCTTTTTATTATTTTCTCTCTTTTTGCTGTTATCTAATTTCAAAAAATTTCGAAATTTCATTAAGCATTAAATTCTTTCGAATGGATAAGAAAAATTACTAACAATATATATTTATTATAAAAGATAAAGAAGAAATCCAAGAAAATGAGTTTGAAACCCCTTTGTTTCAAATAAATATATAAACTATATATTGGCTTATAAACCCTTAACATTCAAGATTATTTAGATTTTCTGACTTTTAGAATTTATTTCAACCAATTTGACTTTCATTCATAAAAACAAGTGGATTTGATTTTTCATTGTCATAAAAATAATAATAAAAGTCAATGTTTTCTGATATTATTCTCTTCATCAAGTGGAATATCTAGATAAGGCCTTTACCCCAAGTTGTTTGAGAATTGAAACTATATGCTTTTTATTTTCTTTATAGTATTAGAGTTTTAAATTGATTAAGTCAATAAGTCCCTATTATTTATTATATAGATAGATTTGAAAAAAAATCAGAAAGAAACGAAATAAAGAGAGGAAAATGCGTAGACCCTAATAAGATAAGATAAATGTTCACTGAACAAATCAATCTTTAATTATATGTTATGTATGATAAATTATATTGTATGCAATATCTATCGTTAATTTATATATGAACATACATATATTGATATGTATATGTAAAAGTGAAGGATATATAAATGCATTATATATCGAGTACACCATCTATGATACCAACAACACACATTCAAACTGAAAATATTAAACATTTGTACACAAATTACTTCACTTGTTTGCTTCTCACATAAGGGATATGCATTTATATTTACAATTTCTTACATATATATTTTTATTTATTCTAACCTACTATTGTATTTTTCAGTTCTAGAACTTTTAAATTTAATCTTAAGAGTGTTGTCCAACACACACAAGGAGGAAATATAAAAATAAGTAAAGATCCTCGTACAGGAAGCGTAGATAGCAAAGTAGATGGAATCGGGCTTCAACTTCATGCCTATATTTATGCTAAATACAACTGTTACATTTCAGTATTTAATATTTAAATAATAATATCTGTATCGATTTAATACCCAAAGAAAATATACACAACCTCAAGATATGATGATGATATGAAGTCTGTTCCAATAGTACTGAATTGAGAATTGGTTATGGAGCAAAACTACTTAACTTTATATAGAATGAAATTATTCTGGTTGGTTGTTTTGTCAGGTTGAATGGAAATTAAAACTTTATCCAATTATAGGATATTATTGCTATCAAACTCTTAATACGCTTATCATATTATTGTTTCAAACAAATACCTGTCTCTAATTATATTTTAATCATTAAAGTAAAATTCTTGCAAAACCACAATCCATACATTGACTTGTGAAAATTGTTTTGGATCGAAACTACTCTCATAATAAATTATTCTTAAAACAATTACTATATAAGTGACTTTCAGCTCTCATATAAAATGAAATCATCAACAAAAGTATATCTCAAAATTTTTAATCTGATATCGTTATGAAAATTCTTTTGTTATTTTTTTAAAGGCCTAATAGCCAAAAAAATCCAAACATTTGTAGGTTTTTGCTATTTTAGCCAATTCTTTAAATTTTGTCAATTTGTCCATAATTTTATCATTTAGTAGCAATTTTAACCAATTTCAAATTTTAGTCAAAATTGATAACATGTCTCTTGACTAGTTTCCACATGGATCAAACTTCAAGTATAGGATATTGGTGATGTGTACTAGAATATTGGTGATGTATACTTGAAGTTTGATCCATGTGGCAACTAGTTAAGAAACATGTCATCAATTTTGACTAAAATTTGAAATTGGCTAAAATTGCTACTAAATGATAAAATTATGGACAAATTGACAAAATTTAAAGAAGGGTGCGGCTATCCGCACCCCAAGCTTTACTTAACACACCCCAATTCAATTAGTTTTTAATTTAAAAAAATACAAAATAAGGAAATTCCTATATTACCCTTTAAAATTAAAAAAAAAAAATCATCCCCCATCTCCATTCCCTCCCGTCCACTGTTCTCTCTTCTCCCTGTTTCTTTTTTTTTTGGGTCATTTTCTTCTTCATATTTTAGGAATAATACAACAATATAGTGAAAATCATTTCATGGATCAATTAAATGTGTAAAAATCATGAAAAAATTGAATAAAAATCACATTAAGAAAAACAAAAAATCGATAAAAAAAAACAGTTTTGTTCGACCCTGGTAGGCCGAACACATAAAGGTGTGTTCGGCCACCGGGAGACAAACATATAGAGGTGTGTTCGGCCAGCCGACGTCGAACCTTTAAAAAAAAAAAAACAGTTTCGTTCGACCCTGATAGGCCGAACATGTCATAGTGTGTTCGACGCCTAATGACCGAACACACCTCTATGTGTTCGGCCTACCAGGGTCGAACGAAACTGTTTTTTTTTTTTTTTTACATGATTCCTACATTATATTCATGTATTTATTCAATCTGTAAAATGATTATTTGTTATTTCTCAAAATTTCAAGAAGAAGAGAGGGGAAAAAAAACAAGAAGAAGAAGAAGAGAAGGGTTGGGCGTGCTTGACGGGAGGGAGGGGAGAAGGTGAGAATTTTCCTTTTTTTTTTTTTTGAAATTTTCAAGGGTAAAATAGAAAATAAAATAATTTTGTATTTTTTAATTAAAATATGAAAATTTTGGGGTGTGTAAAGTAAAGTTTGGGGTGCGGATAGCCGCACCCTTTAAAGAATTGGCTAAAATAGCAAAAACCTACAAAGGTTTGAATTTTTTTGGCTATTAGGCCTTTTTTAAATCCTAATAAATATATATTTTGAGATTATCGTATAAAAAATATGAATCACAAGACACGTGACGAAATCTTAATTAAGTATCTTTGGGTATTAAAGTGATAAGAATCGTATTAAGATATTATTATTTAAATATTAAATATCGAAATGTAATCGATTTACCTTAAATAGAGGCGTGAGTGGAGAGAGAATTGGTTGATGGGTTCCTCAGCAATGCGATTATCCTGGATTTCTAGAAGAGGGTTTTTTGGTTTGAGATCCCCAAATCTATGGAACTCGCCGTGGTTGATGCTGCCTCGGGTATGTGAAGGCGACCACACGGTTTATAAGTTGTACAGTATTGCCGAGGAGAAAGTAATAAGTTTCAAGAAGAGACGGCGCGGTGGAGAGGAGGCGGCGAAATTGGTGGGATCGTCGCAGGGGTGGATTGCTCTGTTTGATGATCGGAATAAGCACGTGTTTCTCTCAGATCCAGTCGGCGGCGGCGGCCACGTCAAGCTTCCGGCGATCGACGCCTTGAGAGACAGAAACGGTAATAAGGTCGTGGTGGAGGAGAGCAGCAGCGTATCAAAGGTGATCGTGTCGTGGCCCCCGAATATATGTTTCAGTCGTGCGATGATGAGTCTCGACGGCGGCGCCAAACTAGCTGTGTGCCGCCCACGACGCAGCACCCACTGGACTCTGCTCGGCGACAACACGATGCACCATGATTTTGTGTATTCCGCCTCAGACCATTGCTTCACCTGCCTCGAAGATGGTAAGTTGCATGATTGGGGGTTGGATTATTGGGAGGAGGAGGGAGGGGAGAAGGAAATAGAAACCGGTAATCTTCATTTTCATTGTGAAGGTGTCAAAGATTGGTCATTTATCCCGGATCTCCCCTTAAAGCATATTAAGGTCGGCATGTGGTGCGGAATAAAGCGCTACATCGTGTGGGGGGCCGGGGCCGTGGCCGAGCAATATCTTGTTACGCAGTATATTGTCGGCAAAACAATTGGTTTTCAGGTTTATGAAATCGACAATCATAGAGGAAAGATTGTGGCCAAGAACGGGTCATTGGATGGTCAAGCCATGTTTGTTGGACTCAACCACTCCCTCGCATTGCCAACCTCTGAGTTTCCTGAATTTAAGCCCGATTCCATCTACTTTGCTGGATACGACGAGATTGGGATCTATGATTATAAAACGAGGACATTCCTGAATTTCGAATACCCTCTTGATCATGGTGAAGGGATCATGTGGTTCACTCCAATCGATTACAATCTTTGATCATGTGGTTCACTCCAATCGATTACAATGATTACAATCTTTGATGTTTTTCTTTCTTGCTTATTGTACTTTCTTTTTTCCTAATCTATGATCATGTGCTTCTCTCCAACCTACCATTATCATTTAATTTAAGTAGTGTTTTTCTCTTTTCTGGATTTAGTCATCACAATAGTTTGTTTCGTCGTGTGAAAAGTATATTGTTTTAGACTAGTGCTTTTCTCTTTCTGGATTTAGTCATCACAATAGTTTGTTTGGGTCGTGTGAAAAGTATATTGTTTTAGACTTGCTGAGAAAACTAAGCAAGCATGACCCCTCTTAGTACTTTTACCAAATTCCGTGGCTCGAATCATCATCAGATCCGTGGCTCAAATCATCATCAGTGGCTGTTGTTGATTCAGGCTTATCCTGTACATCACCGCCATTATGGTCTCGAGATTTTAGAAAATACATCCCTGTCTTCAAACCCCTAGACCAGCCATGAAAGTGGATATCAGTGAGCTTTTCCTGATTAGGTTCGTCCATATATATGCTTAAGCTTTGACTTTGGTCGATATAGCATCCCCGATCAACAGCCATATCGATCAAAGTTTGTTGATTGATTTCCCAAGCAATTCTGAACAAAGAGAAACGAATTAGCAGCATCTCGAAAACAAGAAAAACAGGAGTAGGCTATGGCACAGTGGAAGCATACTTGTAAATCGACTTAAGGTGATCAGGGACCTCATCGATCTTTTGAACAGAACCAAGTTCATCAATTAACCTTTCCTTCAAAGAACTCGACCAAAGACCCATCTTGGTCAAATCGTAAAAAAGATGGTTGTTAACCACAGCAAACTCCCCACTGAAAAAACATCAAAAAATAAAGTTTAGAATCATTGCAAACAAAAATCTCATAATTGAGATATATTGATAATGCTTTACCGGATGTGAATGTTGGAAGTGTATGGCTCGAAAGACTCCTTGTACCCAAATATTTGGCTTGTTAAAACAGTAGGCATCAGGGCAGTTAGAAGTGAATTCCTCACTCCATTTTTAGCAATCATTGCCCGAAGAGCATCCCAATCCCATCGATTTGAAGGGATCACGCCCCACATATCTGGCTGAATAGTTCCCTGAAACATACAACAATGTTTCAGACAAGAGAGCAAGAGAAAGTTGTTAAAGGCTCCTTCGAAGTTTACCTTGCTAATAGGACTGCCATCATACGTTTCATATGGGCCTTCCTTTTCAGCGAGTTTTGAAGATGCCTTCAATGAATGGTAGTATATAGTCTCGAAGATATCCTTATTCAACTGCTGCGCCTGCAATTGAGAATGCAAGCAACACCTTGCGTAATTCAGTCAAGTCAAGGAAAACACGTAGAAGAGCACGGCAGCTTTTTTACCTCGGGAGAATCAAATGACATCCCAAGCAAGATAAACGTATCAGCCAAACCTTGTACACCAATCCCTATTGGCCTGTGTCGCATATTCGATAGCTTTGCAGTCTCAACGGGATAGTTACTCACATCAATTATCTTGTCAAGGTTTGTAGTAACAGCTGCAGTGACCTGCACAATTATAGCAACAAAAAATAAATATCTAAAATCAGTATGTTAAGCTTACATGAACTGAAAAGGTAATTGAAATACAAATTAAAACACACCTCTGCCAATTTATCGAAGTCAAAGTATCGGTTTTCAAAACCAATGCTGCCAAAACAATTTGTTGCACTGGGAGAACCCTTTAAAAAACAAGACAGATTAATTTAGAAGGGGAATGAGTACATTAATTTTAAGAAATAACTATTCTATGTAACTCAATAGTGACCTTTTCAGTAACATATCGGGGTAGAACAATTGAC
This sequence comes from Scutellaria galericulata, assembly GCA_946896805.1. Taxonomy (NCBI): domain Eukaryota; kingdom Viridiplantae; phylum Streptophyta; class Magnoliopsida; order Lamiales; family Lamiaceae; genus Scutellaria; species Scutellaria galericulata. The sequence goes on from OX335794.1 coordinate 18,988,855, forward strand.
GCTTGACTGCAAACAGCAGTTTCTGTAGGACTTGAGTACTCAATGATCGCGGCACACAAATCAGAGGATTTTATGGTACCCAAGTTTTGCTGGTTGCTCTTCCTATTGCAAGTGTCCTAAAAATAAAAAAGTTGAGACTGTAGATCAGCCAACAAGTAACAAGACATAGTCAAACGAAGCATAAAATAAATTATGAATTCATAATCTACACTACCTTATAAAGCATATAAGGCATTCCGGTTTCAATTTGGGATTTACAAATTTCAAACCACACACTTTGTGCTTGCACAACTTTCTTGGCCTTTCCCTAAGTCCAAAAAAACAGAACTTCAGAAACCACTCTTCAATTAAAAAGCCATCATCATATGGCAAAATATACAGCATACAAGTCATTCTACCTCTCTCTCATATTTAGTGTACAATGCTTCAAATTCTTTACCCCAACAATCAGCTAATCCAGGAGCCTCATTTGGACAAAACAGTGACCATTGTCCATTCAATTGAACCCTATCCATGAAAAGATCAGGTACCCAAAGTGCATAAAAAAAATCTCTTGTGTGGTGCTCCTCCTAAGAAATAGAAAACAAAAGGAAAATTTATACATCGATGATGGTGCTTTCATAAACATAGTATTATAACATAACAGAAAATCTGTCTATCTTAATCATGTGCATAGTCAAAGAATATAGATATTTTTCTACTAAATTATCCCAAACAACACCTTTCCATGGTTTTTTCTCAGATTGAGAAAGTCTAAGACATCTGCATGCCATGGCTCCAGGTACACAGCAAAAGCACCTATTCTCATCAGTGACGGTAAAAGAAAATTAAAATGCGATATCAATACAAAATTTATGACATTGAAACAAAAGAAGCAATAGTGCGAACCTTTCCTCTTGCGACTTCCCTGATCCACATAACGAGCAGTGTCATTAAACTCTCTAAGCAGTGGAACAATGCCATCGGTTATTAATGTTTTCCCAACTATGTAATTTCCAGTAGCACGTAAGTTATGTATAGATACACCCATTCCTCCAAATGATTTATAGATAACATCACATTCCATCAAAGTATCAAATATGCCTTTTATACCATCCTTCTTCATACACACTAAGAAACTACTGCTCAGCTGCAACACATTAAAAAATAAATACACAAGTGTTCACACACAGCAAAAATCCTTTCAAAGAAACATAGAATTAATCACAGGCATTGTACCTGTGCCCTTGGTTTTCCAGCGTTAAGTAGAGTGGGATAGGCATGAGTGTACCAACGCTGAGACAACAGTTGATACGTTCTCAATACTGAATTGATATCGTCCTTGTGGATAGCTATTGCGACCCTCATTAACATGTGTTGAGGGCTTTCAATGACCTTCCCTTGGACCTTCAGAAGGTGAGACCTTACAAGAATTTTTAAACCAAAGCAATCATAGTCAAAGTCTCTGTCATATCTGATCCCATCGTCGAGAAGACCATAATTCTGTCGAGGGCAAAACAACACAGCATTACATGCAACAGAATTGAGGGCAAAACAACACAACATTATTAAATTGAACCAATATTACCTTCATTATGATCTCATAAACATGATCGCAGATCAGAGACTTTAATCCCGAAATCTCTTGGGAAAAAGGCCTTACGTTGGTGTGAATTTTTAAAATACTATGCCGATCAACCAACTACAATTCCAATAATTATAAACATAATCAAACAGCATGCACCAAAGAGCAAAACAACATACGATTCCAATAATTATAAACATAATCAAACAGCATGCACCAAAGAGCAAAACAACATACGATTCCAATAATTGTAAACATAATCTTACCCTCATGTTGTACGTCGCGGCGAAGCATCTCTGCTTTCTAAGTATTCCTTCGATTTCACCTGCAGTCAGCTCTCGTCCAAGGATTTTTTTCCGCGTTTTTATCATCCATTTCACCGTAGGTAGAGGACACCTGGGACCATGAAGGTCCAAGTGACTCGCAAACTGTAGACAAGAGGTGAATACTGAGCCACAAAAACATTCGATGGTACTATTGCCGATTTGTTTTGCACCATGATGAGCACCGGCGAACAAGTCGGTGGTCATAGATCGGACTAGTCCACCGGAAAAACGTTTTATGAAAGACCTCATGAGACTGGACATTGAGAAAATTGTGCTCTCTCTCTCTCTCTAAAAATATAAAATGCGTGCGCGAGAGAGACGGAGTTGCCAGCGCGCCAATTATACTGTACAGACACTAATCCTCTACGCCTCCCCAATTTCAATGAGTTGTCTCTCGTGAGATCACATGTGATCAAATTTAAGTATGTGTTTTCATATATAAATACATATATAAATATGTATTTTTTAAGTATATATTTAGAGTAAAGACATGAGTTATTCAAGTATGTTTTTTATAGCCATAAGTATGTCTTTTCTGCTATAAGTATGGCCGTGACATGTGCGACGGTCTCACATGAGTTTTTGTGTTTTTTTAATATAGTAATTTCAATTCTTTTTAAGTCTTCTAGTCTTTCCAATTTTAGTTTGAGCTTAAATTTAAATTTGTATATTCCTTCAAATTTTATTATAAAAACATATGTTTATTTCTCATTTAAAGGATGAAGTTTCTAATTGTCACTTATGAAAAGTAGATCTAGAATATCGAAGAATTAAACTTGAGGAAAAAACTTAAATGAAATCTATTTATTTTCGAAAAGAGATTACTACTTTTCTAATTTATCTAGTCTATAACTTGTTTTAAGATTTTACATTAAATAACATCCTATCATATATTTATTTATTATATTTTGTTTGAATGAATATTTATTTTAAAATTTAAAATTTTCAACCTTCGAAACCTAAATTGATCTGTTCTATTATACCCGAATTCCAAAGGAACCGATTCAATTTGATAGGCAATTTCGGAGAAGTTTTTTGGTAATTTCCAAACTTTAGAACAGTTTCAAAAATTATATTAAATTCGAATTGCTTTAACCGTGCTCACCCCCAATCTTAAGATTCTCATTTTTTTCAAATTTCTATTTACTATCCATCACTTTATTTCATAAAGTCTAACATGTTTTGTAATTGTTTATAAAAAATTTATTTCGAATTCAATGGTATTTTACGTCAATAAAATGTAGAAGGCGCACTCCACTTGTCACAATGTACTAAATATACTTACAAAACATTTTAAATAATCTCTAAATTTTCTTAAACTATTTTTCTCCAAACTTTTAAGTCACCATTTTTCATATATCTTTGTTCAATTAAAATTAGGAGCTTAAATTGAAGCATATCACTAGTGTCCATAATTATACATGTATATCTTTGTACATCTCTATTATAACTTACTATTTTTATTCATTTTCAATTCTAATCATATTGTATCTCTTGATTAACTCGTTATATATTTTCCAATAATTATAAATAGTATTCATAATTCTATTTATATTTCCTCTCTTTATAATGATCACAATAGTCTTTTTATTGGATTCATAGCTTTAATTGGAAAAATTGGACACTTCATCACATGAAATTAAATTGTTTATGAAATAAATTAGTTTCATATAATAACGTTTTTTTTCTACCACCGCCGAAGTCGTCGATCTCGACAGCAGCGACGAAGAAGGGCGGCGGCGGCGGAGTTTATCGAGCCAAAAGTACTGATAACAGTAAACCCTCATATGCCGTGAAATTGCAGAACAAGTCACCTGCCGGAAATACAGCTCAGCCACTCGATAATCGAAGTTTCTGGAAAGCTGGAGCTTATGAAATTGCCCCCGCAAGACATACTCTATTTCAAGGTTTTTATTTTATTATTAAAATTTGGCACTCCTTTCGTAGTTATTTATTTATTTATTTTTTGTGTGGAAGTTTTAATTATGAAAAAATCGTGGGGCTCATACTGTAATGTGAATTGTAGATGGTCTGGAGCCTGCACTTTGCGTTTGTGGATTCAATGTTTACCATAAAAATCGTCTCATCAGGGTACGCATTGGTATTCAGATGTAATATCAAATCCTTTTGGTTCAGCATTTCAAATAATTATGTAATTTGATTTGATGTATGGTCATTGCTTAAGTTGGTGGTAAAAACTATATCCTTCATATTCTGAGTTTCTCTTGAAGAGATCTTCACCAGCAAAACATAATGAAAATGAAGTAGTAAAACTTTCCAACACAAAATATATATGTGCATGAATGCTCCTCAAATTGTTGGTCAGATTTTCGACATCATAACAGCCGTTTTGGAAAGTCATTGGGGATTGCACTTCTAGAGCAGATGGTGTTGTTGGTATGCTTACTGATCCAAAGTGTATTTAGTCCTACTTCTTTTTCTTCTTCCTGTGCTACTAACTTCTTGTGTTCAGGTGTTCTTGAGGCAAACTTCATAGAACCAGCACACGATAAACAGGATTTTGAGAGGTCAACTATGTTTCTCAAACTGGAGTCGAGGTTGAAACAAATGACTGTAGACTACTGGTATCCTTCCTATACTTATTTTTCTTCTTTTTTTTTTTTGATTTAATCTGTGGTTGTAGTGTTATACTGTTATTGTCTAATGTCTGTTTCACCTGAAACTCAGAGTTTTGTTACGTTTTGAGCTAGATTTTCTTTATAGTTCTTCCTTTTGTAGACTGGCAAAGATAGAATCAGTCAGCGCACTCTTAAAATGTGTTGCAACAGAGAAAAAGACAACACATACGACCCAACTTTTTTTTTCACGTTGAAAGTTAATCGATGTCCTTATCCAAAATTGACTAGTGTTGATTCTGCTATTAGGTTTTAGAACCTCATGCAAGACGTGTGGATGAAGGGTTTACTAAAGCGCGGTTGCTGGCAGAGGTCTCTCTTTTGCCTGACAAACTTTGCATTGCCACAGGGAGGCATGCTGTGGCAATGGCTAGTAGAGTTATTGAAAAGAGCTATTCTAGAAGTGAAGCAGGAAAGCAGGTGTTAGTTGTCATCACATCAGGCTGGTCTGTGATGTGCTTTGATCACAACCTCAAGAAGCTTTGGGAAGTAAATCTGCAGGTGCATAAGAAGGACTACTCTAGATAGTTACACTAGATAATTATTTTGTTGGATACTTTTTTTCTATTAAGCGAGCGTCTGCGTTCTTCCATCCACTAACTCATTTTGCTGTTTGACAGAAGCATTTTCCTCACAATGCTAATCACCAAGAGATTTCCATCTCAATTAGTAATTATACATTGAGGCATGGGGATTCAGGCTTGGTAATTGTTGGGAGCAGAATGGAGATGCAGCCTCATGTAAGTTGCTTATCCTTACCCAGTGTATGTAATCAAAAAGCAGATTTATCTTTGAGTTATGGAGTTCTAGTTCATATAGTTTTGGCTCTACCAGAATTCAGGAGGCTTTCTTTTTTAATGCCATCGGAATATGGAATTGCCTACAACTTGAGTTCCCAACTGTGTGTGGAAAACTTAATTGTACATATATAGCTGTTTAATTCTGAACTTACATAGATGATATGAAGTCTGTTCCAATAGTAGATCTCAATCCATTACATCTCAAATAATCTGGATTTCCTAAAGCCTGAATACACACTTGCCTTTTATTCTCTTATTGATTTTGAATACCGATGATTTACTGAAAGATGGAGTGGTATTTGACAAGTATCATCCTTTGTAAGTTCTTATTGAAACGATCTTCATGACTTAGTGTTCTGTTTAAGAGTCTTGAGTTTTGAAATGTTCATCCTACCATTTCTTTTGAGTCTTGAGTGGGGTGATTGCGCCATGGATTGTAGTATCACCATCAAACTTAATCCCCTCTACGCGATTGTAGTATCACAACTATATTTTTATTGATTCCTGAATATGAATGACTTAGCTCAAGTGTGTTTTCTTTTGCGTTTGTCATTCATGTACCTTATGACTAAGTATTTTTCATATTCTGAAAACCTATCTGACTGTTAATATCAGGCACTTTATCATCCAGCTACATCTTCAAGGTGGACTTCATGCTGATATTAACGGAGATGGCTCCTCGATCACGTCCAGGTGATCTTTTTACCCAATTTATATGTTAATAACATCCCTTTCTTTCTCTCACAGTGGATTTTATTTAATCACTTTGTTGCATTTTATGCTTTCTCTGTAAGTTGTAACTTGAAAAGCAAACTAACTAATATAAATTTTTCAATGCATTGGAATATGAATTTGTTCTGATCCAAGCTGGCTTTTCATTTTTCTCTTTGTTACTGACAAGACTCACATGCTTCATCTTCTTCACAAGGTTGTTGGAGCAAATGGTGCTGAACAGACCATTGTTAGTTTGTAAACAATACGGAAGATGGAGTTTCCAGCGTGGAGGCCACAACATACAAAGATGAGAAATGCTTCTGTGCATGTATGTCTATAGGCAAAGGAAAGAGGTGCAAAATTTGGTCCATTATTGAGCTTCATATGCTTTCGGACTCTCCTATACCTCAAAAATATCTGGCATCGTTTTCATCTTAATGCACATCAAGGAACGATTGATGTAGAAAAAATACTTTCGAGTTTAGATGACCTGCAACAATCATGTAACCACAACTGTTTTTACGGCTACTTATAATTCCATCCCTTTTAAATTATGAGGGATATGCATTAAACAAGATAAGATTGATAATTACATAGTAATGAACATTGATTAGGACTTTAATATTAAATTTGAAAACATTAATAAATTTTAATTAAATCAAATTATATGAGAAGGGTTAAAATAGGTTCTACCCCAACCAAGTTGTTTGAAAATAATAAGTAGAAGGATTATTTGATTTTTTAATATTATTCTCTTTATCAAGTGGCATGGGAGGTAGACAATCTAGATAATCTTTCACCCCAACCAAGTTTGAAAATTGAAACTGTAGGTCTTTTATTGTCTATAGAGCATTAGAGTTTTAAATTGATGAAGTCCCTATTATTTATTTTATCCATAGATTTGAAAATTTCAGAAACAAACGAAATAGAGGAAAAGTTTTATGCATAGGTCCTTCTAATGATAGATAAGATAAAGGATGCATGTATTCACTAAGAGCAATGTACCCACAAAGCAGAGACTTATCTACAAAGAGAATCGATTGTTTTAAAGTTAAAGACAAACATTAACTTCACAACCAAACATTACATATATATACATTACAGTTGAGATACATTATGGAAAGAGAGCCAACTTCCATTATCATTAACCAGAGTAAGCATAAAACATACATAGTCATAACAGATGACCAGTTTCAGTAATTCTCTTTAAGTAAAAAAAAAAAAAATACTCTTTCTATAGAAATGTTAGAAGACAGCACAAACTCTTTCAAACATGTTGAGAAAGAACTGATACTCTCACTCTTACATTATAGACCTCTTAACTTCCACAAGCCAGACACTCGTCACGGTTAGCTAAAGAGCATACCATTTGGGCTAGCTTAGAATCATCATCATTGGCTGTTGCTTTAGGCTTATCCTGCACATAAACCACCATTATGTTTGGTTACATATATGAAGATAAGTTAACTCAGAATTAATAGAATTGATCAGCTACCTTGATCATGGAGGTGTCAACTGTGAATTTGATGGCATCAGCTGCAGCACGTGATCTTAGATAGTACATCCCCGTCTTCAAACCCTTTATTCAAAAGTATAAAACATGAGCAAAAGAGCAAAATGGACTGGGAATTATTTCAAAGGGTTGTGAGAAACAGTAAATGCAGTTTATGTTTACCCTAGACCAGGCATGGAAGTGGAGAGAAGTGAGCTTTCCAAAGTTTGGTTGGTCCATGTGGATGTTTAAGCTTTGACTCTGGTCAATGTAGCATCCGCGATCAACAGCCATATCAACCAATATTCGTTGTTTGATCTCCCAAACAGTCCTGAGCAGAGAGAAATGATTTAGCAATTTACCACATCAAAAACATGGAATAAAAATGAGTGGTTTGTGGCACTGTGGAACACATACTTGTATATCAACTTAAGATCTTCAGGGATCTCAGGAATCTTTTGAACAGAACCATCCTCGTAAATTATCCTGTTCTTTAGAGAAGGCGACCAAAGACCCATCTCGGTCAAATCGTAAAGAAGATGTTTGTTCACCACAACAAACTCCCCACTGAAGAGACCATAAACAAATAAAGTCTGAATCATTGCAAACAAAACATCACAATGCAGATAAATGAATAATGTTAGCAGGTTAAACCTTAAAACTCTGCGGCTGTAAATGTTGGAAGTGTACGGTTCAAAGCACTCGTTGTTCCCAAGTATTTGGCTTGTTGAAGCAGTAGGCATTGGTGCTATAAGAAGAGAATTTCTCACTCCATTCTTCGCTATCATTGCCCGAAGAGCTTCCCAGTCCCATCGATCGGAAGGCTTCACGCCCCACATATCTGGCTGAATAATTCCCTGAAACATACAACAATGTTTCAGACATGATTCCCATAAGAGAGCAAGAGAAAGTTGTAAAGGCTTCTTCTTCTAAGTGTACCTTGCTAATAGGACTGCCACTATATGTTTCATACGGGCCTTCCTTTTCAGCTAGTTCGGAAGATGCCTTCAATGAATGATAGTATATTGTCTCAAAGATATCCTTATTCAACTGCTGAGCCTGTAATTGAGAATAGAAGCAACACCTTGAGTAATTCAGTCAACTCAAGGAAAAGCACATAGAATAGCACGGCAGCTTTTTACCTCTGGAGAATCAAATGACATCCCAAGCAAGATAAATGTATCGGCCAAACCTTGTACACCAATCCCTATTGGCCTGTGACGCATATTTGATCGCTTTGCAGTTTCAACAGGATAGTAATTCACATCAATTATCTTGTTAAGGTTTGTAGTAACTATTGCAGTGACCTGCACAATTAAAGCTACAAGAAATAAATATCTATAACAAAAAATCACACGTATGTGTATGTTAGACTTACATGAACAGAAAAGGTAATTGAAATGCAAAGTAAAATGCACCTCAGCCAATTTGTCAAAGTCAAAGTATCGGTTTTTAGAACCTATGCTGCCAACAAGCTTTGTTGGTTGTGATTCCATGGGAACACCCTTGAAAAACCAAGACAAATAAATTTAGAAGGGGAATGAGTACATTAATTATAAGAAATAATTATCCCATAAGTTAATAATAACCTTTTCTCTAACATATCGGGGTAGAGCAATTGATGCCAGATTGCACACAGCAGTTTCTGTAGGACTTGTGTACTCGATGATCTCAGTACACAAATTAGAAGACTTTATGGTACCCAGGTTCTGCTGGTTGCTTTTCCTATTGCAAGTGTCCTGAAAATAAAAAGGTGGAGAATGTAGATCAGCCAACAAGTAACAAGACAAACATGGTTGAAAGAAGCATAAAATAAATTATGAATACATAATCTACACTACCTTATAAAGCATATAAGGAGTTCCAGTTTCAATTTGAGATTTACAGATTTCAAACCATATAGTCTGTGCCTGCACAACTTTCTTGGCCCTTCCCTGAGTCCAAAAAACAGAACGTCAGAAACCACTCTTCAATTAAAAAGACACCATCATAGCAAAATATACAAAACATAAGTCATTTTACCTCTCTCTCATATTTAGTGTACAAAGCTTCAAATTCTTCACCCCAACAATCAGCTAACCCAGGAGCCTCATTTGGACAAAACAGCGACCATTGTCCATTAGATTGAACTCTATGCATAAAAAGATCAGGTACCCAAAGTGCATAAAACAAATCTCTTGCACGGTGCTCCTCCTAAAAAATAGAAAACATAAGGAAAATTTATACAACATCAATGATGGTACTTTCATAAACACAGTATTATAGCACAACAAAAAATCCGTCCATCTTATTTGTAATCATGTGTACAATCAGAGAATATAGATATAGTTCTATTGAATGATCCCAAACAATACCTTTCCATGGTTTTTCCTCAGATCAAGAAACTCAAAGACATCTGCATGCCATGGCTCCAGATACACAGCAAAAGCACCTGTTCTCATCATTGACGGTAAAAGAAAATTAAAATGCAATATCAATACAAAATTTTTGACAATCAAACAAAAGAGGCAATAGTGCTAACCTTTCCTTTTGCCACCTCCCTGATCCACATAACGAGCAGTGTCATTGAACACTCGGAGCATTGGAACAATGCCGTTGGATAATCCATTTGTTCCACGTATATAACTTCCAGTAGCACGAATGTTATGCATAGATACACCAATTCCTCCAGCTGATTTGCTGATAACAGCACATTCCTTCAATGTATCATATATGCCTTCAATACTATCCTCCTTCATGCATACCAAGAAACAGCTGCTCAACTACAACCCATTAAAGAAAAATACATAAGTTCTCAAGCAACAGCAAAAATCATTTCAAATAACATAGAATTAACATCCATAACATAAGAAATCCATGAAGTATAAAATGGCAATCACTATGTAGTTTTCACTGTGATTATACCTGTGGCCTTGGTGTTCCAGCATTAAAAAGGGTAGGTGATGCATGAGTGAACCAACGCTGAGACAACAGTTGATATGTTCTTATAACTGAATCGATATCATCCTTGTGGATACCAACAGCAACTCTCATTAACATGTGTTGAGGCCTTTCAACAACCTTCCCTTGGACCTTCAGCAGGTAAGACCTTTCAAGGGTTTTAAAACCAAAGTAATCATAATCAAAGTCTCTGTCATATATGATCTCACTGTCGAGACGAGCAGAATTCTGTCAAAAATAAAACAAAACAGCATTAATACATTGAACCAAACAGAAAATCAATAGAATTGAGGTGAATACTAAAAACTCAATTATGAGGATCATCAATCAGCAAAACTTAAATTATCAAGGTACTACATTTTTCCTTTCTCTACATGTTCTGGCCCAATTTAATGCCACAAAACCTCTACATTACAAATGATTCTTATCAAAGAAATGAGGAAATATTAAAATTTACTTAACAAAAATTGCTAAAGAAAATTAATTTCATTCCCCTATCGATTAATCAGTCACATTTGGCTTTGAAAGAACTAACCTTCATTATTATCTCATAAACATCATCTGCAATGAGAGGAGCCTTTAACCCCGACCTCTCACTGACATGCTGGTACATCTCTTTAACCCTGCAATAATCATGCAGGTATGTAGTTAAGGAAAGAAATCGATGTTTATAGCCCCATATTAATAAGAAACTTCATTTATGGACAGTGTGATTCACTTACGTTTCAGAAAATGATTTCTTAGTGTTTTTGTGGAGATTTGAAACAGCAATCCTTGCAGCCAACTGCATATTTAGAATATTCATATCATTGCCAATGATCACAAAATTAAAAGGCACATTCAACATAACATGATCTTTCCAAATTTAAAAATTAGCATAAACACCAGTACATATATGAGCATTCAATTGCACAATCACATAATAACCACATAAAACTTTGGGGAAATAATGCCATAAATGGATATCCAAGATAACCAAAAAACATTTTCAAACCAGTGTTGCACAAGTCTAACAATCTTTTCTCTTCGTAGAATCAAAAAATAATACAAAACTCTTAAATGTTCTCAAGGAAAAACCAATTACATGTATGATCACAAAAAAACCAGACTTCACAACTGCAATTACATATGTGAAGAAATTAAAGTGCTTTTAAACAAAATCAAAATCAAAACCTCTAAAATCAATCAGAAACTAATCAGATCCCATATCAGAAAAGACAATTAAGAGCGCAAACAAGCAGAAACCGATGAGCAAAACAGAGAATCAAACTCACACAAGCATAATCGGGGTGGTTAGCTGTCATGGCAGCAGCAGTCTCCGCCGCCAACTCATCAAGCTGGCTGGTGGTGACGCCTTTGTAGACCCCTGCGCAGACTTTCTGCGACACCAAAACTGGGTCACAGTGCTCGCTGCTCAGCCCATAGCTCAACTTCTTCAACCTCGCAGTAATCTTGTCGAAGTGCACCGCCTCCTGCCTCCCGTCCCTCTTCACCACGTACATATTTCTCAGATAAATTGAAGCTTCCACTCACTGAGGACTTTCAACAAACAGACTGTGGGTATATCCACTGACACACAACAACTGATCTCCGTGCAGTATATATAGTCGCAGACAAAGCAATAAACAAATGGGGTTTCTATATATGCTTAAATAGCTCTAGGGTTTGAAGGATTTCCCTCTAATTCTGTGAATTTCGCGTGATTTGAAGTTTTCCCGCCCAATTCTAGAGAGAGAGAGAGTGGTGGCGGGGAATATGGAGCGGTGGTGAAAGGAGCATGTGGACCACCATTTATTAAATCAGTGAGTTGTTTGCCTTTTGGACCAATAATATTTTTTTTATTTTTTTATTTCCATTAGTTTATATTTTAAATGTTTGAAAATAATTAAATCCAAATTTCAAACTGCGTGGCTTCTCATGGAAGATTTAAGATTTTAAAACAAACGTTCTGCACACGAAACTCATGTTTTCATGATATTATTGTAATTTATATTAAATAATATCATTTGTTGTTTTATACGTTGTTTCGCAATTAAAAAATATATTTAAGTCGGATTGAATTACTTTTTATTCACTTTGAGTTTTACTATTAAAATTTATTTTATTTCTAATAAATAGTTATATATGTTATGTTGTGGATGAATGTAGTTTGAAATGTGCTAGACATATATGTTTAGGAAAATGCAGTATTTATGAGTGTCTTTGTGAAGAGTAACAAATGTATATTGGCACTCACAATTTATGGATGATCAAGAAAGTCGCAAGATGGAAAATTTAGATTTATTATAAATGTCTATATATGCTTATTTGGGAAACCGATTATTTAATGTCATTTCGATCAATACTTGTTTGATCGACAATTTCACACTTAATTTCAGATTATTTATTGATTTTCTCTTTTTTAAATTTTAACTCAATAAATAGACATGTTACAATGTTGAACACTTTTTTTTTTTTTTTATGATTATTCATTGTCAGTTTTATGGAGTAATAAATAGGACACAAATGTCACGTTTGTTTGGTGTGTTTTGGGTAGGTTAAGAGATTTTATTCATAGTTGATCCATATTTGCTTTATGTGTTTTAAGATCCATATTTATTTTGGTTCGGGTCAAAAAGGTGATGTTTGTATTTATGGTGGGTGGATTATTAAATCTGGTGGACATCTTGTTTCATGCACATTGTGAGTAGAGTTGTAAAAACGGGCATCCCGACCCAATGGGACATGTGATATAATCGGGTTGGGCCAAACCGACCGTTTTCTCATTGAACTTGTAAAACTGTAGCCCAGTCCAGTCCTACATGGGCCAACGGGCAAAACTAGACCGAACCCTTTTAAAAGCCAACAAACAATATATATCACTTACGACATATATCATAATAATTAATTCATAAGTTCAAAGTCTATATAGAATTAAAAAATAAAAATACGATAATACATAAGTTTATATTTCAAACAATAGTAGAAAGAGAATTATAAATTAGAAGATTAATAAGTCCTTCTCAAGTAGCTAGCTGTAAACTTAAAAAAAAAAAAAAAGTATTATTAATGATTCATAAATCTAAAGAAGATACAATAACTCCGCTTCTAAATTAAAAATAGAATTATAATTGAAAATAATATTGTGCTATTATGGAGTCCAACTAAGGAGCAACCCAATATATATATATATATATAATATTTCATGGGCCATTGGGCCGGCTTGAACCGACGGGTCAATTTGGCTCGAGTCCATCTGAGTCTCTAACCTATAAGGTCACTTGGACTGGGCCAAAATTGGTACTTTTCGTGTCATTTTTTTAGAGCCCGGTCCAATCATATTTTCCGATCAATAGGATGGGTTCATTAGACCGGGCTCAAATTGCCGGCTCTAAATGTGAGATTACCCGGTTAGTTCACTTACATTTTGTTAATTACTATTCTGCCCTTTTTGTAAATCATTTTTTTTTTTTGTTATTGAGTAATGACATTTTATTCTTATTTTCCTACATTCATAACAAAAATATATGAACCAAACAAAATTTTAATATATAAATCTAACTTAAGAAATACCACAACATTCAAATCAAATATAATCAAAATGGACAAGACAATGATTACACACTAAAGTTAAAGATTGTTTCAATAAAATTGTGTTTGCCGCTCAAAGAAGCATTATTTGCTTGAATAAAAAATGACATAAATGCGAAAGGTTGAATAATTATTGGCATTAAAACTCACCATAAAACGACATTAATTGAGAAAATATGGTTTTCATTTATGTTTCATAAGCTTAAAAAAAATTCCATTTTTATCTTCATAACATTAACCCAGAGTTTAAGAAATAAACAACATATAAAATTATTTTTAATACGAATTTTCGAATTTAATTAATTACCAACTTAGAATAGTTTCGAATTCTAATCATTATTTACTTTTTGGAGAAAGACTATCACCTTGTCTAATTTTTGCATATTGGATGTCCTGCTAACAACATTTATCACAAAAAAATTGGTTATGTTACGAATTCTAAAGCTATGTTAAATTGATGATATTTTATAAAATATTTACAATTTCATCAAAATATCGTTTGTTGCAATTAATAATACTTTGTAACCATTTATTTCTTTCTTTTTTCTACTGGCGTAAGTACTTCCTGCTTCACCAGTAGTACTTCCTTCACCTGCACTTCACAGTCCACACAGCTAGACTAAAATAACTCCCAAGATTTTCTCGATCCATAAAATTTCTTCTCCGTTGGTACAACTGTAATCCCTAATTTCTCGATCGAACAAGTGTTCGAAATCGGGGGATTTACTATAATTAGTTACAATGGCTGAGGAGAAGGACGCCACGTCGGTGCCACTGAGTCAAGGTACTCGCGAAGATGAGGAGGGGCGAGATCCCGAAGATCCTTTGAAATCGCCGCCGAATTCTGCCGATTCTTCCACTCGTAGGGTATGTGTGTGTGTATTTAATTATGGAAATGGGAATTGATTTTGGATTTTCGATGTTGGACGTATTGTATTAGAATTTTAGCTGGGGATAGGACACATTTGAGCTAATTTGAATTAGGGTTCGATAATTGAGCTGGATAGGTTGTGATGAGATAAAACCATGTTGCTATATAATGATTTTGTTCCATGAATAGTTCCAAGGAGGAAATTGTGACGATCTGGATTCTTAATTTTGTTTCAATCTAATAATCTCTTATTCATTGACGTTTATCATGAATAAATTGGTATAGTAAGCTTGTTGATCTATTTTGATCACATTCAAAGAATAGCAGGTATAAATTGGTATACTGCCGATCTGCATGTAGAGTTGGAAAAAGAACATAATATAAAAAGGAAAATAAGTTTTCATATATGCCCAAAAGTTTGCTGTCTGCACCTTTTTCATATCAATAAGAAACAACGGACGAAATATACCTTTAATTTGCAAACAAGAACATTATCATCCCGTGTTCATTCACTCTGGAATAATTTCATATACCCTTATTCACAGGAATTTCAGTAATTTTGTTTTAGCCATTGCACCAAACAGTGCTGACAAAATTGGCTAGATTGAACCAAATTGGATTCCCTATATTACTACCTTGAAGTTGAGTAGACCTGAATTTTAAGACCATTTCCATATGTTTGGTAAATATTCTTGCTTCAAGCACAAACAATGAAATTCGTGGTGTCTTGGAAGAGTAATATAAGTAAACGAGCAAGCTAATAAAAAATAACAAATGCATTATGCATACAAGAAAAACTGGAAAGAGATGTTTCATCTCTCATTAGACTACTTATTTTGAGCAATTCTAGTAGCAGTAGGGACTTTTGACACTCTATTCTGCTGCTTTGTCTTAGTTTCTTCTATATTTTCCCTGTAATGAAAGGCTATGCTTCCTATTTCCCGCCAATGGCGTTACTTTCCTTTTACCATCTTAGAGGTCTGGAAACAGTTGGTTTTGCAGGTTTTTCTATTACAGGTGCAGTATTTGAGCTTGTTTGGATTTATTATGGTTTTTGTTGAATGGTGATAAAGAAGCTGAGGGTTGGTGTTGGGTTCTAGTTATTGCATGTTATTTTTATTTGCTCCAGTCTCGATAGTTTTAGACATGTAAACTGTGTACCTGTGTTGGAGGTCATGAAAGATATTAAATCCTGAAGATATCATCAGAATGGTAGGCCATGAACTTCAAAATGCTATTGTCATGATCTTCCGTCAAATTCATCTGATTTCAAAATCAATCTATCAGAACATTTTGGGGTTGGTGGTAGGAGTTGTATAAATTATAATCCCTGGTCAATGCCAAATCTTCACCAAGGTTCTGCTGGTATGAATAAGGTTTTCTTTGATGAACTGGAGGAAAAGCTTTTCTAAAGAATAGAGTCTAACTTTTGGATTAATGGAAGATATTCTTTCAGTAAACTCCATGTCTATTGCTATAAGTAGTTCATATCTCATATTCAAATCTCCTGCAGTGTAATATATTTTTATACTCCAGAATTGTTATCTTTTTCATTTGATGGCTAATGGTCTCAAATTTTTCATTTTACAGGCTTGCTGTTTTGTTCTTCAAAGTTGGGTTTCAAAAAAGTTCATGACTGGATGGTACTTTCTTGCCTTACATCTTGCCATAAAATGCTTTAGTTTATCTAAAATTTTCAGGTTTAATATGACATTGTAAAACATTATTATTGCAGCGTAGTTCTATTTCCAGTTGCTTTTACATTTTTCGTGACTTGGTGGTTCATTCAATTCGTTGATGGATTCTTTAGTCCTCTATATGCTCAGCTGGGAATCAATATATTTGGTAAGTTCACTTTTTTATGCATTCCGCTTGTATATTACCATTTGTTCTCCTGTTGTTTGAACTTCATGCATCCATGATTGAGCAAGTTTTTTTAAAACAACAATAATAATATAAATAATTAAAAATTAGATTCTCTTTAGGAACTTCCCCAAACGAAGGTACAACTGAGCAGCGTCTTTCGGTTATGTAATTCAAACAACTGGAAAGTTATGACATGGTTAAATGGTTGCTTCATGTACTGTGTTTCTATCTAGAAATTTGTGATTCATAGTAGTTTGACATTAAATTTTTAATGCAAGTATATCTTAAATAAAGTTATACATCTGTTGTTCAGGTAATTTCAGGAAAATGTCTTCGTATTCTCTTTTTGTTTCCATTCAAGATGGCATTGGAGATCAATGTTAACATCAATATGTTACTGTTTCTATGAGTACTAACTTCTCTATTGCTTGAAGTTTTATTCCACATCGTTATCTATCAGTTGAATTCATATTTTGTCATCTATGTTCTTACCACTTTTTCTTGGAACATGGAAATTCTTCAATATGCTTCTTCAGTCAGTTCTTTTGGATGCAGGACTTGGATTTGTGACATCATTAGTTTTCGTATTTTTGGTTGGCGTGTTTGTTTCATCATGGTTGGGTGCTTCAGTTTTCTGGATTGGAGAATGGTTTATAAAGCGAATGCCATTTGTTAGGCACATTTACTCAGCGTCCAAGCAAATTAGTTCTGCAATTTCTCCTGGTAAACAATAGAGTTTCAATGCTTGATTTCACATACATTTTATGAGTTGAGTGATTCAAAATACAAAATCTCTCTATGTTCTATTCCATCAACAAACTATAATTCCCTTCCTTCATGTGCTTTATTCTTGTTGCTAGCTGTCTCATTTGTTCTATGCTTCATGTTCTTCGCAGACCAAAATAGTACTGCTTTTAAGGAAGTGGCAATTATATGTCATCCACGTGTGGGTGAATATGCATTTGGCTTTATCACTTCCTCAGTTCTCCTCCAGGTACTACTGTAGTTTTCTCTAGGATATATGTAGATAACATCAAGCAGTTGACTTTTTATCAAGTACACATTGCTTTCAGATGATAAACATGAACTTTAAAAACTGATCATATTCATACTTTTTTTTTTTTTTTGAGAATAACAGTGACTGTAAATTGGCATTTCCATATCCATGATATTGTTGAAATTAGATGGAAGTATCTAAGTAAAACACTAGTACAAGAAACTTTCCTAGTAGGCCCCATATCTCTAGCCTATTATTTATTATTTGTTTACTTTCTTCTACTGATTCAGAAAGATGATGGAGATGAAGAATTATGCAGTGTTTTTGTCCCAACAAACCACTTGTATATCGGTGATATATTCTTGGTTAACTCCAAGGATATTATAAGACCCAACCTGTCTATTCGTGAAGGGATAGGTATGGTATCTTGTTTGGGTTTAAGGCTTCTTGTATACAGTTGAAAATAGTCAACATGAATTAGAAATTTCAGTTCTCAAACTTATACAATGACTTGAAATTTTGGCCGACTATAGAACGAACAACTTAGCGGTCCACACCACGTTTCAAGATTCCTTCTATTGTTGCTAACATTTCAAGTAAAATTGCAGAAATAATTGTTTCTGGAGGCATGACCATGCCACAAAGGATCATGCCAATGTCCAATGTTGAAAGACTTGCTCGACCAGGTGAGAGAATCCCCCTCGGCAGATTAGTGTAGCAACATGGGAATTTGATCCCACCGTGTTTATCGTTAGTTATCACATTGGATGTAAGAAGTCATCAAGAGTTCAAGCAGGTTTGAGGCTGAACAAGACGATCGAAGTTATAAGACAACCTTGTAACGTGAAGTGGCAGGATTATTCATATTGTGAGACGGAGGTTGAAGATACCTTGTTAGAAGACCTTGTATGTTGATAGTGTTTGTATTTGAGGTTATACTTGAAATGTGAGTGATCGATATTATAGTTGTAGCCACATTTTAATGCTTTCATGTATGTTCTTGAGTGTTAAATGTCTGAATCTTGTTAATGATTTCATGTTAGGTTTTATATTTACTATTACTAGTGCTTGTGAACATAATACAACTTATGTAGACTTGATTCGTTGAGACTATGAAATCTAAATTCTTTATTTAAATTCACACAAACCCTTTTCCGTATAAAAATCCAACCCAATTATCTATCATCCAACGTCTGTAGAAAATCAAGAAAACAATTGTTAAAAAATGAGAAAAAAAGAATGATATTGAACCAAGTATGTAATCTCTTGAAGTTACATTGATAACCCCTTAAGGGCCATACCTTACACTAAGACATCATCATAACAATAAACACATATCCAACAAAAGAATCAATGAAACCACTTCTCAAAACAAATATCAATAAATCAGTTCCCACTTCTTCATATCTTCTATACAAACTCTCAAGAGTGACCTTTTATTCTACCTTAGGTACACATCGTCTCAGGCAAAACCGTACCAGCAAACGTCTGGCTGCACAAGGAAGTTCCGTTTTTAGCATCCAAAAAACATACCATGATTTCGAAAACTCCCAGATGATTCTCAGTCGTCACAGTTGAGGCCACAGAGTTCAAGAATCGGACCCTCTCTTGAAATGAACGGGTTTATACGTACCCACACGAGGGTTAATATAGACGCAAGTAGAACCGACCATATCACAATCACAGTAGGAACTCTGTCTTGCTTCCCTGTCAAACCTTTGAGGAATGGATAGAGGTGCATGATAACCCAAATGGCGAAGAATAGCTTACCAAACAACGGGCCCCATGAATCATAGCCATTGTTGACAGCATCAGCGACTCCGACAACAACCCCGACTATGTTTATGATCAAGAGAGTCGTGGGTGGGATCAACAACGAAGTCCATTTAAAAAGATATAAATCGGCAAATTCTCCATCATCACCTCCTTTGGAGGTGACAGTAAAATTTGTGCTCACACCAGCCAAGACCTTGAGCAGTCCTTGAAAGAGAGCGAAAAGATGGGCCGAAGCTCCTCCGATCACCCAGAACTGCTCGTTTCTCCACCAGTCATCGATTCCAACACCACCCCATTGCATTTCAAGGATACCAGTCACAGCAATGGTGATGAAAAGGGCCATGAATATGATGCTGGCATAATTACTAATCTGTGAATCGAAAACAACATTAGTATAAAAGCGCATTTTCTTGATACTTTCAAGATTGCATTGCATAGGGATAGTACTAAGCAGCACGTACCTCGGGGACGATAAATTTCCCAGTAAGAAGGCAGATGGCAGGCAATGTGCAGTATACGATCAATGGAATAGAAGTCCAGGGATATACAACAGAGTTTATATAGGAAAAACGTTCCAACCACTTCAATCCCCCTCCGTATCCGTACCAGATAGGGCAGTGTTTGCTAAGGAAAATTTCGACGGATCCAAGAGCCCATCGAAGAACCTGGTGAAGACGATCGGAAAGATTGATGGGAGCAGATCCCTTGAATGCAGGCCTCTTAGGAATGCAGTAGACGGAACGCCAGCCATGGCAATGCATCTTGAACCCTGTCAAGATATCTTCTGTGACAGAGCCGTATATCCAGCCAACCTGGTTCGCCCCACTTGAATAGTTAGAAGGTTGCAAGGAAATCAAATATATGTTGGCGAAAAAGAAGGGAAAAAGACTAAACACAGCTCACCTCCTTTCCCCATTCTGTCTTATCTTCATATCCGCAGCTGATAACATGGATGGCTTCCTTTAAGAGTGATGTGGAATTGATCGACACAGGAATACCACCATTTTCTAGGAGTGTAGATGCCACAAAAACGGGCGACTGCCCGAATTTCTTCTCGAGTTTCTCTTGGGAGATAGGAGGTCGTTTGACCATACTTGTTTCTACAAGGAATAATGAATATAATTCAGTCACATGCAATGAATGCAAAAACAGTATTGTGATTTCTCAAGAACAAAATAAGTTACATACCTTCAATCCCTTCTTCAATGGTCTCAAGAGCATGTATTTGCTTCGACGCCTCTCTGTGCTTCGATTTCTTCTTATCTTTCTTTGTTTTCCCTTTCTTGCTCTTTCTAGAACCACAACACAAACAGCACCACTTTGGCCAGCAGTTACAAGTCTTGCTAGGTCGCTTCTTCTTAGCAGGAGCATCATATCCATATAATGCTTGCCTTCTGAAGACACATCCCGTTCCAACATATATAGGTCCTTGCAAGCCATCTAAACCCTTCATATTGATCTGCACATAGTTGACAAGTCAGATCCTGCACGATGGTAAGAATAACAGAGCAAGGGGAAACAAAAGAAAGAAAATGCATACATCGAAGAAGACAACGTTACGGTTGGAATATCTATCATGACGATCAATCCCATCAAATCTTTGTGGAAACTGCACGTAGCATACTTTCTTTCCTGAAGTGGGGTCCATCATGAAGCACATAGATTCCCTCAGTGCCTTGCTGTTGTTTATGTAGTGATCACAGTCAACGTTCAGGAGATAAGGAGCATTCGACAGAACAGCTGAAACCCGAATCTGTAAAAAAAAAAAAAAAAAAATACAGAATGAGTAATAACCTAAGTGATAAACTAGGACTCAAGATTCAATGTTTTTTAAAGTGGTGATGAATGTGCATTATATCAAAGATGAGTGTAGTTTAAGTTTACCAGTGAATTCATGGCCCCAGCTTTCTTGTGATGCTCGAAGCCAGGTCTCTTTTCACGAGAAACGTAGACCAGGCGAGGGAGCTCATTCCCTTCAATATCACGAACACCATCATTGCCAAGGAATACCTGTTGAAACAGCAACTTAAGAACCAAAACTAACATATAAAAACTACAAGAATATGAGTTGTACTAGCTATCCCATTGCAACGAATTTCACAATGTACATATTAGTGTTTTCTCGAGCATAACGAGTAATCCTCATCATAACTTTCAAATTTTGGTCACCCTCAGAGTTGGGCCTGATTACTAGATCCAATGTACAGCAGATAGTACACTATATACTGCATAAGAAAAAGTACAGGATGGAAGAGGATCGTTTTTAACGAGAATCACCAACCTGGATCATACCAGGATGGTCCCGGACATTGTTACCAGGCCAGGGCGTTCCATCCTGCATAGTCCAACCGTCCTCGGGAACCTTCTCTGCCATGGCCACCAAACTATTGATTCGAACTTTGAACTCCTCATATTCTCTCTGTACTCAACAAACATAGGGAGGATTAGTAATTGAACCATAAAAATGTATATGTTTTTATTTGTTTTCTTGGTGATTATATATCTCAACAAGATAATACAGAAGATACAGACCTTCATTGCACGCCTTTCTCTCACAAATGCAGGATGGACTTTGTTTCTCAGATAGTCAATCTTCTGGGAGAAGTACCATTCTGGGGCGCGTGGTTCGATGTTGAATTTCTTGCAGAAGGGAACCCATTTTCTTGCAAATTCGGACGTCTCAGAAAGTGCCTCAAAAGTAAGCATGGCTGCACCATCATCTGACACATAGCATGCTACTTTGTCTACTGGATAATCCACTGCAAGGATGGAGAGAACTGTGTTTGCCGTGATCAGTGGAGGTTCTTTCATGGGATCCACTGTGCTGACAAAGACATCTATATCTGCTAATTCTGATGGCTTTCCTTCTTTTTCATACCTAAAAAAGATTAAGCATTGTTAATTTGTTAGAAACATCTATGGCATACCGAATTGAAGTAACCAAGAAGCTAAATATAAAACCAAAACTAGATTTTATGAAGTCCACATACCTAAGTGACAGTCTATCAAGGTACGTTTCTCGCTCAATTGGATACCATTTCGGAAACTGGTCGAGTATCCATGATAGGGCAAACCATATTTCACAAATAACCGATGTCATCCATAAGCCATAAGCATCACGAACCGGATTGAGAATTCTATAGTGAAAAAATAAGCCAAGAACGACAAGACGTAGGATAATTATCAATCTATATGGGTTTATCTTGCTTGAAGCGATGGGCATTTTCCTTGAAAGTGGCTGTCTCCCTTCATCCATCCTACACAGAGTTCAAAGATATAAATATCACGTAATAATGATTTCAGGGTATCGAGATTAAGGGTTTTACTTACATAGGCAGATCTGGGTCCAATTCATCCTCATCAAAGCCGCCACCATTAGTACTCCCTTGATGTTTTACAACTTGAAGTTTTTCATTTTGCCTTCTCTTCCACTCCTCCATACGATCCTTCCATGCAACACTACCATAGCCATATAATGCAATATCTTTCTCTGGAACCATAGACCGGGGGTGCACTGGTACATTAAACGTAATTACTAATAAAACATTGTGCTCCAAATAGAAAATCCTCTAAATGGATAAATCTGATCACAAGAAACAACTTACAAGGCACTGTTGTACCGAGAGGATTAGGATGGTTTCCATTCCCGTTAACAAATGGGGGTATGATGATAGCATTTTGATTATATGCAATCTCAGCATCCTAGGCGTAATTAGAAGACAATAAGTCAGAGATGAGTAAACACACACACACAAACACACACGAGAGAGAGAGAGCAGGATATAATTTATTCCTTACCTCTTCACCGTACGTCAAAAGTGGGATATCGAGAGCATGGGCTGAATCGTGTCTTGAGATTGTAGCTGATCCACCATCATGTGTAGAGAAGGCATAACCATTTTGTGTAAAGCCTGAAGCTTCATCTTTTGCATAATCAAACTCTTTGTCCAAATCGTCGATATCATCTTCATCCTCATCACCCTCGACTCTAGAGAAACCTATAACACAAATGCAAATGTCAATCACAAATTAACACAACACAGAAAGGTTTCACCTGAGTAAACAATGACCGTATGTAAAAACAACACTGACAGACTTGCTCACCTTTGATGCGCTTATATCTGGTTTTGCACTGAGGACAAGCCTGATTTCCCTCCTTCCTTTCATAGTCATAGCAAGCCTTACAGACAGGGAAAGCACATTCGTTGCAAGCAACAAAGGGTTCACTTGTTTTCTCATCTATTACCCCCACGTCATCATCGCAAATTTGGCATTTTTGTTCACTTAGTTCTTGAACGGACTTTATCTATACAATTACAAGCAATCAAGAGATTAATTTCCATTAGACACTCATCAGAAAGTACGAGTCTACAACAAGACAGATGGATCTTCTTCACCTTTCAATAGAATAACTCATTCATAACATTACTCCTCTCCTAGCAACTTGTGAATATAGTTCCAAAAAAACCATGAACTGCTTTGGCAATTTCTAACCAACATTATTCAGTCTAGGTTCCTAATTTTTCTTGAGACAACTATTGTTTAACATTAATTTTATGAATAGTACTCATGTGAAAGAAAGAAATATACATTAAAACCTTTCAGATGCAGCTAAAAATCAAACTGATAGACAATCCAATGCAAAAATTAGATCACTATTACCCTAAACCCATGAAGAAACATGTCACACTGAGATAAGACATGACATAAATAATAATTTAAAAAAAAGGTCAAATCCAACAACTTTCACATATGCATCTCAAGCCAAACATCAAAACCCCACAACAGAGATGAAAAATAATATCTCCATCCCTAAACAGAAAGAAGCCTCAAAATATCACACACAACATCTACAGAACCATAAAAAGGAATCTACAGAAAAGTTTCATAAACCACAAAAGAAAAGGAAAATGGGCATCTGCAGAAATGAAACAAGAACCAAAATGGAGGGTTTTGAAACAACTTACCCTTCCAATTTCATCAGCATTAATAAGAATAAACTCATTTCTATTGTGAGAGCCAGCAACAAGCCTTCCTCCTGTATTCATCGCCATTTTTGCCAAAGCAACTCTTCAAATCCCACCTCAAAATCCAACCTCTTGAGCTGGGATTTCTCTAAAACCCAAATTATTGTCACACTTAAAACCACTCCAGATTTAGGTCTCAATGCCCACAAACCGCTGGAAATCCAGCTTTATAGTGCAACAAATCGCAATGAAATACACCAAATCCAACTCAAGATTCATCAAACTTTGCGATTACAATGGCGGAAGGAAAAAAGGCGGAGGTTTTGCGCTAAAAATTGAGTCTTGAATCACCAAGTGTAAACCCCATTAAAACACATTGGGAAAAAGGCACACGTATTAGAAAAGTAGGAACCCAATTGGAGAAAAGAGCATAAAAATGAGAGAGAAACTAATTTACAATATCCCGGAAAGTCAAGAAAAAAACCAAGAGGTTTTGCATATATAATGTTTCTTGAAAAATGTAAAGATGAATTTTTTTTATTTAATTAAAGATTTTCTTTACAAGCTAATGCACTGTAATATGGCTGGACAACAGATGCAGAACCGATAGACTTTTTTAGAGCCTTGATTGATGATAGAGAGAGAAAGAGTGAAGTGAGAGAGAGAGAGAGAGTGATGAAATGTGGGTGGACTTAAATTCTTTATAAGATTGTTAATTAATGTGGCAAAAAAAGTAGTGTGCATCAGTGCGTGTGTGTGTGAGAGAGAGTATTAGGGCCAAAAATGTGGTGGTGGAGGTGGTGGCTGCCTGCTAGCTTTGAGTTGTCCCCACCGGAGTTGGTATATATATAAAGCTATCAATATGTAGAGAGAGAAACTTGAAGAGAGAGAGAGAGAGAGAGGATGGCTCAGTCAGTGTCTTTGCAATCCAGCTAAGTATGGTCGTGATCTGTGGATGTTGGTTTTGCGCTGTATATGTTGTGTCCGATTGTCTGCTTAATAAGCTTGTACTTTACGCTGTCTCGGGAGTACTTTCTATCAGTCGCTTTCAACGATCTAGAGAGAGAAAGACACATATACATACACGTTAGATATAGAGAGAGAAAGGAAAAACGCGTGTGAGAAAGTAAACCGCGTAGGAGATCCTATATATTTGCATTTTGAAATTTTATTTTTTGTAAAAAGTTTTATGGTAATAATTTGTTTTTTTTATGCGAATATAATTTCCTTGAAAATATAATTTCCTTGAAAATAAGAGAATAATATTTTTGTTTGGCTATAATTGGTAAGCGTTGGAAAAAAGGAATTTTAATATTACAGTTACTGTGGTAATATTTATTGTATTTAATTATGGTCAACCTACATTTACTCTTGATATTTTGACTGAGGAAGTGAAGGGGGTATATGAATAAGTAGATACATCGAATCAAATTTTAGTGTTTTATTTGAATTTATTTAGTAAACTTATAAATTTTGGTGAGCTTTTGTTTTTGGTAATTCATTAAATTAAGATTATTGCTTAACTCATTTCTCTAATTTGTTTTGGAAAGTACATGCATGACCAACTAATTTATACACATTTAATATGAATATTTATTTTGTTTTTCATACAACTCAAGTATTTATTAATGAACTTTTTTAGGTCTTAATAGCAACTCCAATTCTATATGTTTTAATATAATAACTTACTACAAGAAATCACATTTTTCATGATGGTTTTTTCTTTTTCAACATCAGAAATTTTGTCACAAATTCATACTCTTGTGACTACTTGCTTTAATCATCGTTGATTATTTTTCATCACTAATTTAGATATTTAATGACGAAGCAAAAATATTTGTCACAATACTTTTTTAAGATGGAATTTCGCTCCAAGATTTTAGAGAGAATTATTTTAATAACAAATAATTGTAATTGATAACAATATTTGGCGTCGCAAATTGTTTATTTTCTTGACAATAATTTATTTTGTCATTAATTCTGAGAAATAATAGAGATAATATTAGTTCGTCACTAATCATATTTGATGACGAAACATCAATTCATCATCGTTTTTATTGGAGGAATGATCAATAATGTCTTGTTTGAATGTCAGTACAAAGTTTATGGTTTATAGACTGTGGATGACTCATTTCATGTAATTAGATCTATCTATCGATCTCACAAAAAATTAGATTTTTATAAATATAGCAAAATTGAGTGTAATTAACATTTTGAAAGCACTCTAAATTTTGGTATTGGAGTATTGAATGATTATTTAGTTATGCAAACAAAAAGATATTAAATGACATGTTTCGACTATTTAGAGATTGACAATGAATATGATATTTATCTAATAAAAAATACCAGACTCAAACCGATCTAAACCCGATTAATTTAACTAATAAAGCTTTATTTACTCCTCAAAATTTGTGGGCGTATGGTTGATATAAATTGAAGGTTAAAAGCAATTTTTTTTTAGATAATTGTGAAGTGTTTTGTTCGACATTATTATACAAAATTCAGATATAAATACTATCTTAAAATTTAAATGAACTATCAAAATTAAAGATGGAAGTTGGTATATCATGTGTTGGGTTTTTGTCACAAAGAAAAAATAAAGTTTAAAATCATATTTTCAGTTAAAATTCTATTAGTTCACAAATAGAAATAGAAAATAAAATTAACCACGAAGTTAAGGTGGTACTTAAAATGAAATCATTATAAGTTCGTAATAATAGTCTTTATGTGAATATCTATAGCAAACAGTTTAATAAAACAGAATGGTTTTAAAATTTTGGTATTAATTATAGCTAAATTAGGCTCTTATTTAACAAATTATATGCCTTATTTAAATCAATCCAATTCGAGGATGAAATAGCACACCCACCAATTATCTTTATTTCTTATATAAAATAATATTAAATTGTCTTAAAAATGTTAGAAAATGAGATAAAATATCCTTGGTATTTGCTTATAGAATTTTGATCTCTTATATAAAAAATGGTAAAGGTGAATGTCTGTAACTTTAATTTTCACATTATATTATATTCTATAAATTTGAAGGATCCACATTTTCTTATTGGAGAAGGAAACTATGGTCACCTTTTTCTTAATGTTCATTATATTTATAATAATAATTCTTTACAAACTAGTGACATCAGTAATCAGTTGGCAAAAAGATATGTGATTTACCTTTTTTCATAATAATAATAATAATAATAATACGCCTAACTTTTATAAGACCTGTCTAAATGAATTTACAAATTGTACACTAAATTATGTTTCATAAAATTAAATTCGTAAAAAAGTCTTATATACATGTGTACAGATTTTATGCAATAACCAATCATATTATAACTAATTATCACATTTTTTTTCATATAAAGAATATACCTTTGATAAGTTGGTGCTTTAATGATTTTAAGAAAAATATAAATATCACAATCTCATCTTTTTTTTAAGTTTTCTGACTTAAATAAATAATTACTTGTTTCAGTGGGAACAAAAGAAAAGGTGACACGAATAGAAAAGGTTCCATCATTGGCATAATTTATGTTTCTGATGATTAATCATTGTCTTAATTTTTTATTCTTTACTTTTAGATTTTGGGCCATCCCACATGTGCTGGAGCTAAAGCCCTAATATCAATAACAATGCAAAAAATATCCAGGCAAAATTTTATTCCGAATAAAAATATACTTTTTCTCAATAAAAATAATTTAGATGTGGAAATTTCACTTAATTAATTTTCAAAGACTTCCACCATAAAATAAATAAATAATTGTAAGGGTAAATCCAAATATATATATATATATATATATATATATATATATATATATAATAGCTAAAATCATCCACACGGATAGTCAATATATACAAAGAATATATTTGTTAACATTTTAGTATTAGACAGTTTAAAATGTATATAATGAAATATCATAAAGATAACAAAAATTCCACGTCATAATAACTTAATTTATTCAAATCGAATGATTAAATACAATCTCATATTTTTAAATTTTCTGTTCTTAAAAAAGTGTGTATTACTTGATGCTTATATTAGTATAATTATATGTGATTGTACTTTAATTATCAGAGTGTAACTCCCCACTATGGAAAATTTTATTTTGAATAATTATTTCATCACACGTGTTATTGTATAACTGGTGTATACAACTATATACTTGATAAGATCGTGAAACTTACGGATGAATCGAAACCATTGAAAAATTATTACAATAATTATGACATCTAAAATTAATATGACTGGTCCAACTGTTGAAAATTAAATTTATTCTTTAGTAACAATCTTGAAAAGTCAGAAATCTTGATTTTGAATGAAATCTGCATAATTCTTATATATGTCTGATAATTACTGATCAAATAATAATTATTGTAATCTTGAACGATTTTTCCTTGATTATTTTATAAGATAACTCGCATATAAATTTTAGGAACTAGAAATTCTACATTCAAATATAAATCTCAACTAGCTAATATATATATATATATATATATATATATATATATATTATTACTTAAATAATAAGTATGTATATGGAGGATATGTTGTTGATAAAAAAGAAGAAAAAAAAAGAGAGAGAATACAAATTTAGAGCACCAAAACTAAATCAACAACGTTATATGAGAAATTATATATAATCGTCAACAAATAGTTTTACACACTAACCACAATTTATATCTTTCATAAAACTTTCCAGTTAATTAATAATAATAAACTTATTATAATAAGAAAAAAATAAAACACCGTTGAAACATAAGTTGGAATAATTAATGAAGAATTAATATGTTTAATAAGATTATAAAATGGTTCAGAGTCCAAAAAAAGAAAATCCACATAAGTCAAGTTTGAGTTTTTTAATGTCCGATTCAATTTGGTCTAATCACAATATAAAAATCAAAGCACCTGGTATTTCAAGAAATACTATATATTGTATATGTCTTTTTATTAATTAATTTTATACTCACAGTATTGCATTATATATATATATATATATATATATATATATATATATATATTTAATCTCATATAAGTTACCGTTCTCTTAAAAAGTACCAAACCTACTAATACTATTGGTCAAAATTCAATAACGGTTCATTTTTTTAGGCAATTAAGTCATGGGCTTCCATGTGACAAATTGACTATGACCCATGTGCTTATAAGTCCAATGAATATACCAATTAAAAACTAATTAATTAGGTCATATAATTTGTATACTTGTTAATATTGGCATATATAATAATTGGGCTATAAAAAAGAAAGATTCCATATTATGTAAAAGAAAGAATTTTTGGTGTATACGTCAAGAATAATAGAATATAGTCACAATCTAGTAAGATGTACATGTAACAGATTACTTGGCACAAATGCTGAATATAAATATTTTTTAAATTAACTTTAAGTAAATAAAAATTAAAAACACGTGTGTGATAGATGTAAACTGTAAAAATATGAAAAATTACATTAGACGCCTCACAGTGTGTGTAATTTTTTTCACATTTACAACTCGACTATTAAATTAATATAATTAAAAAAAATTGAGAACTATAATATTGGTTTTTTTTTTTCGGAGTCAAGATCCAAACTACTTTCTTGCCCAATGTTTCTCAACTAATTAAAAAAAAAATCTTAAATCAGACAATCAATCAGGTTATAGGATTATAAGTCTAAGATTGAATTATAAAAAAATCAAAATCAAATACTTATTTGTATATCTAAACAATACATATGTAAAATCAAATACAAATATTAAGATAGAAAGACAACAAATATGTAAGAACAAGATTAATACATAGATGGGCTTAAAGTAAAACACAAATATGGATATATAAATTACGAAATACATAGAAAGTTCTTATGTATATATTTGGTCCTACGAATTAGATGGGCCTTTTGGGCTGGGCCTTATTTGTGGATGTCCAATAACAGTCAGGGAAAAGGCCCGTTAGTCCGTTACACCACATAATTTAGAATTTCAATCCTATTGAAAAATTATTTAATTTTTTTCCTACAAAACTTTAGAAAATACAAGACCACTATTATTAAATTTAATCGAATTATGACATATACCAATAAACATTCTTTATAGCAATTTGAAACTTAATCTTACAGTTTTTCTAATTATGTCACATGTCACAAATCTCGTTGTTTAATACTACAAAATATAAGAAGTGAAAAAGAGAAGCCAATAAGAGATTAGCTAAGAGAGCATGCATGGTTTTCAGAGCATTCATCCCCATAAATCTTTAAATTCAAAATTTACCACAAAAAGAAAATATTGGATGGCAAAAATCAAAATTAGAGACATTAATTATTTGATCTAAAAATTCACACCACGTGTGATGTTTTTACTTTTTTACCATCAATAACAACACTTCCCATTCCCTTCCTCATTTTCACCAATCCTTTTCACCTCTCTGCAATTAGCCCGCATTAAATACCCGGCCCGTTCCCCTCCCCAATTACTCTCTATAAATTATCCATCTCTTTCAATTCCACCAATCATCAAACTTCAAAACAAACTAAAAATGGAGCTAAAGGGTGTCTTTTTCTTGCTCACAATAATCTCTCTCATGTCCAGTTACTCATCCAGGGAAATTCCAGGGCTTAACCTCATCGGGCCTGGAGGGCCCGCACTTGATCAAGACCCGGCCCTGGATTGCTGGTCTGCCCTCTCTGAGATCAGGTCGTGCTCGAATGAGATTGTTGCCTATTTCACCAATGGCACCATTGGGATATCTCCACTGTGTTGTGAGGCTATAGTGAAGATTACTCATAACTGCTGGCCCGCTGTGGTGGGTGTGCTGGGCTTCGGCCCGGACCAGACCAATGTTTTGAGGGGTTACTGTGATGCTGCTACTGCCTCTTTTGATGCCGGCTTTGGGCTCGTTCCGGGCCCGGCGCCGACAGGAATCTGGTAGAGATGTGTCGTGGATTTTCATGCATGTTTTTACTAGGTTTTGGTACCACGTAGAAATGGTGTTCTTGCTACTTGCTAGTTTATTGTGTGGTTTGAGGTTTTTCTTGTGTATTATGGTTGAATTCTCCTAGTTTTCTTGTTTAAATGATGGCCTTATTGACATGTTGAATTACGAATGATCAAGTTATGGTTTTTATTTCCAAAAAGAAAACGAAAAAAAGGAGACAATTTCGATCAACTTGTGATTTAAAATTTCAAAATTAAGGTGAGAGTTTGTGTAGTGGATGAGATGTGTAGAATCTGGTCATCTCATTGGTCTCAAATTTGACATGTTTTTCTTAAAGTTTTTTAAATATATTTTAAAAAAAGAAATCAAAATTTAAACCAAAATAATGACAACTAAATAATCAAATCGAGATTTATCATATGATCACTAGAATTGTATCATGAATAATGGATCAATCAAATCCTTTGGAAAAAGACTTAATTCGAGAAAAAAAAAAAAAACAATAAAAAGATATATTTATATAGTAATATATTACAATAACTGGCCACCCCTAAATGCAATGATCTACCAAGATGACCAAAATGAAAAGAGGAATAAAAAATAAAATTAATATTTTTTTTAAAAATTGATTTGGACAGAAGTTAGTTTCAAAACCAAATGCATCACCATAAAAGCTAAGAAGATGAAGTATTATAAGCACCAGTAATTGTATGCTCAACACAAAATGTTACAAGGGATCAAACCAGCTGTTTTCCGTGACAGAGTTGCATCCAATTTTATACGATACAACCGAAAAAAGGGGGAGAAAAAAATGAAAACGAACAGCAAATCATCGTTGGTGCCTCCCCTGAAAGCCACCTTTGTTCCTGGCAAAGAAGGTGTTCTTTGGTTTGGGAATCTCATGAATATCCATCACTTGAATTGTTCTTTGCCTTTTCGCTTCACAAAGCGAAAACGCATAACAGACAAACAGAAGCTGATAAGTATAATTGCTTGAAGGTGATACTACTGCTGCTACTACTACTATTACTATAGATTTCAAAGTTGAAAAAATCAGACCATTATTAGCTTCTTGATAGTTCTCTTGAAGCCGTTTCCTTGCTGAATTCAGCCTCTCGTCATCTACCACAGATTCACGTGCTCTCTGCAAAATCTCATTTTGTTAGTTAAGACATGTTGTAATCACATTGAGCCAAAAAGTGTGAAACCCAACTCTACAAAGAAAAGATGGAGCAAATGGAAATGAATATGCATAGTCTGTAGAAATGGTTCGACTCTAAACTCGTTTCTCTATCATGTATTTACATTTGGACGGACGGATTTGAACTAGAGGAAGGTGGTTAGAGCTGAATGGTTTAAATAACTGTCACATTAAGAGGATGTGAAGTACACAAATTAGTTGAAAATACAAACACAACCATATAATTGGCAATAACTGTAGTATAGAAACAAAAGCACCAAAACAGGTTCAGATAAACAGGAAGTGAAATATGCATATACGAGTTTAAAAGGTTCAAGTTCAACAGTCAGTACACTGGGGGGAGGAGGAGTAGAAGCAGATTTAGGAACTGATTGTGGTGGTCTTGATGGAGCTTCCCTTCGAGCTGAAGATTGAGGTGCTTTACGATTTGTTTCATGTTCTACAGAATTCCTCTCTGAAGTTGAACCCCCATCTATAAAAAAAAGAAAACAGAAATTTGACACGGTTAATCTAATACCAACAAAGAACCCAGCCCAAGAAGGGACTAGCCCTGAATCCAAAATCAGATTCGACACTCACTCCGGGGATTTGGGGAGTATCCAAAATCTGGAACCTGCAAAAAAATAAAAAATTCAAGAACTCCAACTAGAGTATTTCAAACCCAATTTCTTCCTTTTATATCTCAGTCTTGTTTTATTTTTCTATCTCCTTTTTTCTTTGTCTTTTCTGGAAATTTAACAGAGTGGAACAACTTTCAATTCACCTGGTGATGGCCATTTTGTTGATTTTTCGGTATGTTCTGCTGAGGTGAGTCCACATCAGCTGCCACCACCATCACCACCAATATATCAACACATGAATCTCTT
This sequence comes from Scutellaria galericulata, assembly GCA_946896805.1. NCBI lineage: Eukaryota > Viridiplantae > Streptophyta > Magnoliopsida > Lamiales > Lamiaceae > Scutellaria > Scutellaria galericulata. The sequence goes on from OX335794.1 coordinate 19,022,371, forward strand.
CTCTACTTTCATATTATTCAACTACTTTAAGCTATAGCCTATCTAGAGATACTAGAATGGAGGAAAATGTTTGTAATCATGAAATATGCAATATGAAATTACCAATGAGGTTTGCAGTTGCTTGTGGTTGGTTCACCTTAACCCATTCGTCCACAGTTTCCTTCCATTTTCTGCATTCAAAGAAAATACAAAAATTTCGAAAACAAGAAACACACATTAAGTCAATCGCAACAAAATTCAAAAGATAAAAAACTTAACCAACTCCAAAACTGGGACTTGGGGGTGGTGAAGAAGCTGAAAACCTGACAAGCTGCTTCACCAATCTGCGAACTTCATTTGATGGATTCTTCCTCAATCGATTCACATGTCTTCCTATATCAGTCTCCTACTCGATAAATTCAACTCAATTTAGAAAATACTTACGCAGAAATTGGTCATTATTTAATACTTATAAATACAAATTTCACCTTGAGAGCTTGGAAATTGATATCCATGTCTGACAGATTCTGCAGCAACTCCACCACAGCATCTTCACTCTGAACACCACAGGAAGATTCCAGAAAATTAAGAATCTATCCAAAATCCAAAGGTCAAAGTACTAAATAAGGGGAAAATTAAGACGAAAACCTGGTGTGGATCTTCAAGCTGCTCTTTGATGCTGATAATTTTCGTCTGTTCATCATCATCAAACAACCCTCCGTACGGATCCAAATCCTCTTCATCCTCACTACCACTAAGATTCCGATGGTTTGACTCCGGAGTTAAAGGACTCTTACTAATATCCTCATTCAAATTCCTCTTACTTTCATCATCATAAACGTTAAGATTCTTATCACTATCGTAGTTATTATCCTTATGATCAACATCCTCACTGCTATAATCAATTTTACTATCCCGATTATGAAGACGGTGATCCTGACCAGCGCCGCCATTGCAGTTCTTACAGAGCTGCGCTGCGGGGGTGTAAAGCGACTGGACTATTCCATCTCTGCGGCTGCGCAGCTCCTCGCCGTAGTCCGAGCTGGCGACACCAATAGCCGCCTCAATCAGCGCCCAAATTCCGACTCCCGATCTGGATAAAATCGCCCGAAATTCTTCCGAATCCATGGAATTACTTTTCCTTCAACTTTTCGAAAATTCAGGAGGAATGAGTCAAAGATTACATCATCCGATCTGAGGAATTTGGGGAAACACGTGGAAACGATGTCGTATTGAAGGTGGGGTTGTGGCGTTGCATTGAATGAGAATCTGATCAGATTATACAGATCCGATAATTTCTCATTTTCGCTGACCAGAGAGAAGGAGACAAAATTATGAATTTTCCTTTTTCATTTATCTTAACTGTGATTTTACCAAAAAGGGCATCGAATTCGGATTCGATCGCGGTATTGATTCTGCTGACGTGGTGCCTGACATAAGACATGGGCATCTTATGGAATAAAACTTTTATTCTCTTATTTTCTTAGTGATTTTCATTATTATTTTTTTATTTAGATTTTTTGAGTTAAAAAGGGTGTTCAATACCTTTTAATTTTGAATGATTGGATTTCTCTCATCTCTCTATTTTTTTTTTAAAATTTCATATACAATGCAATTCAATTAATCGAATAATTTTTTATTGACTTGATTTTTAAAGTTACGTTGAAGTTTGAACACTCGTCATCAACTCATCATCAAATTGTTATCTTTCTACTCAAGAAGTGGTTCAATGTGATCATTCCAACCAAAAAAATAATAATCAAAACTTATAAGCTGAATCAAATTACAAATTTGTAGACATGAAATTATAAAAGTTGAAAAGTTGGGTAATTAAATTGCAAATGAGGCAACGATTCATGTATCTTTGAACTTTCATTTTTGATAATTAACCCTGAAAAAAAGAACCCTAGTTATGGTTCTCTAACTTCACTTTCCTTCAACTGCTTGCAACATTCTAGGAAACACCAAAATGTACTACAAAAATATATGCAGATCCTCAGAAAGCTCAATAAAGAGCAAACCTTACAAAAGAATGTTAGAACCATGTGGACAAAACCAGCTTATTTCAGGCAACTATCGTTCCGTTGTTCCCAAACAAACACGAGGTAGAGCAAATGGAAACGTACCCCAGATTAGTTGCATGAGAATTCAGCTTAATATCTGGGAATTGGATGATTTCTCATCAGATTTCTTCAAGCTACCTAATATGCCATCAACCAGTTTGTCCTTGTTATCAACAGGCTGTTCTGTGACGAACGAATACCTTTTACCAGATTTCACCTTTCGAGTTGGTTTAACACCTGCAGATTCGTTCTTGGTCACAGAGCTAGTAGGTGTAGATGGCTGTGAACTGATTTCTTGAGCATCTATTACATTTCTTGTACTCATCAATTCATCCTTCTTGCTATCACTCTCTTTGTCAGTATACCATGAATCAAGAATCTGCAACAAAGAGCTTTCGTCCTCCACCAATTTAGACTCTGAACTAGCAGGGGATGTCTCGTCTTCTGAGTCAGAGAAGTCGTCCTCTTTTAAAAGCTCATAATCGGGAAGCTTTTGCTCTGTTCTTCCCTTTCGGGTTTTCCCAGATAATATTTTTTCCATTTCCTCTTTTTCGGAACCTGAATTGTCGACTGGGCCAAGTTCATCCCACGAAGAGTCACTTTCATCGTCTTTGGTTGAGGAGTCACCATGTGAGTCTACCATTGGGTTGATATTCTGTGCGTCAAGATTCTTGAGAGCCCCAGCAGGCAAAATTAAGTTCGACTCTATTCTCACCCCAGGCATGATCTGCAGAAGATTCACCAACTTGTCATATCCAAGCCTTTGTACATCAAGAGCATAACCGTGTTTCTCTAGGAATAGTTTCCTAAAGCCCCCAATGTTGAATCCTTCTGGATGTTCCTCAACAATTTGATCCACAACCTCGTGACAATCGGCCATTAGCTCACTTCTTGGCTTGATTGAAGATCCTCTGTGAACTATAGGGAGTGGAACTCCAGTATGAGGAGGATTTTGGTGCTTTCGCTCACCCAATCCCTGATTTGGCTGTCTACTTGAGAAAATATGACTCAATCCATTTGGACTTGAAGGGCGGTTGTTATTAGGATCTTTTCCACCTGGATGAGTGAGCCTGAAAGGGAAAATCCGAGAGTTGCATTCTTCCACCCATTTCTTGTCAGAGATCAACAAGTCAACCAGTTGCAGAAGATTGCTTTCAGAGAGAGATCTCAGAACTGGAGGTCCCTGTTTTTGTAAATTATGCACCAGATGCTCCCTGTTTAACACGGAATCACATTTGATAAACGGGATGAGTCGGATACAGTATATAAAGCAGTCCAAAAGAAAAATGTTAACCTCTAAGTAATCCATGGCATAAAAGCTACGGATTGACATGATTCACTTATGCACAGCAACCAACGACGTCGCAACACAAACCACAGTCCAATCACAGATTGCTTAGTTACAAAACAACAATTACAAATTAGCAAGATCAAACATAATGCGTGCTCTAGCTAATTTCTGATGAAATTGATGAAGAAATGGTAGGACAGCAATAACCCCTCTTACTGGCCAAAATAATTCAGATGATGAGATGAAGAATGTTATTCTTCAATTAATAAAACATAAATCTGACTGATCAGAGATTTTGAAGGCACGGCAAATTTAATGATTAAGCAACCCGTCAACAGATTGGGGCTATTTAACAAAGGCAGCAATTAATATAACACTGCAATGAATTTACAGTATATTCTTGCTATAATCCTAGATATCAAGAACAGCAGACTCATTTACTTACAAACATAGCTACATATCTACCACATGATTGAATCCGGGTGAGAACATAATTATGTTTAGTAGTTCAACAGAGCAATTGACATAAATAGAGCTCTACTTAATGAACGGATTTTGATGACAGGGAAGCCGGTGCAGGATTAAGTTGTGGAAAAGGATACCTGGTACTTGACTTGGAAATTGAGGCTGACCCTTGGGATGAATCAATGAACAACTCCATTTCCTTCCAAAATGACTCTTTTGAAAAAATTTCAAGCAGCTTAGAGTTCACCTCAATATGATCCGCCGCTTCAATATTCTTTTCTACTTTATCGCAGTCAAGCTTCTTAGTATTCACTTCAAAATGATCTGCTGTTTCATCAGGTTTTTCGATTTTATTGTCTAACCCCGGGGAACTCCAAAACTTAAACCAACTCATGGTCTGATTGGAAGAGCTGGAATCTTGACTGGATATGTCAGACATAGCATCACCACTCCAATCAATTTTTCTATCAATCAGAGCCTCGTGACTTGAAGGAGAAAATAAAGCTGGACGTACAGACTCATAAGGTTGGTGTGATGTAAGAGTTTTCTTTGCAACAATATCCTTCCCACTCAATGCTTTATCAAATTTAGCATCTCTGCTTCCAAACCACCTCGTCCATATTCTTCTGAAGATTCCAAATCCAAAAGCAGAACTGCGGTCATTAGGAACAGACATTTGTTTCTCATTCTTTTCAGAAGAATATTTCATTTCTACAACTGGGGGAGCCGCTTCATCTTTCCGTGGCTGCTTCTGCAATTTTACATTTCTATCTTGCTTGTGTAACTCTTGAGTATTTCTCTTTCGAAGGGGCGTTTTTTGATTTTCTTCCGTTTTCAGATTCTGCAGATTTGCTGCGTGAGCTTCTGTTCTTATCCCTTGCCTATCCAATGACTGAGAAGACTCATTCTGCTTTTCTTCCTTCCTGGCCTCTTGCAAGTTTGTTGACTCAGCTTTCACTTTTGGATCTGGAGTTGGATGCACTGTTGACTTTTCAGACACATCTTCAGAGTAACGTATCTCATCACATGTTGTAGGAACACTTCCAGCTTCAGGTTCTCCATTGTTAGACCCTAGCTCTACATTTGCAGCTGGAACTGATTCATCAATAGATTTGGTTTTTACACGCCACACTAAAATTTGACCATCTTTTTCATGTTGAAGCTTTAAAATATGAGGCATGGCTGAAAGAAAACGGGAGAACTTTTTAAATCCATAAAGGTCTTTGTCTATTGTCAGATTACCCTTATTTAATTCTGCTCGAAGTTGTGAAATCGGTATTCCTTTGGGATAGAATCCAAGAACACGGCATATATATTTCATAACTGCGCCTGGAATAGGTCGAGGCTCAGAATTTGGAGCCGCGCCATCAACAGCACCTGAACATAAGGATTGCTCCGTAACTGCCTTTGGAATTGGTTGAGGCTTGGAGTCAGGTGCCACGTCATATGATTTATCAGCGATAAAATACGACGACTGCCCCAAATTTGAAAATGGATCCTCAAGAGGAGTCTTGTAATGGCCATACCAAGAATGGTAAGGGCCATCTGGAGGCTGGTTGAAGAGTTTTCCTGTAAGATTCTCTCCCTTGAGCAAAGAACTCCATTGCCACATAAGAGTTGCAGCACTGCACAGCACACTGGGAGCACTGTCTGGACTTGCTAGTAAGATATTGTAATTGTTCATCCTCAGTCGATGTAAAATGCCAGCAAAGTCCCTGTCCCCTGAAATCAATAACAGGTGTGCTGGTGGAGGATTTTGGGAAACCCAGTACATAAGATCCACAAGAAGAGATCTATCAGCACTGTTCTTGCCACCTAAAATTTCGGAAAATATAAATAGATTCAGTGACTGCAACATTCAGAACTATGAAAGCAAATCCCTATTACTGACTTCATATTCAAAAAAGAGGCACGAGGCATACTTTTCCCACGATTCTATCATCACCAAAGCTCCTACATACAGGAGTACAGAGTACAGAGAACAGAGAACAGAGAAAAGGAAATTCCAATTAAAAATACATATGTTCTCTGTAAAGCCAGATTATCCACAGATAAACAAATAACTAAAACTAAAATAATACCACAAGTTCATGCCCTCCACAATCACAGTCTTCACTATTACCAGGACTGACTTACAAATTGGAACACAGAACAACTCTAAGAAGTTAACAGCAACAGAACTTTCTTACAATACTTAGGTTAAAAATCTGATCTTAACACTTCACCAAAAAGGGTAACCTCAACACTCTGAACTCGAAAGATATTAGAATGTATTTAGCCTCAGTAATATTCCTTAACTGAATGTATTTTCATTCACAAAAAATGCATGAGTAGAAAGCATAACAGATAAAACAACTCCTAATATAAATAAGTTTATTATGACATATCTACTAACATTTTGAATTTTACACCAGCAGAGATAAATCATCACCTTTTCAAATGATCATTCTTTTCCTATCACTAAAAAAAACTAATCCTCTTCCATTTTTTAAAATTGATTCTTCAAACTCTTCAGCAATATCTTACCACATTCTCAAGCGACAACTCCTTCCCTTTCGCCAAAAAACATTCTACCGATATTCGATGCAGAAATAATCAAACACAAAAAATCAAATTAAAAAAAAAAAAAATCAAACTACCAGAAGGAACATGGGTGAGACTGATCCCAGTGGAAGAGAGAGCTTCCTGATTGGTCCTAGAAATCTGCATTACGTCGCCGAACGCCGTAATCTGAATTGGACCCTTGATCCCATTAGCCCTAACCGCATTTGTAATGGACTGCGCCACTCTATACGCGTTGGTGTTTACCGGAATATTGCAGTTCTCGAAATCCCACCACACCGAAACCCGCACGGCGCGGCTCTCCTCCTCTTGACGCCGCGGATGGTAGCTGTTCTGATGGGTCTGCGTCGAAAACGCTAGGAAATGCGAATTACCGATTGTTTTCTGGTTCGATGCTGCGAAAATTGAGAGGGTGAAAATTGGTCTCGGACAAATGGGTTTCATCTTCGGATTGTGGGAGCAATTGGACTGTAGAGATAGAGAGAGAGAGAGAGAGAGAGAGAGAGAGAGAGAGAGAGATTAATGCGCCATTGAAGTGGTTTTGATTGAGCTGCAAGGGTTTTGGAAGAAGAAGCTGATCTTAAACCCTAAGCTAAAACCCCTCCATAAATGGCAAAGCTCTAGAAACACTTGCCTGTCGCGTGACCTTCATTATCTCCCTTTTTTGCCCTTTAATTTTAATTAATCTTGGATTTAGCTCTAAATTTTTAATTGTATATTATGTAATTTAAATTAGCTACATACTAAAAAATACAATTGTTTATATTTTAGTTTTTGATACTAATATTTTTTTAAAATTAGAATCTCCTTACCTTCTTTTAACAACTTACCTTTTATTTATTATTACTCTATTCGAAATAAAATATTCATAACTTTTTTTATGAAGAACACATTGTTCATGTTATAATTAATCATAAGTTTATTTTTGGTTATCTCATTGAAATTTAAGTTCAAAATTCACTTTGTCTCTTTAAAGCATATTATAATTTTGGGATAAATTTTTTGATGAACAGAAAAGGCATTAATCATATTTCAAAATAGAAAAAGAAAAAAACACTAATCAGAATTCAGAACATCAAAAAATATATAGGGCCCAATACTCATCAAACTTAAAAAGAGAAGGAAAAAAGAAAATAAAAGATCAGATACTCGTCCTTTGGCCCAATATAAATAGTCTGGATAGGAGAAATTGAGCCCAGCCCAGACTCAATGTTCATGGACTGAGTTACTCATATGGTCCAATACAGACAACTCTCTTGGGCCTTTCCTAGGTTATGAACTATATGGGCCTTTCCTAAGTTCTAATGCTAGTTTTCATTTAAAAAGCGGCCCAACTCTGTGAAAGGACCTTTACAGACACAGCTCATTCAATGATTCAACACTACTTTAGGGGCATTTTAGGATGGAATGAGTTAATCTACGTACTATAACCCATAAAATAAAGTTTATATTATAAAATTTATGGTGGGATCCATCTTCACGATAAGATTATGTTATATAAATATTTTGTATTAAATAATTTTTTTCGATTATTATATATCTTCTCTACTTATATATAAATTTGATGAGAGCCAATAGTGGTATATTGTTCTACAAAAATAAAAATATATATAACTTCTATTATTATATATACATACTGGATTATATTTATCTGACCAATAAATTATTTATTAATACTATTATAAATGTAACAATCCATTAAAGACTTAAAGTATTGCTATTAGCCTATAATAATTAACCACTTAATAAAAGTCTCGAGCAAAAAAGTATCTATCTCCTGAATCTTGTAGGGATCCATATATATTATCCCATACTACTTTCTCTGACACTTCTTGAAAGCTAAATGTTATAAATTGGCTACTCATAATGATAACCTTTTAATTTTGAACGCATGTTCTATAACTTTATAAACAATTATAAAAAGTTTTGCATGTTAAGGTTGAACAATTTCAAAAGTGGGTGACACTAAATAAGGCCCATGACTCTTTATTTAGCAATAAAGAAAAATTCCCATCTCTATTGACCAAATCTACTTCAAACATCAACTCATGTGTTGATTTAATAATTAAGTGTAATATAGTGATCGTTTATTTACGTGCAAATTCATATATAAACCCTATTTTTATATTTCATTTTATGACAATCAATTATTCATTTATCAATATTGGTTCTCTATATTTTAGTTTTGTGCAATTTTAGTCTAATTGTGATTGAAATATTCAAAATTACTGACGTAGCCATCAAAAAATCTGACATGACAACTAAATTTCAGATGTCATGTTAGTAATTTTGAAAATTCTAATTAAAATTGAAAAACAAATAATTGATTGTCACAGAGTGAAAAATGATAATGTTTTGTTTGTATTTGAAACAAATAGTTGATATTATATATACTTGGTTATTTAATTGGCATGGCGTGTACTAAACCATAAACTTTGAAGAATCTTAAAGTAAATAATTAACTATATATACGTGTGTATTATGAGTCACATATTATCAACCACAATTCACAGTCCAAATCCCAACTAGTGGTTATTAACTCTTCTGTTATTAGGATCACGTGGGTGTGGATATATGAAAAAGATTTAAAAAAAAATATATATATAATTCATTAAGTCACAATTACAAAAAAGAGGATCATCCTACTTTTTGGAGGAGTGGCTAAATTAAATATCTAATTACTTTTTGTGATATTAAAATCAAGAACACGCCCATGCTTTAAATTGGTGTCACACTGTCATAGTGTCATGTCGAAGAATTAGCATGATACATATTGGTTCACGAATTAGATTTGTTTTTTCCATCGAAGCTAAACCTGACGTGTGTCTTTCGAATTTTCATGGATAACAACCCTAGATACTGTTTGATTAGGGAAATAAAAGTCACCCAGAGAGAGAGAGATGATGATGACTTTAATAAATTAAAAAAGATGTAGAGTTGCTATCCAAGTCTTGGACGTAGTACTTTTGCATGGGCAGAGAGATGATTGATGATGAATGACATTTTCTTTTTGATATATATCTCTACGAACATGCAAAAAGAAAAAGAGCATAAGCTTCACATTTGTATTTAATTCGACGAAGGATAATGAAAGCCATAAGCTTCACATACTTGTTGATGTGAGAGAAGCCCAACCCCACCCTAGCTACCCGCACATTTCTTAGCCATCTTTTCTCCCAACATATGAGAGAGAGAGATTGGAATTTTTTTTTTTTTTTTTGAAAAGTAAAGTGTTTTTAAGATTTTAGTTAAAGATTTAGAGGTGAGAAAACCCATCAAGGAAGTTATCTTGGCCGGCGAGGTAAGCATGTTAAAAGACCATTTTATCCCTGTTTTTTTTTTTTTTTCTATTCGCTAGGCGGCGGTGGGGACTATGTAATACTATGTGTCAACCTCAGAGTTAATTAACCTATGCACTTTTATCAAATTTTGAAATATTGCGTGTTGGAGATTCAAATATATGTTCATATGTATACTAATAAAAGTTATGATACTTAAAAGGACATTCGTAATTAACATATTTCGGGTAAATTACATTTATCATTCTTCAGGTTCGGTAAAATCATCACAATCAGATCCTTCAACAATCAAATTTTCAAACTAGCTAAGACTAAGACCTCCGTAAAATTTCAATATCCATTGAAATTAGTCGAAACAATATAATACTTGAGTTTTTTTAGTTATTTCAGGGCAATTGCATTGTCATTTTTACAAACATCTACATGTGTTTGGTAATTATAAAGCAAATCTTGAAGAAGGGAGATATAATTTATCTAGATTTTATACTTTAAGTAATTGGTCAAAAGTTTTTCATGAATTTACCACATGATGACTAACTAGTTAAAAACATGTAGAACATTTCCTTTTTCTCCTAACCCATCAAATTTGTGCCAACACATGCAAGTGCTTGATTGAGTGACATGGAATTTCTTATTGAATTGTCACTTCTAATAATTACACGATTATTTAATGCCAATGAGTGCTTCAATTGGGGAATCAAGCTTTTAATCTTTTCTTACTTTTAGCCAAGTCATGAACACTTAAAAACCCATAACTATAGTGTGGCAAAAGTACAAATTCGATGTAGCAAACAATAAAAAACTAGAGATTTTTTCCTTCAAAAAGAAAAGAATCTTTTTATATATAATAAATTTTGGATAATTTAGATTGCGAATTCAACAAATTAATTAAATATAATATCCTCGATGAATAAAGTGTGCTGAAATTTCAATAATACTCTCTAATAGTGATTCATAAGTAAAAAAAATTAAATAAATGAGTACTATATAAAAACTCAAATCACTTGAATTAGATGCATATATCACATGCTGCATGATCTTTACATTCTAAAAAAATCATCTCTTTTCATCTAAAACTACTTTATATATTTCCCTTTTTTTTTTTTTTCCTATTAATATATATAGATATGTATTAACTTTGTTAAAAATTTAGATATATATCAACAAATCACACTTGTGTGTGCATTTTAAAATCATCACGTGGCTTAATTCCTCTACGTTCACACTGCATTAGAGCTCTATATATATACATATATCCACAGGTTTTATATTACACACACACACACACACACCAAAAAATATATATATTATAAGAGGTTTGTTAATGGAGGAAAATTACAAACCTCTATTGGTAGTTCTTGCCATACAATCTGTATACGCTGGATATTTCTTGCTAACAAAGCTTGCCTTCGATGTCGGAATGAATACTTTCGTGTTTGTTTTTTACAGACAAGCTGCTGCTTCTCTATTCTTACTCCCCATTGCCATCTTTCTTGAAAGGTATGTCATATGTGTGTGTGAGAGAGAGAGGGGTAGAGAGTGTGTGTGTGTGTGTTTCTTGTTAATATTATATAATGATTTGGGCTTTGCAGGAAAACTGCTCCACCATTGTCATTCTCAATCTTCATCAAGATTTTCATGCTCAGTTTATTTGGGTATATCTTTCTCTCCTCTCTCTCTCTCTCTCTCTCTCTCTCTCTCTATCTCTCTCTCTCTCACTCTCTCTAAAATATGAACTCATTTTGCAGGATAACAATGAGCTTAGATATTGTTGGAGTAGCTTTGAAGTACACATCTGCATCTTTGGGTGCTGCAACTTCAAATACACTTCCTGTTATTACTTTCTTTCTTGCTCTTTTATTAAGGTAAATAAATAACTAAATTAATCACACTATTTGTTTGTAAAATAATTAGCAAAAAAGAAGAAATTTTTGGAAGGATTTTGGTTCTTGATCACGTCAGGTTTTCACTTACAAGATATTAGTAATTAATTAACACAACATGTTAATTGCAACTGTTCAAATTAATTAACTAAAACTTTAATGATAATTTAGTTCATGTAAAGTCACTGTCAAGGAACTAAGAAAAGTGATACCCTCTATATCTAGGCTTTTACATATGAAGAGCCCTAAGAAAGTCATGAAATAGCTAAATAAGGAAACTAAATCTGTCAATTTATTCTCTTGATATATACATTCTTGATGTAACTTAATATTCTATATACATATTATAATGTGCCTAATATTCGATGATCGTGTGATTATATCATGATCAGGATGGAGAAGGTGAACATAAAAACGAGCCCCGGAATAATGAAAATTGCAGGAGTAACCCTTTGCATAGGAGGAGTAGCAACAATTGCTTTCTACAGAGGCCCTTTCTTGAAAATTTTGCTTCATCATCATTTGGTAAATAATAATTTACAACAAGTTCAAGATCATGTTCCATCTGCAAGAACATGGATTAAGGGTGTTTTTCTCATGCTCGTCTCAAACTTATCGTGGGCCTTTTGGCTCGTCTTACAGGTATCTTAATAGTTCATATCGACTAGCTAGCTAGTTCGATTGATCATAATTTAATTTCATATATGATCATATCAGGGTAGAGTACTGAAGTGTTATCCTTCGAAGCTGCTATTAACAACCCTACAATGCTTTCTAAGCACAATACAATCATTCATAGCTGCAATTGTTGTTACAAGAGATCTTAATGAATGGCAACTTGGATGGAATATCAGACTCCTATCAGTAGCCTATTGTGTAAGCCCATTAATCGAAAATAATTCTTATATTTATAGCTATACGCGACGCGTGTATGTGATGAAATGAAATACGAGATTGTGATTTATTTGACAGGGAATAATAGTGACTGGTTTCACATTTTACCTACAAACATGGGTTGTTGAGAAGAAAGGTCCAGTTTTTCTATCTATGACCACTCCATTGATCATGGTGTTTACAATCATCATATCAGCATTTGTTTTAGGGGAGATCATCAGTTTTGGCAGGTGATTATATATTTTTATTATTGTTTTTTCTATCATGGTATTCAAAATATAATTTATCTATCTTTTTGTTTCAATTTTGACCTTGTCTTGTTTTTAATATTTCAAAAGAGTATATTGTTGTTATTTTATACATCATAATCATAGTATTTTAATGAATTACTAATTTTCTTGGTTTAAAAATTGTGACAGTATTTTGGGGGCACTTCTCCTAGTTGGAGGGCTTTATTTCGTGTTATGGGGAAAGAGTAAGGAAGAAGAAAGGGAAAAGGGGGCATGCCAACAACTCGGAGATGTTGAGAAAGCTTGATTGAGATGTAATCGAAAAATTCGAATTTTGAATCGAATTCGATTTGTATCTAATAGAATATGTAGTAGCTAGCTAGTAGTTTGGCATTCTTGTTTTTTGGAATAGGGATGATAATGTATCTAATAGTGCACATTGCACATTTATGTATTTATAAAAAAAATATTATGCAGATAAATTTAATAATATTTATATACTCACTCCATCCCAAATTAGTTGTCATTTTAGCATTTGAGATTTGTCCCAAAATTTTTGTTATTATAGGAGTTTAAGAAACATTTTCCTCAAAATTCTTCCAAAATTGCCGCCATTAATTCTTTCTTATTAAATGTTTTATTATCTCATAATGAGTATTGGAAATATAAAAAGGAAGAAAAAAAGTTATGGTTAGATCTGTCATTTTATAAGCAATTAATTCTTGCACTTATATTTTAGAACTAAAATTATAAAATAGAAAAATCCATAACAAATTATTGTATATAATAGTATGAATGAGTAACCGTAATAACTAACTTACTTTGTAAGAATAAAAAAATAAACAAATATTTGTGGTCAAAGCCAAAGGGACCGTTGATTTAGTTAGTGGTCAAACATTAAAGTCTCCGAAGATTAGTTGCAAAAGCAACGGTGAGCCTGGCGTTTAAACTCAGCCTTGTCCTATAAATTCTCTCTCCTCTTCACATGCAATAATCTGTCCCATATCTCATTCATCTGATCTGCCATTGGATTTGCATTCCGAGCTCTCTTTTCTCTCTCTACTCTCTCTCTGGAAGCTCCAAGGTTTCATTGCTTTAGAGAGAGAGAGTAAGAAAAACAGCACATATCCAAATCATAAGCAGATTGTGAGAAAATGGGAGGCTGCATGTCAACATCCGGGGTGTTGAAGAATGTCGACGACGCTCCTGTTCCCGCCCCGGAGGTGGAGCAAGTCGAGGCCGTTGAGGTGGTCGATGATGTTGAGGTCGTGGCCGAGCCCGTGGTTGAAGATGAGGAATCCGACCGCGTATCCGTTGGCAACTCGTCCGAAAAGGTATGCAAAGTCGATCGTGATACGTGTATATGTAGCTAGTCCTGCATGTAACATGCAACGTTGAAATGAAATACGAGATTGAGACAGAAATAAATAAAGTTTTAAATTTGGTAAATAAAGTAAAGTTGATTTTGATATGTATGTGACCAGCCTGCATGTAACATGCAACGTTAAATTGAAATACGAGATTGGGACATAAATGGAATAAAATTATATATTTGGTGAATAAAATCTCTTGGCAACTTGTTCGAGGAGACAAGTAAAGTCGATATTGATATGTAACAAGCAATGTTAAAATGAAATACGAAATTGAAACATAAATGAATTTGCATTGCTCTTTTTTTTTTCCTCACTAATAATATCTTCGAAAAACCATTTTCGTGTAGAACGAAGAGGTAAAGGAGACGGTCGAGGCCAAGGAGGTGAAGCAAGAAGACGAAAGCGAGGCCAAGGTCGAAGAAGAACAAACTCCTGAGCCAGTTGCTGATGTGGAAACGACAGAGGAAAAAACAGAGGAAGAGGCCCCAAAAGCCGAATCCATTGAAGAAAACAAAGAAGAGGAAGTTTCCGAAGAGAAAGTAGCCGAGGTTGAAGTTGAAGCATCATCGGAGGAATCCGTTGAGGCCAAGACCGAATCATCGGAGGAATCAGAGAAGGTAGAAGAGAATAAACCAGCTGAGAAATCGGAGGTTGAAACGACAGAGGAGGTACCGAAAGTCGAGGAGAAGAAGGCAAGTGACAAGAAACCATTGTTCAAGTTGTGGTTTTGAAGATCATTCATTCATGATATAAGCAGCAGTACAAGAGTTTGTGTCTTTAGTTTCTGAGATTGTGACCTGTCTTTTTTTTCCTCCATTTTTTTTTTAATTTTTTTCTATTTTTATTCTTCTGTCCATTTCAACTCTTTAGGCTGTTTTGATTAATTCATAAATAACCACTGTTAGTTAATATAGTTATAACTTCCATTTTGTTCTTCTGTTACTTGTTATTCTGTTGCATTAGAGTTGTAAGAAGATCATCACTTCATAAATGGTAAGAAGATATACAACCAGTAGCTCATAAATGCCTGGTTTTACACACTTATTTTCTATATAGCCTGGTTAAAATGTACAGTTTAATTAACATTCTATCCAAACATCACAAGAACGATATCAGACCGCGTTTAATACTACCGATTCTTGTCGAGCAACGAGGCGTGAAGTTAAGCCCGAACATTTCTTTGTTATGAGTGTTTCCATGTTTGGTCGAACCAACGAGCTTCACAATGAGAACCGCGCTATCAGCAACGTGGTCCATGTCGTCCGTTTTGGTCCACAAGGTGTGAGCCAATTGTAGCCTTCTGAATCTGGTGTTGAGACCAATGCCCCATTTTAGAAAGAGACTCTCTCTTTCATGCTCCAAGAGCTTCTTCGCCATTCGATGAATCAACATTCTTCTCTCGTCTCGAAGCGCCTTTTCACTATGAAACAAAACATTATAGGTGAAACATATGTCGATTCATAAACAAAAAATGAAAAATATCCATTTAGTAAAAACACGTGTTTTAAAAATTCAGATCAAATTACATAACTACCCTTAAACTGAAGTTGGTCTTTCTGTTCATACTCAGGCATAGATCACGAAGGTAAAAGGGCATTTTAAGGCATTTGAAAAAGTTTTTGGTATACGTCTCGAAGCGCCTTTTCACTGTTTATATGAAACAAAACATCGTAGGTGAAACATATGTCGATCCTTAACCAAAAATGAAAAATACCCACTTTGTTAAAACACATGTTTTAAAAATTTAGATCAAATTACATAACTACCCTTAAACTGAAGTTGGTCTTTTTGTTCATACTCAAGCATAGACCATGAAGGTAAAAGGGCATTTAAGGCATTTGAATTTTTTTTTGGTATACGACTATTGGTTAGAAAGACAGGTACCTTGAAGCAAGCGTTAGGCTTTGTCCGTTGACGATGGTCTTCTCTCCCTTGGAGAATTTATCCTTCAAGAATTTCATCCTTCTTATCTCTACTTCTAAATATATAGCATCAGAGGGATCGCCTTGGAAAAGCATGAAGAAGTAGGCTCTATGTACTAATGAGACGTTGCAATCATGCCAAAGTTCGACTATTTCTCGTTGGAGCCTCTTGAACTCTGCAGGCCAGCCTGAAAGCCCTTTGCATTCATCTTCGATTGGATCCAACCCAACATCTTTGACACTCCTTTTTGGGACATCATTGGCCTTCGACTCAACCTCCTTCGTCTACAAAACTCACAGCATGGAATAAAGCCTGTTTGGATGAGAAAAAACTAAGTGTAAGAGAAAGAAGTATAACTATTAACTCACCTGGTTCTCAACGTACGTATGTTCTTCACTTAGAAGTTTGATCTTGTGCTTCACATCTGGGGTGTCGATTTCAATGTCGAAAGCATCTTCTGGTGAGGATTGAGGCTCGTTTCTTGATAAACTTTCCGCTTTGGGACTAAACCTTAATGGTGATAGTTTCTTTTCACAACCTTTTTCCAATTCAAAAGACGATGAAATCTCGCCGAAATCCATCATTTTGAACCATCGAGAACCGGAGTTGCAGCTTCGGCTTTTCACCAATTTCGAGTTTCTAGACACCGATGAATCTTTATCAAGTTCGTGTCTAAAAGATGTATTTCCAAGAGAGAGAATATCAAGAAACTGAGTTGAGTTATCCCTCTTATTACATACAGAAGGCAATGACTCATTTTCTTCCTTCATTTCACTGTCGTTCTTCGAAGGAGACGACTTAAACGCTCGATCATTCTGAAAAGGCGTCGATGGAGATTCCATAGTTTGTGCACCTCCATTTACATACACTTCCACTTCAGTGTTCTCTTCTGAACATAAGGAGTTGGTTTCTGTAGCCACTTTTGTACTTGACTCTTGTGTCTCGATGCATCGAACTTCCCTGCATAGATCCTCCGATGTGGCATTACTTTGCTTCTCAATCTCCTCCCAACCATTATACGAATCGCTTTCACTATAGTTTGATGTCAAGACCCTTGGAGACGCAGTACTACGCACAAAATCCTCGTCGAAATATGGAACTTTCACTATATGATCCTCTGTACTTGCTCTGCTGATTTCATCAGAACATGATCTTGTATCAACATTTAAACAATGAGGATCTGCCAAAATAGACGGCTCCCCTTTTTTGATTCCAGAATCTGGTGGTCTTTGTACTCGTAAATGAGGGTAGTGCCCCAATCCCACCTAGAGAAAAGAAATCAATGAAGAAGTGAATATGCGAAAGAGAAAAACGAAGAAACCAAGGTACTGTTGATCAGGGGTGTAATTGAGATAATACAACTCGTGAGCTACTCGGATCAACTTGGAAAAAAATCAAATTCGGCTTGAAAAAAATCGAGTCGAGCTCGAGCATATTAATACCCAGCTCAACAAGCTCTCGAGCCTAATCAAACATATGTTAAATTTACTATTTTACCGTTAATCATATCTTTAGGAATTTAAGTTATTTTATAAATATTATCTTATCGAGTTATCTATCGAGTCGAGCTTCGAGTTTGAGCTCGAGTCTGGCAGGACTCGACTCGTTTATATGCCTACTATTGATGAATGCTTACCGACTTCGTGGAACCAGCATCATCATCTCCAAGCATTTGTAACAAATCTTTGACTTGTGCTTGAGCAATGTCTCTTTGCAGAATAGCATCATTTATCTCCTCCAAAAGCTACAAAAATAAAACATGAAAATCAACGATAAAGACATCGAAATCTGTTTACGAGCAAGGTAAAGATTTTGTACCTTTTCAATTTGAACATCTTTCTCTCTTAGTATTGCAGAATAATCTGATGGGGCAACACTAGATTGGGGACTTCTAAGCTCACTCTCCAATCTAGCCAGCTCTCGTTGCAAATACTTCACCAAAGCTTTATCGGACATGACCACATTGACTTTGGCATTAGTCGTCACTTCCTTTGCACAGCTGGCAAACAGAAGAGTGTTCCTTGATTGCTCAACATGACTCCGTGCAGGGCTCATAGTGCAGATGATGGCCGTTCTTGCATTCCCTCCCAACGATGTTTGCAGAATTCGTGTTAGCTTAGAATCCCTGTAAGGAATGTGTCCACCTCGACACTTGCTGTATATAGTCATGAAACAACGATGATAAGTAGCCAAGTTCAAGACAAAGTAGAAGTTGAAAATAGTGTGATTGATCGATTGATTACCTTAGCTTGCGAATAACAGTTCCAAGTGTTAACAAACTACGATTAATGTGGCAGCCTTCTTTTAACCGGGTCCCGGCTGATAATGACTGTGATGCCCTTTCACTTCCAGCAAGATCGACGAAATTCTGGTTTACAAAGGACAAGATTCAGAAAACGAACCATCTTCTAGAACTATCGTTCCTTAATAGATATTACGTACCACAGAGGCTGTAAGAGTGCTTGCATTGTCCCTGCCTAGAAAGTCCCGAGACGAGCTTTCAATTGTCTGCAATTACGTATTTGTCCTTGGTGAAAATTCAATCAAGCAAAATATGAAGAAAGTAAAGAAATAGCATTACCAGTCTAATGATCTGGTGAGATCTCGAGCTCATTTCGTTTAGAGCCGTCTCTCCGATTTGCCTTTGAGCTGCAAATTCCGAGTTCAAAATGTTGTAAAAAATCCAACTTTTATTCGGGTTTAAGGTTGAACTTGAAGACTTAAACGAATAACAACAAAATCCAACACGTTTTTGTTACCTTCACATATAGAAAGAAGCTGAATCACGTGATTCCAATCCGTCAAAACTTCCTCTGTGAGCTTCTCGACTATGGTTCCTCTCTAGCCAAAAGAACACACATCAATAACATAGTTGAACAAAATTCTAGAACAACTATCTTTTTTTATTTTTTCGAGGAAAATGTTTCACCTCTGGATCATCTAGAAGCCTTAGTGGAGTACTATCGACACTGAGAAGGTCTCTCACAGACTCGTTGTAGATCTCCATTGCAGAGAACTTCAACACAAATGCTCTTTCTCGATGCTGAAATTTCCAAGTTATCATGAGTACTAACAACACGAACGCGATTTAAACACTTGCAAATGACAATAAAATGCACCTTGTGAATGTGCTCATATATGTCTGCTATAGCAAACTCTGTGATTCCAGTCATCGTGTACGTCTTTCCACTGCTCGTTTGCCCGTATGCAAACACACTCGCTACACACAACAGTTCATCAAAAAATCTACCAAATGGCCACTGAAACGCGCCTTAAACAAGCAAAGAAGCAAAACTACACTCACAATTGATTCCACTAACAACTGAAATCGCGACATCTTTAGCAGCTCGTTCGTAAACCTCCCTCGTTGAGCAATCACTCCTAAACACCCTATCTATACACAACCAAACAATGCATCCACTAAGTTTTTTCATACCATTAGCAATATAAGAGTAATAGTATATCAAATGCAGCAATTTTCATCACAGAATTGATGGAATTCAAACCCAAACACCTGATTTAACAAGGCATTGTTCTCAACATATACAAACATTGAAATTCTTGAAAAAAAAAAGCATAAGAAATTGGACAGAGAAATTACCAAATGTATAGGCAGAGGGATACATGGACCTCTCAGAAGCAGAGACACCAAGATTCTTGAAAACAATGGTTTTTTCATTGATGCATTCCCAATCTGAAACATCATTTCTCAAGATCTCTCTACCATTCAATGGCCTTAATCTCACCGACACATAGATTCTCTCATCACTGCCACTCATCAACTCCTCTCCACTCTCCATATTCCCAATTTCCACCCCAGAACTTTTGGGTATTGCACAATCAACCCCAAGATCCCAACTTTTCAACTCACAAAGCTACAAAAAATGGGCCTGAGGATTCTGAAACACCCAATGATGATCATCACTGGAAACAGATCACTATGTGGAGTCAATGGCAAAACATACTGATCTCCAATCATATATATTGTATATATCTGCTCTCTCTCTCTCTCTCTCTCTCTCTCTCTCTCTCACACACACACACACACACACACACACAGAGAAACACACACTCTTGTCTCATGCATTGATGAGAGATTTGTGCTTTTGGAAAAGGGATGTGTGGTCCATAACTACAGACTGTCAAAATGGCTTGATTCGCATGAATGTTTCCTAATAAAAGATTTTATAGCATATATAATGTTGGGATTAGGTTAAGTATATGTCATGCTTAAGAAACAAGAATCATTTACCGGGAAATAAAAAGAAAAAATCAGAGCTAAAATTATAAACTAATCCTTACTGAATAATGGGTCTTTGTCAAGAATGTCGGATTGTGACTGTTTTCAATAAAAATTCATTCTTTTTTCTCTTCTAACACCACCTCTCTGCTCCTTTCTTCTCTCTGTGAAATGGGATTTTAGAGAGAGAGAGAGTTTGTTGGGGGGTTTTTGAAAAAAAGTTTGGTCTTTTTTCTTTATCAGGCTTTGATCATTTTGAAGCTGGCAAAGACGAAAAAGACATTAAATTAAAATATAATACTTTTCGTGGATTTTTGATCCAAGAAAATAATTAAATAATAATACTACTTTTTCATGGATTTCTGTTAACGTAAGCAAAAGTTTATTCAGTAGATGAGATCTAACTAATCCTTAAACTAAATTTGATCAACGGTGGGATTAGGATCTGTGTAGGCTTTGTCAGTTGTTGACATATGACAATGATATAGTCCAGACATAATTCATCATTGACAAAATGGATTTTATGTTTTTTATTTTATTTTATTTTATTTTATTGAGTTTTTAAATATTCATTTTTATTCACATTAGGCCTGTTTTTAACAGTGTTCATGTTTATTTATAACTTTTATCAACTAGAAAAGTTTTTAATACGAAAATGATGGTTTTCTGATTTTTCTAATTAGAATTAATGTCTTTCACAAAAGAAAATTCTATTTGTAGAATACGTAATGTGCTCCTTTTAACAAAAATTAATATTGTTGATCTTACAATTAATGTATACCTTTAATTGAATATTATTGCAGTTTGTGATGTATAACCTTTTTTCGTGTAATTTATTGAATTGTAACAAAGAAAATCATGGCAAATTTTTCCTTAATTACATACACATGTGACATTAATGGGAAGGATTTTTTTACAACTTTATGTATGATATTTTGATATACTCGATATTGATATTTTATTTGAAACTCTATCTGATATAATGGATTAAGGATAAACTAGAAGGTGTTAAACAACTACATAAATAATATTCTAAAATAATGACAATATTTCTATTTATCTAAATATTAAAATATTTGAAAACAACATAAGTATAATTCATCTATACTAAATCCAAATATATAATCATTATTTGATACAATAGCACATGGTATCTAGAATAATAACACCGGCCCATGTACTTCAAATTCTATTGAACCGTTTGCTTGAGAAAATTTTTATTGTACTAAAATTATTACCACATAAATTTTCAATAAAAGATATATATTATAATGTCATTAATGCAATGTAGTCTATATTATTGAAACGACATAATATATCAAATGCTATTTTGTTGCAAAGAACCAACATCTTCCTTAGTAGTTTATTCTTATTAAGATTTGCTAAATCTCAATTATTATTGTTTTCACAATTTACCAAGACCAATCATCATTCTATCAATTATGACCACAATTATCCATTAATCATATATTCTAAATAAATAAATAGCCAACATCGATCATGATCATGTTTTGTGGTGCAACACATAAAAGAAGGAAGAGTTGTCGAATGGGGACCCAAATTTTGACCAAAAATGGCATTACATATTTACATCCCATGTGCAAGTGCAATTGAGTAATGAACCACCATTTCTATTAAATTCACCATGCAAATACATGCATGTGACTCACCCCCAAAAAAAAAAAAAAAAAAAAAAACCATAATTACAAAACATATAATTTTTTTATTTATAAAATCGTAATTTTAGCACGAATTTTCAAGTTCATCAAATTAAATCACGAATTTAGACTTATTGTGTAGTCTGAAATATCATTTATTTATGAGCTTAAATTTGAGAATATAACAATTTGTTTTGTGACGACTATCACATTATCCATCAAACAAAATGAATATAAAAATATAATGAAAGATGAACTAAATAATGACATCTTTTGAAATATATTTTGTCTGTTTCATTTCCATATTACTTACATTGTACGATTTATAGAGCAGAACAACGACATTTTATTCATCTTCGTTGATTTTATTTATATTATGCTTGGCCAACGGTATGATTTTCAATGTGAACAAACTGACCAAATATGTGTCAGAAAATCAACGGTGAATCAAATTTCAAAATAATTATAAAAAACAAAGTTATCTTTTAAAATTCATTATGATGTCTTGAAATATTCAAAAACTAATATAGAATGGCATGAAAAGACCAACTCAAAATTTAAATTCGTTAGTAGTATTTAGCCTTTTTTTTCAAAGTAACCGACACAAATTCAATAGTTGGTATTAGTCTTGACTTTTGAGATTAATTAATATTTAAATAAATAAATGAAGGGGTAATGTTTGAGTGGCTCACATTTGATAAAGTTTTGTGAGAAAATTACTACTATAGGGCTACAATTTAAACTTATTTGGGCTCAGGCCATTTAAGTTTTCATTCTTGCATTTTGATCTGATATAGGTAGGCTGTTAATGGGCCATAAAAGTCTGATGCAAACCCAATAAAAAGAGTCTAAATGGGTTATGATTTTGGGCTCGAGAATATATATATATATATATATATATATATATATATATATATATATATATATATATATTTAAATACACATAATCTAGTGAATAAACTATTATTCAATCTGTTTAATTCTCCATTTTCATTATTATCATTAAAATATAAAATATCCAAACCAATACTTATAATGTATAAATCTTACAAATACTCATTCATAATTGCAATTTATAAAATATAACAAATATTAAGGAATATTTAGAACTTATAAACTAAATTACATTTTGTTGAAATAGATCAGACTAAATTATAGTAGTTTCTAATGAACACTCTTCAAAAAATTCACAAACTATCAAACAGAGAACTGATAAACCTAATTTCATTCTGAATAAAATGTAAAATTCAAATCTTTATACTAAAAAGGAAAATCTAGCCCAGCCACAAATATCCTCTCATAAAGAGTAACAAGCATTTGTAATCTAGTGCCCCATTACTGTTTACTTCTCTCACTTGTGCTAAAGAATGGAAGAAAATCCTTGGAGTGGGGCCCTTGTGCAAACCAATGAGAAAAATTAGCTAAAACCCTAACCAAAAATTATAGGTGGTGATGATCTGGGCCATGGCTGAGATATTAAAATTGTGGGTAAGAATCAAAGTTCCCAAAATCTCAACCCCACTTACTGATTCCAATTTGTGGCGACAAATTGTCCCAATTTCTTGAGCCTCTCATTCAATTTTTCTAACATGTTGTGTTAGGACATTTGTTGTTTTTCATAATTGTCCCACCTAACTTTATCTTAGTCCCATCACTGTTATTCTCATTGTTATCAAATCAATCTGAAATTCCCACCAGACAATAAATTATTATCCAAGAATTTGCTTGTGTTAGTGGGATTTTTGTTTGTTCCTTGGTTAAGGTGTAAAGATTGAATTTTTATTTAAGTGATTTTAGGGATTTTGGATTATAATGTGTATGGGAGTTGTTTGGTGGGAGAAATGAAGTATGCGGACACTTTGTGATGTCTGTGAGGGTGCTGCTGCTGTTCTTTTCTGTGCTGCTGATGAGGCTGCTCTTTGTCAATCCTGTGATGATAAGGCATAGATATATCTTTAATGTTCTTGATTTGGTGTTTTTGTTTGTAGGCTTATTTGATTTGAATAGTATTGATATTTTGATGATATATTTGTAAAGATTGGTTCTTGTTTTGATAAGTTTGTTGGAAATGTGCTTTGTTTGCCATTTGTGTGTGTTTTTGTGATGTTTGTAAACATGATTGATTAGAAGGACATTGATTTTTCATCATGTGTTCTTTTGAGGGTGCATTTTGTAAAGTTTGATTCTTGCTAGATAGTTTGTTGAGAATTGGATTGATGTGTTATGTTTGCCATTTGTGAGTATTATATTTCCATTTTGTTTTTGGGATTTTGTAAACATGCTTGATTTGGAGGACATTGATGTTTAATCGTGTGTTTTTGAGGATACATTGGTAAAAATTGTTTCTCGGTTAGAAATTCTAATATTGTGATTTGGATTCATTTGCCATGTTTGCTATTCGTGTTCTCATTAAGAATGGTGATGTTTTCGTTTCATTTTTGGGATGTTTGTAAACATGCTTGATTTGAATGATCGATCTTTCATCATGTATTTTTTTGTATACATTTGTAAAGATTGATTCTTGTTTGGATAAAGTCATTGAAATCTTGATTGATCCATGTTATGCTCGCTATTTCGTGTGTGCTGATATTCTCCGTATAAATTATCTTAGTCCGATATCTCACTTTGTATAGGTTTTAATGTAAGAACGAAAAAATACATTCTTGAAGATTATCGAAGCCTAAATTGAACGTCATTCTGATTATCCTAACGTTGATTGAACCTAACTTCTTTCCATTACTCCATATAATTCGAATCCAAGGATTGTCTGATTTTGTGAACTAACTAACATGCATCGAATATGGGATGCAGGTTCATTCGTGTAATAAACTTGCTAGTAGACATGTAAGAGTCGGGCTTGCTAGTCCTAGCGACGTTCCTCGCTGTGATATATGTGAAAATGCACCTGGTACGTGCGTCTCAAAACTTCTATTCTCAACGAGGATGTTGAATCCGATTGCTAAGCGTTACACGTTTCTTGTTTCGTTTATCCAGCATTCTTTTACTGTGAAGTGGATGGCAGTTCTCTTTGTCTACAATGTGATATGAATGTGCACGTTGGGGGCAAAAGAACTCACCACAGATATCTCTTGCTCAGACAGAGAGTCGAGGTTTGTTAATAAAAAAACTGTTTATACTAAAACATCCCATGTTCGATTCATTCTATAAAAGCTCATCTTCGTCTCTGATTTGATCCGCAGTTTCCAGGAGATAAACCCGAAAACAAGAGAGAAAACAGTCACTCGGCTAAGCCAATGGATGAAGACGATAGCCAGAATCGAGGGGTGGTTTCTCCCACTTTGAATGCGGATAGAAAGACGAGAATGGAAGCTGGTTTGATCGATCTGAACTTGCAGCCTCATCGTCACACTTCAAACAATCAAGCAGGCTAACCTAACCTTCTCTTACAAATCTTAGTATCTTCAATATCTTGTAATATAGTCTGATAAAGGCTTAGTTTGTTTTAGGAAACACAAAGAAAATGAGGAAAAGCACGTATAACTAAAGCTCGTGTCTTTTCTTTTGTTCCTTCGACAGGAATTGTAGATTGTGGATGGCATGTTCGACTCGTGTTGTATTTCCTCATCGTTCGCCTAAAAAACTAGAGGATGCTTTTAATCTAGTCCGCGAATTAGGGTTGAAGAAGATGAGTAGAAGTAGCTGATGCAAAGGTGGATAATGTATAGCTTTGTTCAGTTAGGAACATGTTTTGCATTCTTGGACATGTATGAAAACTGTCGAGCTGTGTAAGAAGACTTTTTATCAAGCTTTTAGTATCAATTCCTCGATGGACTGTTTAATCCTCAAGAACATATTTTTACATACAAGACTGAAAAACATACTTGACTTACTCGATGTTCGATTTAAGATTGTTTGTTAAAAACTTGTGATATATGATTTCTTATGAACTACTTCAAATTCCATGTGACCAAGGATGAAAATTTCAATTTCTGTAGAAATTTCAATTACGAAAGCTAAAATTAGTGATATTATTTAACGTAATTTTTATCTGACACAAACTACATAAAAATACCAACATCATTCTAACAAAAACATAGCAAGTTTTGCCCATTTTTAGTTGCATCATACTCATATTTGTTTGGCAATATCAATTAAAACAACCTTTTAACATATTTTTAGATTATATAAAATCTAAGTTTGGAAATTCGAGTTTAGTTTTTTTGAGTAAAAAATTCGATCTTGAAAGGTTTTAACGAGCACTATTTAAGCTCAATTTCACACAGCAACACTTCGAAGTTCGAAGAAACCCACCCAAATTATATCCACCGGAGAAACTATAAGACGATGATGTTTGGGGCGTCGATTTTGATCGGTTTTTTATCGTTAACTCTGACGATTACGTCGAGCGGCGCGTCAGCTCCACGTCTTTTACGGCCACCGGAGTCGAGTAGTACAAACTATTTAAGCAAAGAAGAGCACTGGATCAATCAAACTCTCGACCACTTCTCTCCTTCTGTAAGTTCGTTTCTTTCATGCTTTTTTCTCTGATTTGCTTGGTTGTCAATTTTCTACTGGAGATTGGGAATTCGCCTCTGTTTTGGTTGCATTGTAGTGGTAAAGTTTTGATTCATGTTCAATTAGGTTTTCATTGGGAAATCTGTTGAGGTTAAGTGTATGAAGTTGGTTAAACTGTAGCTTTAGCATAATGAAAGGGAATGGATTTGAGCCTGCTTCTATGTATGAACCATGGAAGAGTGAGAAACCACTTATACCAGTTGGTAGAACTTGGAAGCTTTATGATTGAAGTACTTAATGGTATCATTAATTAAAGCCATAAATATGTACATAATTTCGAATGAGATTTAGTCGAGTATTAGTTTGAATACGTAGCTGTTTCAGGATGACTTATAAATTCCATCTGATCCGCAAAATTCTTTATTTTCGGTATGTGCAGCTATCCACTCGATTCGCATGGAATATCTGTTAATTTGCAATTAAAATGTCTGTATGTGCTCCTTCAGTTATTCCATTCTATTAAAGGAAAAATAAGTTGATGTTTACGTCATGTTTGAGAAGATTGGCTTTTTCATTGCAGGATCGCCGCCAATTTGCTCAACGGTATTATGAATATCTGGATAACTTCCAGATTTCTGATGGGCCGATATTTCTCAAGATTTGTGGAGAATCTGCATGCAATGGGATTACAAATGATTACTTAGCTGTAAGTCTACACCTCTAGAATAAAAAAACTTAAATGAATATATTGCACCATCGTTGGCAACTTAGAAAAGTAAGAAAAGGAAGGGTTTGCTTCCTTACACAACACCTTTCGGCTTCAAGAATTGATAGAATTTATGACGGGATTGACTCTGATGTTTTGTATTTGCTAGCTAAAAATCAGTCACATTAAAGGAACTTAAGTGTAAGTGAATGTTAAGAAGTAAACCCTATATGATCCAATAAAAGTTAAATTTTTTCGTATGCTTGAGAAATCTTTTTGCCACACATCCTCATATGTACTTTGGTGGAATATCAGTGAATAAACTTATGGTTATTAAATTGATGTGATCCAGCATGATGTAAAGACTTTTACTTTGTTCATATGACTTCTGCTATCATATCTATGAGATCTTCACTTGCGAAAATATTTCAAAACCTCAAAATCCTAACAGGTTCTTGCAAAGAAGTTTGGAGCAGCCGTGGTTTGTCTTGAGCATCGTTACTATGGAAAGAGCTCCCCTTTTGGATCATTGAGCATGGACAATCTGAAATATCTTTCGTCAAAACAAGCACTATTTGATTTGGCTGTTTTCAGACAGTATTATCAGGCAAGTAGTAGGCCAGTCTTTTCCCCCTCTCTGATTGGGAATTTCTAACAACGAATGAGAGTGTGTTTTTGTAGCTAACTTTAGAATCCATTTTGCAATGTGTAATTATATTGTTACCGTATTTGCTGGTTCTGGGATCTGTAATTATATATGTTCCTTTTGTTCTCATTACACAGGAATCCTTAAATGCAAAGCTGAACAAATCAACTGACAATCTATGGTTTGTCTTTGGTACTTCTTATGCTGGAGCCCTTAGCGCGTGGTTCCGGTTGAAGTTTCCTCACCTCACTTGCGGAAGTCTTGCAAGCTCTGGAGTTGTTCTTGCTGTTCACAACTTTACTGAATTTGATGAGCAGGTGAAGAAAAATCCTATCTGTTCCTATAGTTACTCTCTTTTTCAGCTCTTCTACAAAATTCTACTTTTTATTCGGTTCATTGCCTCCTGACTTTGCTTTGAATTAGAATATGTTCACAATTTCAAATTTTCGCTGGCTAGAGTATTCTTAGTCAAGCTTCTTGCTCATGAGACTCTTATGATGCAGATTGGTGAATCTGCTGGTCCAGAATGTAAAGCTGTGTTGCAAGAAGTTACCAGTCTTGTTGATGAGCGACTTAAATCAAATGAAAAGGAAATAAAGAAACTATTTAATGCAGCTGAGGTAAATAATATTTATCTTTTTCATTATTGGAGGCAGAAGAAAATGACTTTTTAATAGTTTCGTTCTTCATGCCACATGGTATTTAGTGGCTACCATCTTGAAAATGCAGTAGAACGTTTTAATTCGCCATTTCTGCTACTTTTACTTTTAAAATACTTTGCAAGATTTGTAAGTTTCACACCCTCAGTGATATACTGCTAATATCGAAAGCCTTCCCATATCTAGCTAGTTGCATCTCTTGACTGACTGTCAAATTTCTTATTTTTATCTTGAAGTTGAATTTCATAATGACTTCTCTTTCTTACAGCTAAAAATTGAAGGTGATTTCCTGTATTTTCTGGCAGATGCAGCAGTCACAGCGGTATGTGATAAAACAGCTTAATTCGATAGAAACTTTTAGTTTTGTGGATTAGTCATTGCATGCTTTGTCACTTTGCAGTTTCAATATGGAAATCCAGATAAATTGTGTCCCCCTCTTGTTGAAGCAAAAAAGTCTGGAGAAGATTTAGTGGTAAGCATTTTTAGCACAATTGAACGTATGCTTTCTTGCATTGTCTAAACATGAGAACTAACAGCTGTTGAGTCATGAAACACTGTATATCATTTGCAAGTTTAAAAACAATTACATGGTTCAGACTTTGTTGTCTTCAAAGGATTCAAATGAGCACTAATATAGTTTTTTATTTGTGCTGTCGATGTTTTCTAATCAGGAAGCATATGCCACATTTGTGAAGGAGTATTATGTGAACACTATGGGTGTCAGTGTTGAGACATACGACCAACAGCAGTTGAAGAAAACTAAATTAACCAATGGTAGTTCTGATCGCTTGTGGTGGTTCCAAGTATGCACAGAAGTTGCATATTTCCAAGTAGCACCTGCAAATGATAGCATCCGCTCATCAAAAATCGATGAGAGGCAAGTCTACACACAGTGTATTTTCTACCAAGTTTTTCGCCGCTTTTTTATTTTATTTTTGAAGTGTGCCTTACTAGTATCCATACTGAAGCTGAGTATTTTCTAATGGCAGATACCATTTAGACCTCTGCAAAAATGTATTTGGGAAGGATATATATCCTGATGTCAATGCAACAAATCTATACTATGGAGGCACAGGAATTGCTGGTAAAATCACATAGCTATTTCTCTGCAATTTAGAGCTCACATGTGTTCGATCATGGTCTTATAACTAGTTTTCTTCATTCGATATTCATTGGCAGGTTCAAGGATAATCTTTACTAATGGATCGCAGGACCCGTGGCGACATGCATCCAAACAGACTTCTTCAACTGATAGTGAGTCCAAATATTGCATTTACTGAATACCATCACTTATTACTGTCTTTTGCTATGCTCAGATGAGAACCGCTTTGCACGATTCATTCTTTCGTGCATTCTGAAAGAATTATATCTTGTTATCTGAACCACGCTTTTCCTTCAATTTCAGTGCCTGCATACATCATAACATGTGATAACTGTGGCCACGGATCAGACATGCGTGGCTGTCCTCAGTCTCCGTTGATTCCAGAAGGTACATATACTTTAACCTCCCAAGATCTCTATCTTGCCCAAAGTCATTTTGCAAAGTTGATGTAATACCATTTTAAGCTTTTTGCAAGTTTGGTATCATCACAAATTCACACTCTATTCGGTATTTCAGGTGATGCCTCGAGTTGCAGCTCCCCAGAAGCTGTTACGAAAGTAAGGCAGGAGATCATCGATAACATGGATTTGTGGCTCTCTCAATGCCAGAGTTTAGGTAGAAGTTCCATGTAATAATAAACTCTATTGCAGAGAGATACTACAGTACTTTGTTTCTACAGATATATAGTTAAACTTCCCTGTACGTGGAATGATCACTGAGACAGTAAATATATTCGTATTCCTTGTATCGATTCCTGTTGTTTTTCTTGTCTGAGAACTCTAGTTGTGATTTTGACATTTTGATTTCTGCATTAGTAGTGTCATTCATATAAAGTATAAAACAAGATGCTTTCAAATTTGAATAATATTGAGGATGTTACTCCCACAAAAATATGATTCATCATCATCTGTGATCATACATACACCACAAAAATACAACAGAAAACAGCAGATATTCTACCAGAAACTATCAGCAGAATGAAACACTGGTAGTAGTTCTTCAGGTCTTAATCCCAACATCTTAGTAACTGTATCCCTTGACAAAGAGCTCCTTCTTCGCCTCCTCGGACTCTCCCTCGCCCGAGTACTTGCCGAGCTGAGCAAGCGAGTTTGCCTTTGCTCTAAGCAGCAGAGTGTCCTGAGCCGCCTTCACATTCTCCGGCCTTCCTCCCCACGTCTTGAGGCACGTGTTCTGCAGCGCTCGTGCGTATGAGAACGACACGTGCCACGGGTTCGGCGCTTGGTTCATCGCGTTCAAGTTCAGCGTCGCCTCCACTTCAGATTGCCCACCAGACAAGAACTGCTCATCATGAAACCAGGTTAGTGTTTTCATTGTTGTTTTTTCATTCTTCTTTATAGACATGTTTTCTTACCATGATTCCGGGGACAGCAGGTGGGATTCTTCTGTTGAGGAGTTTGAGAGTGTAATCAGAGACCTCTTCTGGTGTGGCTCTCTCTTTGCACTCAGCACCAGGTGTGACCATACTAGGTTTCAACAGAATACCTTCAAAGAGGACGTTGTTCTCAGCTAGGTAGAAGAACACCTCAGCCCACACCTTCTGAGCAACCTCGAATGTTCTGTCGATGCCATGATCACCATCCAACAGGATCTCTGGCTCAACAATGGGGACCAAACCATTGTCCTAAAAGGTACCCCATCTCAAATCAGTTTCTTACATTCTATATAACAAGGTTTCAAGAATTCAAGAAAATAACTTCATTAGTACCTGTGAAATGGCAGCATATCTAGCTAGCCCCCATGCTGCTTCCTTCACAGCCAGCTCAGTTGGGCCATTAGGAATGCTCACAACCGTACGCCTAAATTCAATTAACATAATCACTTTCCGTTTTCACAGATAGAGATGGCAAATCGGGCCAGTTCATATTGTAGCTAAAAAAGTACCATTTGGCAAAACGGGCGCCCTGTTGGTAGTAAGCAGCAGAACGAGAAGCCAATCCGTCGAGACCTTGGCACCAAGACTCGTCGTTTGAGCCAGCCAAGGGGACAAGACCCTGTCACAGTCCACCAATAACTCATCTTTAGTACAAAATCCTCTTTTACAAACAAAGGTGTAATGAAACTTACTTTATCGACTTTGATTCCAGGGACAATGCCTTGCTCGATGAGTATATCAACGATCTTCTTTCCCTCGACAGTGGATTGGTAAAGTGTTTCCTCAAACAGGATTGCTCCTGAGATGTACTGGCCCAGCCCAGGAGCTGACACGAGCAGAGTTCTGTAGGCTTGGCGATTGGCCTCTGTGTTTTCTAGTCCAATTGAAGCCAAACGCTTCCCACATGTAGCGTTTGATTCATCCATCGCCAAAATCCCACGCCCCGGAGATGCAACAGTTTTCTGGTAACAAGCAATTAATCTCAGCTTTGGTTCATTGTTTTGTTTCTAGTATACGTGTCTGAAAACCAACTAAACTAGCATTTAACTGTTAAGTACTATAGTTTCAGTTAAACTTAGCTAGGGAAAACCAAGAACAGAATTGCATGATAACATTACAAAGAGAGAGAGAGAAGGAAGTACATACAGCAGTCTTGATGAGTTCATCGGCATAGGAGGTGGCACGGATGGTGAGGGCGGAGACGGAGGCAGGGCGGCAGCGGATGGAGGCAGCCACCGCGGGCTGGCGGAGGAGGGGCTGCCCTTTGACAAAGTCAGACTTGTCAAGAACTGGTGATGACTTGAGGAGGGAAGCAGAAGCCATTGTTGTTCTTGTTTTGTGATATGATAACAATATCTCTTTAAGGCTCTTTTCCCCCCACAAATTTTCTTGCAAATCCAAACACAATTTGCTGCTTTAAGACCAGTGTGTGTATATAGTTTCTAGGAGATATGTGTTTTGAGGACATAATACAGGGGCCAATCATCTGCTGACATGTGGAGTGATAATTTTCTGACATGGCAAAATGTGAACTCATGTGTTTTTTTTTATGTGAACTCATGTGTTTAGAAGCATTTCTTTAATTTGTTGGTTTTAAAATGTTTCCAAAATTGGCAACTTCACAAAACCAATAAAGTTCTTATTTTTGAGCTTTTTTTTCTTTAATAGATGAATATGTGACTGAAAATTAGTTTTTAAGCTTAAACCTCTTATTTGGTTTTGATTATATGAGTGTGGTTCTGAGTTCTAGAATAGCAAAATACTGTTGAGTCCATCGACCAACAAATTTATTTTATTAAGTTTTTATTTTTGTTGATATTATAGTTCAAAAAAGCGACATTGAGACTTCATTGAATAGATATAGAATTTTGAAGATCAAGAAAATAAAATAAATTTACGAAATCTCGATAAAATAAAATAAAATATGAAGGTTTAAGGGTTTTACAACATTTTTTTAGTTATTCCATTTTGTAAATCAATACATTTTGTTTATGCATTTTATAAGTACGTACATGATAAAATGTGACGTGTATATAGAACTTGGGAGCCATTTAGGGTGTATTTGGGATACCAGTATTTCAGTCAACTTTCATTTTTAGATATCAACTTTTAATTTCAATTCTTTGATCAAATTACCTACTATCCAAACAATTAATTTTATTATTAAAAACTTTAATCTTTGTATTTTCTGATTTAATTATAAAGTGGGTTTCTTGCCTACACAATGTCCAACTCATCGCTATCACCAAAAGCCCAATCTTATACATTTCACATCCACACCTTCAATTCCTCTACACAGAAACCGACCACTATTCTCCAGCAGCAAATCTCAGGGCTTCACCCAACTTCTGGAGAACCTCTTTATCATAATCACATTTTCAGTATGGAATGGTGAAAACTATTAAAAGAGGTTCCAACAAGAAGAATAAAAGTATTGCTGGTCAAGCATTTTCCAAATTCAGAATGGAGTTATCTTGCTTCACAGACTATTCTAATGTAATGAATTTCCTAAATTTTCAAAACCTTGTTCTTTCAACTCACCACTTCAAGATCTAACAAGCGACCTGCAATATGACTAGAGGGAATTTGTAAGAAATTTTCAAACACAAATGGAAAATCAAGAAACTCATTTGCATACACTTAAAAAACTAGAAGCTACATGAGAGCACAATTCAAATGTTCAATTAAGTCAAAGATATAAACTTCTTGAGTTTGAATCTTTGACCATTATCCAATGTCATAAATAACATTGTGCTTTGATTATTCACTTACATGATTAAAGAACCTCCTATCCTTGTATAGTTACTAGAATAACGCGCCAGTAAGGGAAGTCAGCTACTATCACAATTCACATACATCACATTATCTCACAAACTCTTAGTTATTAGAAGGCACTATGTGAATAACTAATAGATCAAACTTAAAATATACGTAGGGAAAATGGAGCTCATCATAGCAGCAGGACCACCATTCTCAATCTCGTCCAAAATTGGCTTCAGAGATGGATCTTCTTTCATGCGTGAAATTCGCTCTTCAATTTCGACTTTATTAGTTGGGTTCGTTAAACCCTCAAGCATGACAGACATGGCTGGATCTTGTAGAATAATGAGCTCAACAAAGCTGTTAATCACGCAATCAAAGAAGTTTCTCAGCCATGTTCAAGAACTGTGGGTTTTGCATTACATTTTGAATCATCGAAGAAGGGAGACCTTCGTCAACGGCCCATTTTAACTATTCACCTTTATTAAATTTTCTGAAGCTGTCCTGCCATCTGATCAAACAAAGGATCCTTTGTTATCTGTTCAGCTAATTCCTGGGTATGTTTGTTTGGAGATTATGTAGGATTGGAGAAATTCGATTTTGAAATTTTGAGATTTTTAAATAAAGGTGAATAGTTAAAATCTTGTCAAAATATTGGTAAAATATTGACAAAATATCGATTTAAATATCAGTGACTTCATGGTATAATTTGTAGGTAAATAGGTGAAATATCGTGAAAATATCGACGAAATATCGTTGACTTCATCCTATACAATTGGTAGGAAAATACGTGAATACAATTTGTAGGAAAATAGGTGAATACAATTTGTAGAAAAATAGGTTAAATATCGAGAAAATATCGACAAAATATCGATTTCAATATCGGTGACTTCATGGTACAATTTGTAGGAAAATAAGTGAAATATCCGGGAAATATCGACGAAACTACAATTTATAGGAAAATAGGTGAATTCAATTTGTAGAAAAATAAGTAAAATATTGGGGAAATATCGACAAAATATCGATTTCAATATCGATGACTTCATAGTACAATTTGTAGAAAAATAGGTGAAATATAGGGGAAATATCGACGAAATATCGATAAATATCGGTATCGATTTCGATATTGGTGGTTTCATGATATAAATTATATGAAAATTCATGATGGAAATATCGGTAAATATTGGTGGAATGTTAGGGAAATATAAGTAAATATTGTTAAATATCGGAAAAATATCGATAAATTTATGTACCTATATTTCGATCGATATCGATATTTCCACGACATTTTCGTAAAACTAAAATACCGATATTTTGAAAATATAACATGAGATTGAAGAACAGAGTGATAAAGATTTGAAACAATGTAGCTATTTATATGTATATAAGTGTGTATAGATATAGCTGATCGGTTATAAGTAATTCTTTTGTGTTTTAGTTTTATATATATTTTTGTTTCGGTTAGGTTTAAAAAAAAAATTAATTCCATATTCGATATGGTAGCAAACCGAGTTCAAATTTGTTTAAAATATCGTTGAGCTTCAAAATTTATGTTTGAGCGATTTATATGTATATAAGTGTGTATAGATATAGCGAATCGGTTATGAATAATTCTTTTGTGTTTTAATTTTATATATTTTTTAACCATTTAACACTAGAGAAATATCAAATTGATCGTTTATGACATCTAATTTTTCAAACATAGGTAATTGAAAAGTAAATAAAACACACGGGAGTCATCAAATCGTTTTGCAGAACGTTTGTCGAGAACACTCTTGAAAAAAGAAGACACAAATAAATTTAGAAGGTGAATTAGTAAATTAGAAATAATTAGCCTATCTGTGGTGGATTACGATGAGGGTCTTGCTAGTTCAACAAGGGCTTAATTAATTCTGAAAATTTCGGTTTCGATGGAAATATCGATATTTTAATTTTACGGAAATATCGTGGAAATATCGATATATAAATGTATCAATATTTTTCCGATATTTTCCCGACATTCCACCGATAATTATCGATATTTCAATGATATTTCAATGATATTTCACGAATTTTCATATAATTTGTATCATGAAACCACCACTATCGAAATCATTACCGATATTTATCGATATTTTGTCGATATTCCCCAATATTTCGTCAATATTTCCTCAATATTTTACCTATTTTCCTACAAATTATACCATAAAGGCACCAATATTGAAATCGATATTTCACCTATCTTCCTACAAATTTGTAGGATGAAGTCACCGATTTTGAAATCGATATTTCACTTATTTTCCTACAAATTGTAGGATGAAGTCACCGATTTTAAAATCGATATTTCACCTATTTTCCTACATCGATATTTCGTCAATATTTTATTGATATTTTAACAAAATTTCTTGTTTCTTTACCAGTTATGTGGGAAAATGAAAATATCGGAGATATATCAATTGCACATTATTTTATCGGTCATGTGAAAAAATGGAAATATTATTTCCGAATATTTTCATCCATATGCTGAGAGGAGGAATCGAACCTGCCTTTTGCATGCGATTTCTATCTCCTCTCTCAATATCAAGATCTATCTCTCTCCTCTCATAGCTATCTCTCTCCTCACTGATATCTATCTCTCTCCTCTCTCCTCTCATCGCTATCTCTCTTCTCACTGATATCTATCTCCTCTCTCCTCTCTCAATATCAGGATCTATCTCTCTCCTCTCATAGCTATCTCTCTCCTCACTGATATCTATCTCTCTGGAAATATTATTTCCGAATATTTTCATCCATATGCTGAGAGGAGGAATCGAACCTGCCTTTTGCATGCGATTTCTATCTCCTCTCTCAATATCAAGATCTATCTCTCTCCTCACTGATATCTATCTCTCTCCTCTCTCCTCTCATCGCTATCTCTCTTCTCACTGATATCTATCTCCTCTCTCCTCTCTCAATATCAGGATCTATCTCTCTCCTCTCATAGCTATCTCTCTCCTCACTGATATCTATCTCTCTCCTCTCTCCTCTCTCAATATCAAGATCTATCTCTCTCCTCTCATAGCTATCTCTCTCCTCACTGATATCTATCTCTCTCCTCTCTCCTCTCATCGCTATCTCTCTTCTCACTGATATCTATCTCCTCTCTCTGGTTTGTGCAGTAATGATATAATTGTAAGTGTGATATCTATCTCCTCTGCTTGGTTTGTGCTGATATAATTGTAATTGTATGAGAGTTGGAGGGTAAAAGAGTAATAGAGGATGAGAGTCAGCTAAAATAAATAATATCGCGATCTCTCTCCATACCGATATCTCTCTCCTCTTTGTGCAATAATGATATAATTGTAATTGTACGCAAGGATGAAAATTTCGATTTTGGTAAAAATATCGGTACCTTAATTTTACAAAAATATCGATTTTGATGGAAATATCGAACATTCTTTTAAAAATATGGAAACTTTGTAAAAAAATTGAAAAATATATCTAATAGTTTATATAATATTATAACTAACATTAATACATATATTGAACTTAAATTCCAAATAAAATGATATGTTTACATCTCTCTCCTCTCTCCTCTCATCGCTATCTCTCTTCTCACTGATATCTATCTCCTCTCTCTGGTTTGTGCAGTAATGATATAATTGTAAGTGTGATATCTATCTCCTCTGCCTGGTTTGTGCTGATATAATTGTAATTGTATGAGAGTTGGAGGGTAAAAGAGTAATAGAGGATGAGAGTCAGCTAAAATAAATAATATCGCGATCTCTCTCCATACCGATATCTCTCTCCTCTTTGTGCAATAATGATATAATTGTAATTGTACGCAAGGATGAAAATTTCGATTTTGGTAAAAATATCGGTACCTTAATTTTACAAAAATATCGATTTTGATGGAAATATCGGACATTCTTTTAAAAATATGGAAACTTTGTAAAAAAATTGAAAAATATATCTAATAGTTTATATAATATTATAACTAACATTAATACATATATTGAACTTAAATTCCAAATAAAATGATATGTTTACAACAAGTATAAAGATAAATTATTATATAAACATTATTGTATGTTATGAATAAGATGACATGTCATCTTAATTCAAACAATATTGATGTCAACTTAAAATATTAAGTCAATTGTCAAAGTAATCACGAAAATAACATTCATAGGTTTCTCTATTTCTTGATAAAATGGATATTTGTAAATATCTATCTTAATCTTTTAATATTTGTAAATATTTGTGATATTTATCTTTTAAAAAAGAGCAATAATTTCTCATGCCACAATTTTAAAAAATTTGACCTAAAAAAGTTCCAAATCCATATCTCGCTGTAAATATCGTCCACTTTAAAAACAA
The DNA here is from genome assembly GCA_946896805.1 of Scutellaria galericulata. NCBI lineage: Eukaryota > Viridiplantae > Streptophyta > Magnoliopsida > Lamiales > Lamiaceae > Scutellaria > Scutellaria galericulata. The sequence goes on from OX335794.1 coordinate 19,060,311, forward strand.
ACACACCCAATTATAATAATTATGTAATAAATTCATAAAAAAAAATTAAGAATTATTAAAAACAAACACACACAATTGTAATAATTATGCAATAAATTCATAAAAAAAAAAACAAATTTAAAAACAAATTAAAAATTAAAAAAAAATCACCGATATCGAAACGCCACCAATATATCTCCGATATTTCTCCGATGCACCGTAGTTTTATAAAAGAACTCATCTCCGATATTTCTCCGATACACCGTAGTTTTATAAAAGAACTCACGATACACCGTAGTTTTATAAAAGAACTCACCGATATTAAAATTTTACCGAAATTTTGACGAAATTTTTTTTTGTATATTATTATTTAGGTATTTGAATTTGAGCGAAATTTCGGCGAAGTTTCAGAAATTTCGCGAAATTTTCATCCATAATCGTACTAGAATTGGAGGATAAAAGAGTAATATAGGATGAGAGTCAGCTAAAACAAGTAAAAATAAAATAAGGCGGTAAGAGGACAATATTAGGTGGGAGGCCGACTCTAGGTTAGGTGGGAGGCCGACTCTAGGTTCTCAAAAATACATAGGACCAGGTTTGGACGTGGTTTGCCAAAATAATTCAATATTTTACTTTCTTTTAGATGATGACAATGTCATCATGTCATGTTAGTATATATTCAGATGAAAAATAAGAAAAAGAATCCGAGATTTACCAAAAAGAGATGTAAAATACTACTTTAAATGAAAATATAATAAAATTAATATTATATTCAATCTAAGGTTTAGAAAACAATTTTTATGTATAATATTAATTTAGACATTAATTTTTTATCAATTGAATTTCAATGCAAAAGTAACATATATGAAGAAAAATCATAATATAATATTAATTCATATTTTACATTTTTTGTGAATTCAAACGAGACGGGAATTGTTCTGATTATGCATGATGATCATGGTCAATTTTGTTTTCGCTGAAAGGTGCATGTTGAAGAGGATGAAGCCATTTGTTGACTTGAGGCCCTTTTTTTATAGGATTAAAACAGTGAATTTGGAATAGGTTACTTTCGAGGTGGATTCAAAGATAGTTCATGATGTCATTCATTTAAGTAGTATAGACAATTCAAAGCTCGGTATTATATCATCGGTTGTTACCTATAAGAATATTCTTAAGAGTTGTCCTTCATTCCCCATTGTTTTAGTCAAGAGTAGTGCCGATACTTTGGCCGATCTCTTTGTGAGAATTGCTCATTTATTTAGTACTCCTCGTGTGTGGGTAGAGCCCCCAACATTTGTAGGGAACACCCCCTCTAGATTCTTGTTCTTGTAGTTGTTGGAACCCCCTCCCCCTGACCCGAGCTCAGCTCAGAGAACTACCTAGCCGAGTTGAGGTAGGGCCGACCCAAGACGATACTTCCAGGGGGCTGAATCGATCCTCGGCTAACCTGAGACGAGTCGAGGCGGTTTGATGTCAGCCGACCGTAGATGAACCTAAATTGAAGCAAAGTTGGAAGAGTTCGGATAAGCAGAGGTTGGAAGAGCCGAGGTCGAGTTCGGCTAGAGTGAATATGTGGAAGGCTAATTCAATACTTAGACGAATCCGAGATTGGTGAACCTCATAGCCGAGCCGACCAAAAGCAGGCCATATGTTAATACATCAAGCTAATCTCATACACCTACTAGAGATTTGATGTATCAATATCATTAAAGGAAGACCTAAAGTGATAAGGAAGGAAGATGACTAGAAATCACTCATGATGTCATCCGAGAAGAGCTCAAAAGGCTTGAAAGTTTATTTCAAAAGGAGATCCTCAAAGAAGGAAACAAACTAAGATCAAATAATATCCAATTTTAGATGGGATTGAATCTATATTTTCCTCATTTAGATCCCTTAAATCAAGGGATTCTATTCGTTTTTTCCAAGCAGTGTATCTTAAGTTTAGTCTATAAATAAGATTCTAAGCATTATTGAGAAGGGTTCCAAAATTACTGTAATTCAAGAGATTTTTTCTCTCATCCTTATATAAAATATATTCTGGTCGGCCAACATTGACCGACCATAATAGCCTAACCTAAATTGCCGAGTAGGCACCGAGAGTCGGATCGATTTATTTTGGTTGTTTGGCTAGGAAACTATGATATATATATACACACACCGAGAGTCGGATCGATTTATTTTGGTTGTTTGGCTAGGAAACTATGATATATATACACACACGCAATCTCTCTCCTCTCACAATATAATTTTTCAATACCCGATCTCTCTTTGCTGATATTTTCTCTTTCAATACGCGATATTTTTCTCTCTGATATAATTTTCAATACGCGATCTCTCTCTTTCATTTTTCAATACGTGATCTCTTGCTATATTTTTCTCTATGCGATATTTTTCAACACCCGATCTCTTTCCTCTTTCCTCTTTCTTTCTGAGATATTTTTCAAAGGGTGAGACTATAACTTACTAAACACACTCCATTTTTATAAAAATGAAATGTATAAAAGCACAATTTTTGGGGTGTGTTTAGTATTTATAGAGTGTGTATAGCCCCACCCATTTTCAAAATGCAATCTCTTACGCGAGGGTTTGTGCAATATTGCAATCTCTTGCGCGAAGGTTTGTGCGATATCACAATATCTCTCTACGATATTTTTCAATACACGGGTAGGAGATATTTCATATTTTGTCACAATATTTTCCAATACTATTTTATGTTCGACCCAATCCGACCGCCTTTTTATAATTAAGTTGAATTATTTTTATTTTCATATTAAAACCAATTTAAATAATCCTTTGATTATTTTGAAATTTTATTCTTTACTCAAGAAGATCCAAATCTTCCATTATATTTAATGTTTCAGTCATATAAAACACTAGAAAATCTGACATGTTTTTGTGAAAGACACAGTTTTAATCCATAGTATAGTGATGCTCTCTTATCACGAGGAGTTACTTCATTTTTCATACCTACCACATATACACATCTGAAGGGCATTATGATTGGAAAAGAGTAACAGTAGCAATGTAAACATTGAGTTACATACTAATTAGGTCAACTAGAAGAAGCAGATAAAAGATGAATCATAAGTGAAATACTTAAAAGTGAGTAGATACTTGAGCTCAAAGGCAACATTTGGGTATCCATATACAAATGTAGATCCAAAAGGATTGCTGTTGTGTTTGAATGTTATATCTATTACTTTCTTGAAACTTACGACAAGTAGAAATAAAATTCAGAAGTGCCACATCTTCACATCCTGAAGAAATGACCCATCATCTGACATTTTTTAACAAAAACAAAAGGAAATAATCAGTTTGTGTATTTCATGATTCTACTTCCATTTGGTCCAACTCAAGTGAATCATACACTGAGACACGACAGGAAACTCCAAGGGGAGTTCAGCTGCAGAGATGAAAGAAACGCCAACTAAGCATTGTGCATCGGGAATTGTTCATCTACAACAGTCGGAAGATAACATGAATTGAAGAACAGAGTGTTGAAGAACAGAGTGATAAAGAACAGAGTCATAAAGATTTGAAACAATGTAGTGTGTATAGATATAGCGAATCGGTTATGAATAATTCTTTTGTGTTTCAATTATATATATATTTTTGCTTCGGTTAGGTTTAAAAAAAAAAATTATTTCCATATTCGATTTGGTAGCGAACCGAGTTCAAGTTTGTTTAAAATATTGTCAAGCTTCAAAATTTATGTTTGAGCGCTTGAATATAATTAATCGAATCGAGTTTTATGTTTGAGCTTGTCTGATAATTAATCGAATCGAGGTTGAACGAGTTTTAGTCTAGTCGAGCTCGAGTAGTTTGATATTTTTACATTTTTTTTTAATAATATACGAGCTCAAGTTTGAATCGAGCTTTAGATTTTATCAAACACAAAATTATGTTAAAGTTAGTTTGATATATTTATCTAATTGAGCTCAGACTTAACTTCTAACAAACGATCTCAAATCGATATCGAAATTTTTGTTTGATTTTCGACCATATTTACATGTTATTCTAATTGATTCTAAAACTTGTTAAAATATTAATTTGTTCTATTTAATTAAATGCAATTTAAGTCAAACGGTGATTGAAATTAAATGACGTGTACAATGATGTGTAGGAATGTATGCAAATTGCAACGTCAATGCATCGAATTACAATATTTGAAAAGATATATTCAATTGCTAACGGTTTTAACTCTATACTTGATTAATTGCAAAGTCTTTAGTGGTGACACATGTATAAGGACAAGCATTTGACATGTAAACATTGAATTACATACTAATTGGGCCAACGAGAAGAAGCTGATAAGAGATGAATCATAACTGAGATACTTAATATTTGGGTATCCATGTACAAACGTCGATCCAAAAGGATTGCTAGTAGCAGTGGCGGATCCAGAATCATACATTTGGGGGTGAGTATCATAGCTATTATTTTGGGATTAAAAAAAAAAAAGATATATAATAGTATAATAGGTATTTTTTGCCAAAATTTTTGGGGCAGCTGCCCCTGTATCCGCCCCTGGCTAGTAGACCTTTGTGTCTGAATAGAAATAAAATTCAGAATTTTTTTTTTTTTTTTTTGGTAACATATTACTTGACATAATTTTTATTCATTTTCTAGAAATAACAAAAATTTATATCAATGGACATTGAAGAAAGAGTTAGATACAACATAATTTGCAACGGGTGTTTATGCTCCACACACAACAACATGCATGAGATTAAATATTTTATAATTAGATAAAGAAATACAGTTATATCATCTTTCAAGTGAATAATAAATAATATTTTTCATAGTTAAAAGTAATAATTTGAATTAGTTTTTAAGAGAATTAATGATTGAATTAGTTTTAGGAGATACATAGTAAGTAATAGTTTAATTTTTAAAAGAACTAGCAAGTAAAATGTTGAATTTTGAGAGAGACATAGTAAGTATAACTTAACGGGACCCCAACCCAATATACCACAAAAAATATAATGTATGATAAAAAATACCACCAAAAATAAATGAAGACATTTTTATATCATAAAAAATAAAAGTGGGATAGTTTATACCATCAAATTTAAATTTGAGTCAAAAAATACCACATTTTTTCATTGACTTGATGACCACAATTATTACTCAATAATAACCTTTTTGGTCAAAGGGAATCTTTGTCCAAAAAACACTTTCTCTCTCCTCCATGTGAAAAACCAAACCCAAACCCAAACCCTACCCTTCGAATGGTCCGCCGATTTTTTCCCCAATTTTCCCAAAGTAAAAAACTGAAAATTCACCTCCTAATCCACGGTTAAATTTTTTATTTTTTGCTGAAAATTCACGTTTAACACGAAGATGTCGAACCAAGAAGGAGAGGTTGGTGATTTACTTGGTTAATTTTTCAGAAATTTATTGATTTAAGCTTCGAATTTCTTGAAATTTCTTGAGAATATGTTGCATTCGACGTCATGAAGTTGAATCTTCGAACTGGGCAATGCACGCGGGACCATCTGCTCGTCCTTGCTTTGTTTAATGAATTGAGTGCACCTTGAAGTTGTAACGCATTTAAATTGTTCATGTACCTGAAAAAAACAGGACAAAAGATTTGGTGAAGAATACTAGGGTATTTTTTAACGACGGTATATTAAATCATTAAAAATGAATTGATCTATAACTCACCTCTCGAACTCGTCGCGATCGTAACAATAGGCGGCCCTTTTGAAAAGTTGCACCAAATGTGCTCCATACTTCGCTAAATTTTGTTGAAGATGAAAACAACACAGCCCTTGTGATGCTTCTGGGTATGCCTTCTTTATGGCATTTTCAATGCTAAGGTGTTGATCTGACACAATTAGCAACCTATTTGGGCATCCAAAAGCTTCACGTAGATTTTTCATAAACCATGTCCAAGATTCGTCATTCTCGACGTTTCCTATGCCAATTGCGAGAGGAAATATTTGATCGTTTCCATCTTGAGTAACAGCAACAAATCCAATTCCCTTATACAACCCCTTCAAGTGACACCCATCCACCACAATTACCGGACGTGAATATGTTACAAATCCCACAATTGAGGCGGCTAAGGCGTAAAACACGTATTTGAATTTTCCATTCGAATCGGTAGACAAGGCTGTATAAGTACCAGGATTGGTGTCCTTCAACACCTGCAAGTAAGATGGAAGATTCCAAAATGATTTCTTCGGGTCACCGTAAGCGAGGAACATTGCATGACGTTTTGCCTTTAGCGCAGACTTATAACTGAGGGTCAAACCATGACACCGATGCATTTCGTCAATGATCCCCTTTGGACCGATAGATGATTTCTCCTTTCGAAGTGAGTCCGCGTAATACTCCCCGATGAAAGTGTTAGGCAGTCGGCGTTGAGAAGTACGGTTCAGAGATGAAGTACAACTGTGTTGTAGTACACTCTTTGAGATCGTCCAAACTCCATATTTTTCCGTTGAATGGAGCGTGAAAGGACAGTTGTCGTGCCTACATCTTACAAACCATCTGTGTTTGTCAGAATGGTCCACACGATACTCTACCTGATTTTCCAAATGGTGAAGCCCAACTCCATTCTTCAATTCATCCTTGCTGCAAAAGGTGGATCCTTTTTGTAGAATGTGTGTGACTTGCTCACCCCCCGCTAATTGTCCTACATTGGGTTCATCGATTTCCCACATATCGGGAATAGACCATTCCGGTCTCAATATGTATGTACAGAATTCGTCATACTCCTCTCGTTGTTCGGCATCCAAAGCATTCTCCTGGTCAGTATTTAATTCGAAGTCATCGCGCGCATTCGCATCGTCTACATATGATAGATATAACCAATCAAATAATTTAATCTCGAATGCACTGTTATCAAATTGAAAAGAAATAATCAAAAGTACAGGATTACCAATTGGTTCCTCATCTTCATGGTCAGTGCTTCCTCTACAATTCGTCTCAGCAAAGTCTCCACGTGGTTGCACCTCCATTCGACCACATCCTGAAGGAGTACTGTTTAAGTCGAGTCTGTCACCGAAGTCATTTCGATCATGCTCTGGTGGTGAAGGATCCCACTCTTTTCCCGAAGAACTCGCAAAACGAGTACTGTCATTTTGATTGGGTATTTCCCATCTTGCTTGAAATCCCTCGTCGGAGTGGAGGCCAAAGGGAACAGAACCGAAAAAGTATGGATTTTGGTCGGTGAAAACACATGAGTTTGGATCCGTATAGCTATCTGAAAACAGGACACTACTTTCATAAGCACGATCACTTTCCACATCCGTAGTGAAATGGTGTTCCGGATGTTGGGGATAAGATGTTCCAACTCCAGGGGGTGTATTTTCAGGCTCTTGAGCCCCGACTACATCGGATACTCCAACGTTCATCCTCTTCAAAGTAACAAAAACAACAAGAGCGTCATCAATCATTAACAATATTTGTTGCAAAACTGTTGTACTCTTAATTTTTATCTTCCTGACCCTTCATTCACTTTCAATTATTGAGTGAATCACATATTCCCACTGTATCAAGTCCTTGCCCAAAACTTCGTGAATTTTGTAAGTTAAATCAAATAGGGTTCTTTCACGAAGGTGAATGACCTCTTGAAATCCGTCGGTGTATTCTAAACCTTCCCAGTAGCCTTCATACCATACAATAACTTCGAGAGTCATTTTTTAGTGGATACTGCAAAAATAACACATATTGTGAGTATTATGAAACACATAATAAATAACAAATAAAATAAAAAAAACATATAAACTTGATTTTCCGCTAATAAAAGAATAAATTATTTAAATAATAAATTAAAATCAATTATTAAAAAAAAAAGTTAGGTGCAATGATAAAATATAAGATTTGATTTTAATATATTTTAAAACAATAATATGGTTAGGGGTGACCGGCGCGCGCGCCCGACGCGCCGACGGGTGGCCGCAGCGCGCGCGCCCGACGGGCCGTGCGTTTGCCCCTAAACGTGAATTTTCTAGGTTAAACGTGAATTTTAAAAATTTCACGTTTAATCCTATAAATATCGAATTTTATAGGGTTAAACGTGAATTTTAGAAAATTCACGTTTAACCCAGAAAATTCACGTTTAGGGGCAAACGCACGGCCCGTCGGGCGCGCGCGCGGCGGGCACCCGTCACCCGTCAGGCGCGCGCGCGCCGGGCACCCGTCACCCGTCGTTGGCGCGCGAACGTGAATTTTAGAAAATTCACGTTTAACGCTATAAAATTCGATTTTTATAGGGTTAAACGTGAAATTTTGAAAATTCACGTTTAACATTATAAATTTCGAATTTTATAGTGTTCTATTTTTTTACAAAATTCACGTGTAACCCTATAAAATTCGAAATTTAGAGTGTCAAATGTCCATGAAATATTAAAACAAATTAATCCTATCAAATGCAATATTAAACACGTTTAACCATGACAAACATGAATTCAAGCATATATTAAAACAAATTAACCCAAATCCGTAATAATCTAAGTTTAATGAATTGAGTGCGATGACATTAACCCTCCGTTTGTTCAACTAATACTCAAAAAAATGGGTTAGAAACATACCTTTTCTTAGTTCAACGATAATTGTTCCAATCTTCCAAGTGCCAAAATGTCGAAATTTTTTTAAAGTGTATCTTTCGAGAAAATTTTGTTTTATCTCTGTCTGAATTATCAACCTATATATACACGGAATTCACAGGAAAATTACATGTGAATTCACAGTATAAAGTGAATTCACAGTAAATAATGAGAAGAAAAAAACAAAAACATAACTGTGTAATAGTAACTCATAGTCCCCACCATGAACTTAATACACTGCATGGACAAATGCAATGAACAAAATAATAAATAATGAGAACAAAAAAAACAAAAAATTTGGTGTAATAGTGGCATGACTCAATTAATACTTGCAACCCTTATAATACACGTGCCACCCTCAATTCATTATTTGGAACCAATTAATTAAATACTATTAAAATGTCAAATCTAAGAACTATTCTCCATTGACTTGGACTAAAAAAGTGGTAGAAAGTGCATCAAAATTATATTTTGTGGTAGAAAGTGTCCTAAAACTAAATTTGATGATATAACATGTATAACATTATACTTTTCATGGTATAATGGATACTTTCCTCTAACTTAATCCTATATTATTTCATATTTTATCGCGATATTTTTGTTTAGGGATAGGAGATGTTTCATATATATTTTTCAATATGCCATCTCTCTCCTCTCTCGGGTTTTTTCTTATTGACTCTATTTTTTACACCTGCTAAAAGAAAATTTCTCAGTAAAATACCTAAAAAAAACAAAGAAAAAATCATGGTCAGAAAGGTTAGAGTAGCCAAAGCCATTGGAATTTGCATTTTATACATTGAAAAAATCTGTTTGGTTATTAATAGACCAGGGCAGATAAAAGAATAACCGAAAGAAAATAAATCCTCTCTCAGATTTGTTTCATATTTTATCGCGATATTTTTCAATACATTTTTATGTTGGCCTACCTTTTTATAATTATGTTGAATTATTTTTCTTTTCACATTAAAACCAATTTTAATAATCCTTTGATTATTTTGAAGTTTTATTCTTTACTCATACACAAGATGATCCAAATAATCTATTTTATTTAATGGTTCAGTCATATAAAACACTTCCAAAAACAGAAAATCTGACATATTGTTGTAAAAGGCACAGTTTTAATCGTCCATAGCATAGTGATGTTCTTATTACGAGTTCATAGTGGTGGCACACTTTATTTTTAGTCAAAAACCAATAATTTGTTGAATTCACAAGAGTCAAGAGACACTGGTCACATTACATTATCATTATGTACAACTGTCGCATTTCCATTACACAAATATAAAGACAAGCAAACATACACTACGATTCGACCATAGAACAGCACCTGTTTCCTGCGAAATGAAGAGTTCGAACGTTGATCAACCCATGTTTTATATATACTGAAATGTGAGGAAATAAACAGCACTAATGGTTCATATTAAGACAACATATCGATTAGCAGTCAGGCCTCCCAAGGAAAGATTGAACTTATCAATTTTAACCACAGCTCCACAAGGAGCTTTAGTTAAATTTATGTGCTCGAGTCTTATCATCTTCACTAACATAAATCCTATTGATATTGATAAAACCATATCCTATCACGAAGATACTATTCAAGTACCAACTCACGTTAGGTGGGATAGGACTTAGTCGCCTCTATTCCCATCTCTACTTCCCATCAGTAGCAGGGTTGGAATTTAAAAAGGAAAAAATAATAGTAATAGTAATAACTATTTTAGTAAAAAATTGCTATCTTGGATATTGTTAACTCAGAATTTGTGCAAGATGCCCAAAATATAGAAACCATTTAATACAATAAGAATTTTCAGAAAATACTGAGAGATTGGGTAGTGAGAAAGGGATCATACCATATATACACATCTGAAGAACATTAAGATTGGAAAAGAGTAACAGTAGCAATGTAACCATTTTTCATCACCTGTAAACATTGAGTTGCATACTAATTAAGCCAACTAGAAGAAGCTGATAAGAGATGAATCATAACTGAAATACTTAAGAGTGAGTAGATATTTCACCTCAAACGCAACATTTGGGTATCCATATACAAATGTAGATCCAAAAGGATTGCTAGTAGACCCTTGTGTCTGAATAGCGGCTCTCCCACTGTCCCCAAGAATTTCCTGCAGAATGATAGATCTATTACTTTCTTGAAACTTAAGACGAGTAGAAATAAAATTCAGAAGGCCCACATCTCCACATCCATGCTCAAAAGTGACTTGTTAAAATTAATAGAGGCCGATGCCTAATTTGCTCAGATTTCAGAATATGTATCACCTTAACTTGCTCCCACTTCGTGCTAGGGGTAATGGCACATTTAGAGGCACTCACGTCCTGATGAAATGACCCATCATCTGACATTTTTAACACAAAAAACAATAGGAAATAGTTAGTTTATGTATTTCATGATTGTACTTCCATAACGAGAGGAAATTGATACTTACAGTCAGAACCGCATATCACAAAGTTGCACTTCATATATGAGTTGAAATCAGCATGCCCAGGATAGTTGGTATGCAGAACAAACTTCTTGATTTTATGAGTCTGTGGATACATCAAAATTAATTCAGATTACCTATAAATTCATGCACACAGTCAATCAGAAGGCAAATTTTTTATTGCAAACATAAGCCGAACCTGCCCATCAAATAAAATGTCCAAGCCACGGGTGAAATAATTATAGAAGTAATCACCACAGAACGTAGTTCGCGGCTTAGGGTCTGATGCAGAATGGATTACCATTTGGTCCAACTGTGCCACTCAAAATCATCAATCCCATGTATAATAACCAGAAGCCGGCGAAAATTTATTAATGACAAATAACATTTCTAATGAGTACTCATGAATTGAAAATAACAACCATACACTTCATGATATACCTGCTTTTGATGAATTCCACAGGGGCGTCCTAATTCAGTCCACACATCCTGTATATGAAATGCAGACGAAGAAGAGAAAAAAGGAAAATAATGCCCAATTCATCAGTATAATTGAGAGAGAAGGGAAGACTCATGTTTTTGATACTTGATTGTAGAAACTCGAGAAAAGTAGCAGCATAGCAAGCCCAAGTATTCAAGAAAAGAAACTTCATGGAACAACACAAAATCTCTTTAGAAAATGATAGTAGCTCCAAATGTGCTTAATAATTGTAATTGGATGTCAAATAAATTAGTCTCGAAGACCCTTGTGGGGCATCTTTTTGTAAAATATAATAGCAAAACAAGACGCAGAAGCAAATTTTACTTGAAAAGTTCATACCTGTGGAGATGCACCAAAATGGATATGCTGACCCCCAATGGTAAACCACAATTCTTCCCCCAACTGTTCAACAAAAATGACAAAACGGGTGCATTCAGATGCTTAAAGTGCACTTCTTCCATATTTGATACATGCAAAGTGATAATATGAAATATAGACCCCATATCTAATTGGGTAGGGACGATCCATATGTGGTTACAAGCACTATTTTCAGATGCCAAAATATACTAAGAGCAAATTTGGGTGGAACTTTAACACAAATCAGATGAAGACAAATTACAGTGCAATAGCCAAAAGTACCATTCACTGATCTTTCATGCATGATATCAATATACACAACATACTCAACGTTGAGATTTTAAACATCATTTACCCAGCTGGGGTAAATCGCAAGCTTTAACTTTAGAAGCACTGTGAAATATAAAGATGGAAAGGCAATGATGGTTATAGATCCTAATTAATGCGTCTACTATACTAGAGAAATAGGCTACACCAATCCATGCACATTTAGCCACAAATTTATGCAACAGACATTTATGGCTACATTATATCCTCTTGGACACCAATTTTAATGTTTAAACTGAACACACCCACATATTATCCAACTTACTATGCAGAGCAGCAGAGGACCCACAAAAACCAAGTTACAGGAGCAGAAGAAAAATGGCTGTGGCAATTTTGGGATCAACAAATACAACGATTACTAAATGAAAAAAAAAAAAATTAACATATATACACACAAATATATATTGCCTACAGTAGAAACTCATGAACTCCCTCATGCTCAAACAGAGAGTGCAGCATCTATAAGAGTGAAAATCTAAAGTAGGTTATTCACCTTCAGAAGCAATAATTATGTTCAGTGTTCAAGATAGTAAATAGGAGACATAGTAAAGTCTTCAACAACATTAAGAAGAATGGATGAAAATGTCTCACCTTCACAAGCACTTCTTCCAAGTAGAGGCTGCCAGCTGGTAGTGGAGGTACAGATGCCTTCATCACTGATGATCCTACACCAACTTTACGGTCTGTTGAAGAATCATACACTGAGACACGACAGGAAACTGGAGTAGTTCCATCAGGAAACTCCAAGGGGAGTTCAGCTGCAAAGATGAAAGAAAGGCCAACTAAGCATTGTGCATCAGGAATTGTTCAGCTACAAACAGTGTATAATAATATTAACCTTCACGGTCATGACAACAGTCTGAATATTGTGGGGGGATTGGAAATGCAAAGGACAATCCCTGCAAAATGCAGCCATCAAACACAGTCTGGTGATATAATTGGCAGAAGAAGTTGTTCCAGATGATTGGATACATCAACTAAACATACCGGGTAAAATAGAGTGTATACGCCCCTATCTTTGTCATAAATTCCAGGATATGTTGGCCCAAAAAGAGCATACACAGCTACGAAAGTTGCTAGAGTAGATGATCCTCTATAAGTAAAACAATAAGATTCAGAAAACAGCACTATTACATAAGAGTAGAAATTTAAGATTAGAAGCACATGACCTACCCAATCAGTGAAGTGGCATACTGCATCTGCAGTCGCTTGACATCGAAGATTTCAATAAGGCGCAGACGCTGGAATGAAGTAAGGTCAAAGATAAAATAAGTATTATAATCCATTGAACATGGAATATGTTTATAAACTTTTTTCAAATCGCACAAATATTGTTCCTGTTTGAGAAAGGAATCCTATTTTGATGAACAATCATCTTTAAATAAAAACCATATCATCTTTAAGAGAAGAGTACCTGGGACCAAGGATCAAACCTAAGATGAAACCCATGGTCAGGGAAGCTAATAACAATGTCAAGTTTTAGGGGCTCCTGCAAAACATAGGGATAAGAATAAGAAGCTGCATTGCTCAGACACAGTGCCAGACAGTTGTGTGAGTACAAGATATATGGGTATAACCGAAAATTATACTCCTCAAGTTGTAGGAACTTTTTCACCGACACCACACTAGCAGGTATGTCATGACAAAATTTAGAACTCCATTATTAACAAATCCAAACTTCTTAATTAGCATATGTAAGTGCATTTAAACCAAATGTGCAAGCATCAACATGAATTTGGAAATACTCCACCCACGCTACTGAATTGGACAAAAAAGTCCATTTCGGAGAGTTCAAGAAAACAACAAATAATAATAATAATAATAATAGTAACATAGGTGAAGACCAAAGTCATGCACCAGAAAAGGCACGTGAAAGTAAAGCATTATGAGAATATGTCAGTTGAACTTCTTCAAGATTGTTATGCTATAATTGGCCAAAACATAACCGTATACACAATTACACGACAACAAGAAAATTAAATTTGCATGCATGCATGCAGTGTAACTAACTGTAATTCTGCCCCATAGTAATCACAAATAACCAAAATCAACCATGCACAAACCTCATCATAGTACTTGACATGAACAACGTCATAGAGATTGGGCTGCTGTTCTATTTGAGCAAAAGCTTCGCAGATCGGCATCCCTGTAACACCACCAAAGAAACACATCTTACAAAATTCCTAACTAAGAAAGCCTTGCATCTAACCCAATTGACAACTATAAGTTAACAAGAATCTTCGATCATCATTCATCCTACCCAATTAACATTAACAATCATACATAAATATGAGCTTTACATCAAGAATCGTCTAACTAACTTCCATAAGTAATGAGCAAATATACAATAATCTGAAACCGCATACAGAATTTACCAAAAATTCAGCTAAACCCCAACCATGAAACCTCAGAAAAACATTCTTTCAAATCAAAACACGAATTCCACACATAAACCATACAAATTTGTAATCAACCATATGAATCGAGATTTACCGTCAACCAAAAGAAATAATTCAATAAATCATATTTACCGAGTGAAAAGGGGCCAAGGCCGACGCCGGGGCGAAGATCAAGTATGATGGAGCCCATGGCGGTGCTCTCACACCTCCGTCTACTTCTCTGCATGTCTGCTTTTTCCGACTACAACACTATACAAGAAACCTCAAATTGAACTAGGTCTGGGTTGAATTGATGATCGCGATGAAGTAAAACTGCGCTAATATGAACCAAAATCGTTCAATTTCCTCCTTTTTGTCTATTAAGCCAACAAATTAACATTGCTTGAATCGAGGGGGAAGTGGGTTTGCTTGCAGAGGTATAGAACTGAAGATTTGACAAGAATTCCGTGAGATGAATGAATAATGGGGTAAGCGAATATACTATCGGTGGCGATGAAAAATATCATTCTATTTAAATAGAATTAAAATATTTATATCTCATTTAATCTCAAGTATGTTTAGTTTGTTTGAACTTTGAACTGCGTCAGTTAGACGGTTAATCGATTGGTTCACAAGCGTGTGTTTTTCAAAAACAAAATTAATTAAATCAATTTTTCTTGTATTTTAAGTATATAAAATATAGTGCAAACTTTTAATTATATGTTTATTATCCTATGTTTGAAGTCTTCGCATTTTATTTATAATTTAAGTATATTAAATAAATTAAATAATGGTATAATATGTATAGAGTATAGATATCACACATTTAACAGATCAACACGTAAAATAACCAGCGTAATTGATAAAAATCAACAATAAACTTCCAAACAATAAAAAAAAATAATAATAACTTATAAAATAAATATTACTTATAATAGAAAACACTTTTGCATTTCACATGTTTGCAAAAGCTGTTTTTTAATGTTCATCTTATTTCAATGGATAGCTATTGTTGCTTAATGCTAATTTCAACTTAGATTACTAAGTTCTTAGAGTATATTGCAAATTATTAGATGTTGGTTTGTTAGTTTATGTCGTCGTTATTAAACACTTGTGATAAAATTTCTTTTTAAGTATAATATTTGACATTTTTATCTTTATTGCTTGTACTTGTTATATAGTATCATCTTATCTCATACCAACAAATTAGATAGTTGTATTTACATTATTTCATACCATTTAGAATCAGGTTCATATCACCTAAAACCAACCACCAAAATTTAGAACATTATAATTGAAAAAATGTTGAAAATGAGTTATAATTGTGGTCGAAAGTAAACTTTTGCTTTCGTATGTGGCTAAGTTTGAAAATTTATAAAATACTAAATTATCATTCGTTTTGTAAAGCTCGTATACCTCTAGAATCAAGTAAGTCGAATTTGAATGAACATCAAGTCATAAAAAATAAAAACTAAAATTATGAATTACGTTCAAGGTTTTCTAGTTATAATAAATACTATTGATTTAATTTGTAGTTTCATAAATATATTCTATAGGTCAAAATAATCTAAAAATATTAAAATATTCGAATTTAAGCTTGGGTGGACTTAACAATAATCTATTCAAATTCGATTGGACTATAATCAACATGTTCTAACAAAACTCATAAAATGATTGAGTTTTTGCATTAAATATTATTTGTAATTCATGTGGATATCAGAATGGCAATAATTTATCCAGAGACACGTATCTACCGATATAAATTGGTGCATCAAATGAACAAGTTGCATTTAAATAGATCTAGCCGAAACATTTAATGCTTGACTATTATCAATATTAAATTCGAGTTAGTTGTAGGTTTTATTTATTGAGGAAAATATCAATTTTTTTTTTGGTAACATATTACTTGACATAATTTTTATTCATTTTCTAGAAATAACAAAAATTTATATCAATGGATATTGAAGAAAGAGTTAGATACAACATAATTTGCAACGGGTGTTTATGCTCCACACACAACAACATGCATGAGATTAAATATTTTATAATTAGATAAAGAGATACAGTTATATCATCTTTCAAGTGAAACAATAAATAATATTTTTCATAGTTAAAAGTAATAATTTGAATTAGTTTTTAAGAGAATTAATGATTGAATTAATTTTAGGAGATACATAGTAAGTAATAGTTTAATTTTTAAAAGAACCAGTAAGTAAAATGTTGAATTTTGAGAGAGACATAGTAAGTATAACTTTATTTGAATTTGTTTTAAGATAAATAGTAAGTAAAACACTAAATTAATTTTAGAAGATATATATATATATATAGTAATACTTTAAATTACTTTTAATTGTAGGCAATATTTTTCAATGTAATATTTTTAATTATAATAAGTAATGCTCTTTCAAAGTTAAAGATAATACTTTTTTATTATTATTATTATTATTATTATTATTATTATTATTATTATTATTATTATTATTATTATTATTATTATTATTATTATTATTTTATAAAGTAATCGTTTTAATTTGAATAGGTAATACTTTCAAAATCAAAGAAAATGAAAAATCAAATCTGTTTTATGTGGCAACCATCTCATGTGAGAACGTCTAATGTATGAATTTGCTTAGAGATAAATATCGATTTTCTTAAACTTATGTATATAGTACACATGTTATTGATATATATATATATATATATATATATATATATATATATATATATATATATATATATATAGTAATGATAAGGAGCCTACCGTTGGGTTTATTATGGAGACAATCTGGCTTATGTGGCAACACACGTATGTTTTAAGTTCCGCGATATTCAACTTAGCGTGATATTCTTTTCTATGTAATTTTTTTTCTTTTAGTTTTTTTTTTGTTTTTTTACGCGCTTTTTTTTCTATGTGGTTTTTTGGTTTTGTTATTTTATTATTTTTCTTTTTTTTACATAATTTAATTTTGTCTATCATTATTTCTTATCTTATTTCATTTTTAAATAAACTTTTTTTTTTATTCATCTCAATTTTTTTTCTTATTCTATATCATTCTTTCTTAGTTTATCCCATTTTTAGATAAAAAATTTTATTCATGTCAATTTTTTTCTTATTCTATATCATTCATTAATTTTTTTTTTTCAAATTCATCTCATTTTGTCTTAGTAAATTTTCTTATTCTATATCATTTTTTGAATATATATTTGTTCAAATCAGTAAATTGTCAATTTTTTTTCCTTCTCTTTTAATTGCCATTAATATCAATAGTAATTTGGAATAGAAATTACACAATTTCTAATCTTAGGTACAGTTAAAGAAAAATATTTTCCAAAGTACTGTTGATATTAATAGCAACTAAAAGAGAAGGAAAAAAAATTGACAATTTACTGATTTGAAAATATATATATTCAAAAAATGATATAGAATAAGAAAATTTACTAAGACAAAATGACATGAATTTGAAAAATAAATAAATTAAGGAATGATATAGAATAAGAAAAAAATTGACATGAATAAATTTTTTTATCTAAAAATAGGATAAACTAAGAAAGAATGATATAGAATAAGAAAAAAAATTGAGATGAATAAGAAAAAAAGTTTATTTAAAAAGGAAATAAGATAAGAAAAAATGATAGGCAAAATTAAATTATGTAAAAAAAAAAGAAAAAGAAATTACGTACGTAAAAAACAAAACAAAAAAGCGCTTAAAAAAACAAAATTATATAGAAAAGAATATCACGCTAAGTAGAATATCGCGGAACTTAAAACATACGTGCGTTGCCACATAAGCCAGATTAGCTCCATAAGAAACCCAACGATTGACTTCTTATCATTACTATATATATATATATAAAAGAAGGCATGATATATATATTTTTACAATGTTAAGAATCTATACTATATATAAAATTAGAGAAGTTGACAAATTTTACTAAGTTGCCACTTTCCCTCCTAAAAATGTCACATCAATTGATGATTGTATAAATATTTTGTTTTTGATTTTTTTATTGCCTCTAAAAAACAATATTTTATATGTAATCATGCATTTTTTTTTTTTTTGTCATTTACAATTGTATGATAATAATATTTAAAAATTCAATTGTGGGTCATATTCCAATAGAATTCACTTCCTTGCATCCTAATTTTAAATTTACTCAATAGATTTTTTTAGGAAATAAAAAAGAGTAAGAAAAGTACAAAACAAGATTTGTCCACATCTATAAATTGTGGAAAAGCTTAGCACCATACACCAACATAATTTCATACATATTCACTTTGGTAATCATATATTTTAAGGATGTGATTATATTTTAATGATGTGATTAAAATTCGAATATAATGAAATTTAAACATTATGTCAAAAATAAAAAATTTGGAAAAAATAGTTTAAAATTTTAATATATAAATGTGGAAAATAGTTTTAAAATCAAAAAATAATTTTATGAGGTGTTATAAAATATTTAAAAGTTCGAAAACTATTATAAAAATATCAAAATAATAATAAAATTTAAAATTAATAATAACAACAACAAGGTTTAACAATTTAAAATCAACAAATAAAATTTAAAAATTAATTCAAATATATATGTAATGTTAATTTTGAAAGATATAAATATCAATAAATTGAAAACAAAACTTAATAAAAATATTTAGAAATTTATTCGAAATTATTTCAAATAAAGAGATATAGTTAATCTAAGAGTTGTTTTAAGAAAACTAGAATTTATTGTAAAATAATCTGAAACATGGTTTCAAAACTCTAAAACAATGCAGAAAAACTATTATTATTATTATTATTATTATTATTATTATTATTATTATTATTATTATTATATTTTGTGTTCAATTTTAATTTCAGATTTAATTGTTGAATATTAATGTCATATTTATTATTTTATTAATTGTTGAATATTAATGTCATATTTATTATTTTATTAATTGTTGAATATTGGTGTTCAATTTATTATTTTATTATTCAGATTTTTATTGTTTTATATTATATTGTGTTATATTTATAAATTAATTATATTCGTAATTTCATCTTTAATGCATGTTATATTAAATTTATATCTATTTTAAAATTCATAATTTATTATTTACATTGCATATATAATTATATCAAATTTAAAATGTTGAGTTTCAAAATTGTTTTCATTCAAATTTTCTAATTTTATCAAGTACAATTATTTAAAATAACATAATTTTAAAGTTGTAATATTAAATTTTTTATTAATATAGATATGAAAAGCAATATATATTTTACATTTAAATTATATATCATTACATTATATCATCAATATTAAAGATTATTAGATTTCATATAACAAATCGCGCATCGCGCGGGTGTACTGCTAGTATTACGACAAATTATGACAGCAGAAAAGAAAATTGTGGACAACCACCACGTGGTACTGTTGTGGGTCTGAATTTTGGTTCAATTGTTTTGAGTAAAGAGAAAGAGAAGTAGAAACAAATGAACTTACAAAAATGACATGACAATAATTTTTTTATTTTTTTTCATTTACTACATTACTAATTTTTTATGTACACTCATTCATGTTCATTCTTTATATTATCCCGGAATATTAATGATTTCACTTCACATATATATCAACTAATACTATACTATAAAAATTAAAGATGAAATATAACTGTAGAAAAAAAAATCTCACATTTAAAGTAAAGTTATCCAAATTTTTACAGTTTTACAGCTTTCTCCATCATTAAAAAAAAAAAAAGAAATTGAAAAAAAGTTCAGAATGATGGTATTTACTATTTAGAATCACATGTGAGAAATAATAATGGCATGACACCTATCAAATAAAAGATGTTCAAACTTGATCAACATAAAATACATGAATCGTTATAAGTCTGTTTAAAATCAAGTCAACTATTTAAATGTAATTAATAATATATACAAACTACCTAAATCCAACACACTTCCATGTCGTATATATATTGATTATTTTCAAATAAAACATATTCTCATACACATAAATATATATAAAAATATTTAATGTTTATATAAATATATGCACACATAAATACAAGAAAGTGCAAAAAACGTCTATATAATTTGTGTAGGTGTAAAAAAACATGAAAATCACGATTTGATGAAATTTGGACCTCAAACTAGCGGATCAACTGTAAATATCTAGTCCTATTAAGTTTAACATTTTGTTTTTCAAAATTAATAAATGAAAACAGAAAATAAAAATTAATTAATGCTTGCTTGAAAAAATAAAACTAAAGTACAAACTTTCATTAAATTTCAATATTCAACAAAAACTTTCAAATCTAGCATAATCAATCATAAATTTCACCATATTTTTCAATTCGAATAACCCATTATTTCCGGTTAAAATTTATTACATTTTGAGATAGTTGTCCACATTAATTATCACGTTACGGATTAAATAATTCACGTATTTTAGTTTCTTTTATTACAAATCTAAAAAAAATACCTTGTCTATGGACAAAACAGTCGAGAATTATATAAAATTAAAAAAAAGCCAAAATAAAGACTCAAGTCTTCACCAAAAGTAGGCACCAGTCATTGTTGTTGAAATGTGTCACTTTCTCACATGCCAGACTCCACACAACTCTATTTTCCCAAAATTTTAGTCAACCTTTGAAAATTAAACTCTAATATTTAAATATGTCATTTATTAAAAAAATTGAGTATATCCACTCTATTTCCCCTTTTTAGGATAACAATTAGCAAAAATCTAGTATGGGCTTATGGAATTGGTATGTTAGTTGTCACGTCAAAATAATTTATGATAGAAATCAAAGTTAAATGTTATTAATTAAAAAGTAAATTTAGATCAAAGTAAATGAATTATACAGGAAATGCAAGAATAATGTAACTACAATGAAGTAAAAACATGTTCACTATAATTTCAGAAAAAAGTCCACACATCATTTGACTTCCACTATTCATAATTAAAAAAAACATACATTTTGTTATAAAAACAATAATATCACATTGATATATGTGTATATATACATTTCATTCAAATATTACAATATTTTCTTCAATTCTAAAAAGTTGGTTGTCGAATTTGTATCGATGAAAATAACTACACATAGTATGATAAAATCCACCGTATATATAACATAAAACTTCTTAAAAAACATAGAATAAAACACAAAAGGGAGCAAATATCACACGTAAATCAACCATGATTCACAAGTATTTTACTTGCAAAAAACTCGTAAATCACATGAGATATATATATAGCAATGAACAAAATTCGTGAAACGGAATTATCGGAAAAACGTGACGTGGACACATAGTCCACCAACTCAACGGTGATTCCACCTGGAATTTCATAAAACACGGGGGTGGGGCAAAAGTGGTGGGGCCCACATATAAATTCCACTTCTCGCCGAAAGATAATCATATTTAACAAAAGTTTGGTTTTCACAATTACAGCTGCAAAATAGTATCCACCCCCCACCCCACCCCAGCCCATCCCAACCCAACCCACCCCACCCCAACCAGTAACCTCATCTTCCTCTGCCATAGCAGGAGGTGCACCGTCCATCTGAATTACTTGCTTTTTTTAATTATTTGTGATTAATGTGTCTGAATTCGGTGGAAGATTGCTTGTGATCAATGATTGTGGGGTTTGGGTAGCGTAGGATTTGTTGCTGGAGTGATTGAGATTTTAGGGTTTTTTCCTGTTTAATGGAGAATATAGAGACGCTGTTAGCTGCGGTAGCTCAGACTCAGGGCTTTGACGATGATGAGCCGGTTGTGTCAACTCCATCGGAAGTAGGGTTAGAGAATTCCGGGTCTTCGCCGGTGATTCGGGGAGATGAGAGTGGGTCGCAGCTGATTGGAGAGGCTTCTGGAGATATTCGGCCGTCTGCGGTGGCGGATAGGGTTGTTCCAGCTCCGGCGTCGGGATTTCCGGCTGTTGGGCGGGTGATCGGCGGCGGAGAGAAGCGGAAGAGAGGGCGACCGCCGAAGGGACAGGCGGTGGCCAAGCCTCCGCCACCGAAGCGGAATAAAGTTGAGGATGAGGAAGAGGATGTTTGTTTCATTTGCTTTGATGGTGGTTCTCTGGTACTTTGCGATCGCAAGTGAGTTTAGTTATGATAATGGAATTATTTTTATTTTTACTTTATCCTAATTTGTTAGGAGATTTTATTTTTATTTTTTGTTAAAAGGAATTTTTACTTCACCATCATCTGTGTTGTTAATCTAGTATTTAAAGGAATGTGATTTTCAGAGTTTTGATTTTAGACCTTCATCTTTGGAGTTTCTCCGGTGATTTATCAAATTCGTCTTGTAATGTTTAGGGGCTGCCCAAAGGCGTATCATCCGACTTGTATTAAGCGAGACGAAGCTTTTTTTAAATCAAAAGCTAAGTGGAACTGCGGTAAGTTGCCTTTTTCTATGTACAATCTTAACGAAGTCTGGTAATTTCCCTTTTGTTGGTTTCTCCTACACTATCATCTTTTCGATATAGTTTTGCTTGTTCTGTGGTGGACATTTCTGTGTTTCAGGGTATTGCATTAATTTGTAGAGCTATGGAACATATGGTGTTTATGTGTTCATTAATTTTTGATACATGCATGATTTGTTGGATGATTTCTCGCCTGATATTGTATTTGTTTTGCCTGCAAACCTTATTTGCTAGGTTATTTTATTTTCGTCCCCTCAACCCTACACTCCTTCCCATTCTAATTTTGGATCATTCTCTCTTTTCATTTGATAGTCATGCAGGTGATTATTTATTTATTTATTTCATAATTCTTACACTTGTTGACACTGAAGCTGCTGTTCTGCCTATTTATGTTACTTATGGTGCTCTTGCTTTCAGGATGGCACATATGTAGTGTATGTCGGAAGGCTTCTTATTATATGTGCTACACTTGCACCTATTCATTGTGCAAGGGATGTACTAAAGATGAAGATTACTTGTGCGTTAAAGGAAACAAAGGATTTTGCTCAACTTGCATGAAAACAATCATGCTGATTGAAAATAAAGACCAAGCAACCACTGAGTCGGTATGTAAATTTTTATTTTTTTCTTCATGTTACTCAGTTGAAACTACTTGCTTGCCAAAATTCTGTCTTTCATTGAGTAAATTTGTTGTTAGATGTGCTCCAGCTTGAGTAAGATTTCATTATTTAATCCCTTTCGCATGTGCAACCATTTATTATGGTTATAAAGATTTCTTTCATAACTTATCACTAATATGAGCAGAAGATATTTATAATTTATTTTTTGATCTTTTCATTTACTAATATTCTCACATTCATGGTTTTTGCACTTGCATGATTATATTCTAATGTCCAAAGTTAGATTTTAACATGTTAATTTGTTTCTAAAATCTGGATATTTAACTTACTTCCTATTTTATATGAAGTAAAGGATTCAAATGTTGAGGTTGATTAAGTTGAAACTATCGTTTATTGACAGTTTTAGTATTGAATTATGTAGCGAGACCAACTCAAACCATCCTTTTGGATTACTTGGGCATGTAATTTCTCAATTAGTGCACTGGTAGTCGTCGTAGATGCACAATTAACTTGTTGATTTTTTTCT
This sequence comes from Scutellaria galericulata, assembly GCA_946896805.1. NCBI lineage: Eukaryota > Viridiplantae > Streptophyta > Magnoliopsida > Lamiales > Lamiaceae > Scutellaria > Scutellaria galericulata. The sequence goes on from OX335794.1 coordinate 19,084,393, forward strand.
GACATGTTTGGTGAGGGCAAAAGAGGAATATTTTCTTTTAACCAATTATATTTGTTTATATATAATATATCTCATAACTTGTGTACGACGTGACACAAACGTTGTGGCATGCAACATCTGGAAGCTTTGTAGAGTGATTTATGCAGCTTTTGTGTAAAGAATAGACACGATCTCTAGCTGTTTTCTACAAATCTGAAGGTGTTATCATATTTTAACGCCAACGTATCTAGTTGCCATCTGAAAAAATCTTTTCAACTGTCGTTAAGATCTAGGTGCTTAACAATTATGAACATTGGTTCTGAAGAACTTTAGTGCAGCATTAATGAAAGATCAGGTGTTCTAATTAGATCGTGCTATTTGTGCTGGAAAGGATATAGATCATGAACATGTTTTTGCATTGTATGTGTTTTGAACTGAATTTGTGGCTTGTTCATGTGATGCAAGCATTAAATGATGTTCTATTTTTGAAGTTCTTTGTATGTAAATTATTGTTGTGGGACCCACACTTTTGGATCGATTCAAATATATAAAGTTTGCAATCGTATGGTTTCTAGTCTTCTGACCATCTGGCATTATTCAAACTTATCCAATAAGCTTCTAGAGCCTAGTAAAATTATATTAACAAATAACAATAGTATGTGGTAGGAAATATGTGCTGGTCTTAATTTGCATCTATCCATGTTTTAGAAATCCAATAGTTCCTGCACACTGATGGGAAGAGAGGAGCAGAAAAGGGATTCTTGTGCGGAAGATCTGATGTTTAGGACCGGATTGCTTGTTGTATTGTATGCAACACTTTGAGCTGGGAGCCCTAAATACTATCTATAATCATATTGATTGTCTGTGACGTGATGGTTATAATCTTAATGTAATTGGTAGTTGCTCTCTGCCATGATATTTTACTTGCTTGTGGACATTTATGGAATTTGTAATTTATGCTCATTCCATCTGATTATTTTATGTAGGTTAAAGTAGATTTTGATGACAAAACTAGCTGGGAGTATCTCTTCAAGGTGTATTGGGTAGTCCTGAAGGAGCAGTTATCATTGACTCTGAGTGATCTCATGAAAGCGAAGAAGCCCTGGAAAGGTGCAAGTGCAGTGGCTTGCAAGCCACACACGAGTAATGGGCTCCGTACGGCAGCAGGTGGAGAAGCTTCAACTGCATACAGGAGTACTGAACATTTGGAGTTGAATAAGCCCCATGCAGACATGAACATGTTACAGAATGATGGGTTAAGGACAGCACCATCAAGCAATGGTGACCATGTGGAGGAACCAAATATCAGTAAGAAGGAACATGTGCCTAGTTCTAACCAAGACACTTTGAAACCAAATATGGACAAAGTCACTGATGAGACAATCATTGACATAGCAATCAATGATCCAGGCATTAAGGAAGCTACTGAAGAGCCACAGATTGAGAAATATCAAGGTGATTCGAGCATTGTCAATGATAACAAACAGCCATGCATTGGCAAAAGCACAAGCGACAGAGAGTCGGACAAGCCAGGAATTAACGGCAGTCAATGGGCATCTAACAATCTCTTGGAGTTTGTTGCTTACATGAAGAATGGTGATACATCACCTATATCGCAGTCCGGTGTCCAAACACTGTTGCTTGAGTACATAAAGAGAAACAACCTTCGGGATCCACACCGGAAGAGTCAAATTATATGTGACATGAGGCTGAAAATTTTATTTGGAAAGCCAAGTGTTAGTCATACAGAAATGCTGAAGCTTCTCAAGTTTCACTTCCTTATAAAGGAGGAATCTCAGAACCCAGCTGGATCTGTTAGTTCTGTTGCAAGCAATGCGGATGTTAATGCCGTTTATGGATTGCCAGCACAGATTAATAGTAGGAAGCGAAAAACACGAAAAAAGAGTGAAAACAGAGCACCCCAGCATGCTGTAAATGAATACGCTGCCATTGATGTCCATAACATCAATTTGATATATCTACGGCGTAATTTGATGGAGAATCTTATCGATGATCATGAGAATTTCAATAATAAGGTTATTGGATCTATTGTGAGGATTAGGATATCAACTGATGATCAGAAGCCAGAAGTTTACAGGCTTGTCCAAGTCATAGGTATAGTGCCGTTTATCACTTTTATTGCTGTAGCTACTTCCATTCGTTCCTCCATACACTTGAACTTAGACTCACATCTAATGTTTCTTGATTCTGTTAATATCTGTAATTCAGGGACTTGTAAGGTGGTTGAGCCTTACAAAATTGGCGACAGGACAGCAGATGTCATGCTTGAAGTTTTAAATTTAGACAAGAAAGAGGTTGTATCAATTGATGCCATTTCCAACCTAGAGTTTACTGAGGTAACTATATATATGATTTATCAGCTTCCCCATTTACCTGTGATACTTTTGACTTTTACTTTTTATGAAGGTGACTTTACTTTCATGCTGCAAGTGCTATTATAACAAATAATGCAAAGCTAATATGGTATTTTTGTAGTAGCAGTATTAGTGATAGCAGCAGTAGAATATCTTTCTGGTATACTTGTCCATTTTATGTATTGCGTTGCTTTTATAAAGCATATCTGTTGTTTTTTGCTGTTGGTGATGCACTCTCAGAATTTATCTAGTTTTGATTTGTAATAAAGTACATTGAGCGTCTTATTTACTCATTGTAAAATTTACCTATTCTGGAATTTAAGATTGAGAAAAATATTATTATCTTATTTAAGAAATAGTGTTGTTTCTTCAAAAGGTGACGCATTGGTAAGATATTTGCTCTAATTTTTTAACTTGAGATTTATGTTTTGGTAAATTATGTGTAAAGCCTTAGGTGTGAATAAATTCAATGTGGAATTGGGATTTATAGTCATAGCATTGTAATATACATATAAGTTTTGTGGATTCTCTCAGTATAATCTCAACTTGATTCACAGTCATGATGAATTATCTGTCAGTTTCCTTGAATGTTCCAAGTGGCCATTTAATGATCTTTTTTTGTCATTCAGGATGAATGCAGATGGCTACGTCAGAGCATTAAATGTGGTCTTGTGAAACATTTTACAGTCGTAAGTGAATGTGTCATTGCTTCTGAATTTAACCTGAAACTACTATACTGTTGCATCACTTATTTGTGTTTGCTTGCAGGTTGAGGTTCATAAGAAAGCTTTGGCACTCCAATCAGTCAGGGTGAATGATGTGAGTTTTTTGGTTCATATGTACCTGAATTATACATTAAGTGGTTGAGGGCACCATCAGATTTTTGTTTCGAAATTCCAGTCTTCTGCCCCTAACAACCCCCCCCCCCCCAAACTCCCCAACAATGTAATTTTAGTGGCTTTTGTGGTTCTGACGTTCTACTATTGTGAACATAGTGGCTGGAGGCAGAGGTATTGCGGCTCAATCATCTTCGGGATCGAGCTAGCGAAAAAGGGCGTAAGGAAGAATATCCTTTTTTTATGAGCATATGGAAACAGTTGACAACATCTTTTGGCTAAATTTCTGATACAGAAACATTGGTTTTCCAGATTTATATGGTCTTGTCATCTCTATATGTCCTCTTAGACTCATTAAATTACATTCTATGTTTGCTATTGTGTACTGCAATTTTCAACACGTGGTGAAGTTTTCAACAATACAGATGAGAAATTCTCAAACACCAACTTGGAAGTTCCTTTGCTATTTGAGTTGAACTTGTTTTCTGAAGTTCCTTGACTCTGTTCACGCTTACGGAATATGTAGACAGATTACAGCTGTTAAAATCACCAGAGGAGCGCCAGCGCAGGATTTCTGAAGTCCCAGAGATTCACACTGACCCAAAAATGGATCCAAGTTATGAATCTGAAGAAGATACCAGAATTGGTAGCAGCATTAAAAAAGGTACCACCATCACTGCAGTCGCAGAAGTCTTTCCATTTGTTCTTTCATGACCATACTTAATTATGCAGATGAATATGTGAAGCCAAGCTACGCTCCATGTCCTCGAACCAGAAGGAAGCAAGTTCCTAATAAAAAAGGTGACAGTCAAGATAACTAATAAGTAGATAGGCCAATATAGTTCCTTAAAACTAAATACGAGATTTGTATTATATCTCTCTCAGGTAAACATGCGCCATATACTGAGGCTCAAAATAGAATAATAGAGAAGACAGATGCAACTGGATCAAGTGGTTTGAACAAACAATTTAATCAGATCAATAATGATAGCTCAGCTACTGGTGGCAGGGATGATCAAGCTATGCACAGGTCTGGATTAGAGACATCGACTCCAACTGCCTCTATGGGAAATTCACCGTCTGCTGATAATATAGAAACTGAGAAACTTTGGCATTACCGTGATCCTAATGGTAAGATACAAGGACCATTTTCTATGATCCAGCTGCGGAGCTGGAGTACGATAGGACTATTTCCGCCTGCTATGAGGATATGGACCAATCATGAGCAATATGACTCATTACTTCTCACCGACGCTCTGAATGGCAAATTACATGGAGCATCAGACTTGTCATATAAACCCTCTTCAGATTCTCATGAGAATGAGGCTACTGGGGAAATTGGCATAAGTGAGGGTACAAAAGGGATTTGCAGAGATAATAAACAAACGGAGGTGGACTTGAGTCATAGAGCGAGTGATTCATGTGACAAGAATTCTGGAGTTGTGACGGAAGATAAGCCTGGCTCCTCCGGCTGGCCACACTGCTGGGATTTTCTCAAGGATAGTAATTCTGGTGCTAATGATGTACAAGAACGTAATTTGCTTCCTTCATCAAGCTCTGGGAAAGAAGATGTAGCTTCGACTGATCGAGGCCATGAGAGTGGTGAGTTCAAATGTGCTTCACAGATTGGAGAAAAGAATTCGCCTGGGTTGACTCAAAACCCTCTGACTAGTCTGCACGAACATCAAAATCAGCCTGATAATGAGGTCCGGGCAGGCCAACCTTCTGAAGAAAATTTAAGACCTATAAAATTTGATTTGAGCTCAACTGATGTCGACTCAGGCCCTGTTTTTCCACCCGTATCACAGCCACCTGATTCAAGTAAACAGGCAGAGAATATAGGCATATTGGATCTTCCTTGTCCTACCTCGATGACTGAAAATCAACAATGTGTATCTGCAGATGTTCCTGTTCAGGACTCAGGTATTTTGGAGCTGCTAAGTCCTACTCCAAGATCAAACAATGAATATCATCAAGAAGGTCAGGCAACTGAGACCAAGCAATCGGGGTTTACAATATTTCCAAATTCAGGACCAGGGTGGAATGGTGCTTCTAGTCTAGGGATGAGCACTCTGCAACTTCCCGAGGTAGCCGATCAATGGTGTGGACTTTCCCCTACACCTGCAAGACCATCTATTCAGGAATGGGATCCTAGTCTCGTCTCTGCACCATCTTCGAGACCTCCTGAGGTTATGAGCGAGAACATTGATACCTCGGTATCAGATAGTCACCACCTTACTCATGTTACTACACCCCAACCTGCATCAAATATACCTAATTGGCTGGCAATAATGAATGAGCCAATCGAGTTTGACGCTCTGGGTGAGGAATCAGTATCCGATTTGTTGGCTGAAGTTGATGCAATGGAATCACGAGGGGCCTTGCCTTCGCCTACTTCAGCCATGAAGTTCGCTAGGGAATTACTCGAAGATTGTAAAGATGATTGCTTCAGTTCAATCGAGGAATTCAGTCCATCACTCGAACCTCGGAGAAGCGATGCCTTCAGCTCCACAACAGACTTACAACTGACTTCCCAATCTTCAGCCCCCTGCAAACCGATCGGATCATCTCAACTCGATGCCTTTGATTCATTCAGGAGGTCAAGTGTACATTCATCTGCAAGCAGCGAGGGAGAAACTAATGCTCCAGTTCATTCAGGTGACGCCGGTTCAGAATTTCACCCCCCTGCACCCAACAACACCGGCCAGGACATTGTAGGTGCAACCATGGCTCCAGGCCCAGGATTAGACACGACGGACCCGGGTTGGGGACAGGTACAGGGCAACATCAACCTAGTCACAGTTCAAGGTAATGTCAATCTTGTCTTGGGCGGACCTGGTCAGGGAATGTCAAACATCGGCTGGGGAACGAACTCCGGGACCGCCTGGACGAACCCTAACGTAAGTCGAAGTCCGAGAAACGGAAGTCTTCCATGGGACGGGCAGCGGAAATACGGCGGCAACGAAAGGTTCAGTGGTCCTAGAGAATGGGGGGGCTATCAAGGTAGGCCCCCATGGGGTAGGCAACAATATGGTGGTGGAGGCTATTCAAGGCCTATTCCCAAAGGGCAGAGGGTATGCAAATTCTATGAAAGTGGTCATTGCAAAAAGGGTGCTTTCTGTGATTACTTGCATCAGTGAAATTACTTAGCTACCCCTACATTTAGTTGCAGACAAATTTTTTGTGTTGTTGTTGTTGTATAATTAACTGTTAGTAATATCTGTAGATCTAGGTTTGTACTATGGTTTTATCCTAAATTTATCAGCTCTATTTTCAATCAAAAATTCATGTATTTGACTCAAGTCATTTCTCTAAGTTAAGCACCAGTCTGTCATTGGAATGTGTCTTTTTCCCACATCACCAAACTTAACAAAACTCTGTTGCCTAATTTCCTAATCAATCTTTCAAAATTGAACTTTGCTAATTAAATATGATATTTACATATTGAATTGTCAACTTTTTTTTCATTTTTTGTTTTGTGGAAAACGAATTTCTGCTTATGGATATGGAAGTTGGAAGTTGGAACCAACAATATGGAGAACTTTAAATCACGCTAATATTTTTATAGCATCCAAAGTTATATCATCATCGATCTAAGAGTCCATCCAAGTCAGAGAGCACCTTATTAAATAAATATGACGTGTAAACATAATTTCACTTAACAAAAAAAAAAAAAAGATTTACCATTTGACTGATTATACTAATCATGACCCAAAACTAAATATTCACTACTTTCATAAAAACATAATATTAACTTCACTTAATTAAAAACTTCACTATATGTATGTAATATGATCCTTATCAATCATGAAATTGACATATATTAATATATAGATATTTATGAATGAGCAAATGAGTAAAATTTAATGGAATGTAGCATAAATAATGTCGGAAAAAACATGGAATAAAAAAGAAAGAAGCCATTAAAGTTGACCCAAAATCACGTGTTTTCCCATTGGTCTCGGCCCCATGTTTGTGACCCACGCGCGGCCGCGCTTTGACTCTTCCGCTAGTATTCCACATGTAGCAATTTCATGGTGGAAATGTGGTGGGGCAGCCATACATACATATTCCACTTCTCGCCTAAAGATTATCTCTCTACAGATGTTTGCTTTTACCATTACACCTGCAATCCAGTGGTTGGTTCTAACCCTAATCCATCGCAGCCAATCGCGGCAGCTCCGCCCTCCATCTGAATTGCCTTTTCCTGCTGAATGTTGTGATTAATGATTGTGAGGTCTGGGTTGAATTGGGGTTTTTAGGGTTTTGTTTTGGATGGAGAACATTGAGACGCTGTTAGCTGCTGTAGCTCAGACTCAAGGCTTTGATGATGATGATGATGAGCCTGTTGTTTCTATTCCATCGGAGGTGATGATTGGTGCGGTGGTGGATAGAGTTCTTCCACCTCCGACGTCTGCGTTTCCGGCTGTGCGGAAGAGAGGGCGGCCGCCCAAGGGACACGTGGCGGCCAAGCCTCCGCCGCCTAAGCGGTGTAGAGTTGAGGACGAGGAAGAGGATGTCTGTTTCATCTGCTTTGATGGGGGTTCTCTGGTACTTTGCGATCGCAAGTGAGTTTTTGTTTTGTTATGAATTGTGATCAACTGTTGCTTGCTTTTTCACGTTCGATTAGAATTTTATACTTTACCATCATCATCATCTGTTATGTTGATATAGTATGAAGGAAATGTGATATCTCCAGAGCTTATTTTAGATAGTCATTTGTGGAATTTCTGTGCTAATTTATCGAATTCTGTCTTGTAATGTTTAGGGGCTGTCCGAAAGCGTATCATCCGGCTTGTATAAAGCGAGACGAAGCATTCTTTAAATCAAAAGCCAAGTGGAACTGTGGTATGTTGCCTTTCCTATAGCATTATCTTTTCGATATTGGTTTTCTTGTTCAATGATGGAAGTTTTAGTGTTTCAGGGCATTGCATTTATCTGTGCATTAATTTACGACACATCATGCATGCATATATGATATAGCTTCAGATATAGTTATATAATACCTTCTCTAGCCAAATATGCATTTATTGCATCTCTAAACCTATTTTGGTAGTCTTTTTTGCAATTTTTTTTTTTCATTTCATAATTCTTACATTTGTTTACATTGAAGTATGCATTGGTGTATATCCATTACTTGTTGAGCCGTCTGAATTCTGCCTGGTTATGTTACTAATTATGCTATTGCTTTCAGGTTGGCACATATGCAGTGTATGTCGGAAAGCTTCACATTATACGTGCTACACTTGCACCTATTCATTGTGCAAGGGATGTACAAAAGATGCTGATTTTTCTTGTGTGAGAGGAAGCAAAGGTTTTTGCTCAACGTGCATGAAAACTATCATGTTGATTGAAAATAAAGACCAAGCAACCAATGAGGTCAGTATGAATATTATTAATGTAAACAGCCACTTACCTAATTTATAGCATTTATCAAGTATGTTTGTTGCTAAGATGTGTCCAGCTTGAGTAAGACTTCATTATTTGATTCCTTCTACATTATTAATCCATGGTTATAAGGATTTCTTTCATAATGTATAACTAATATGGGAAGCAGTTTTTTTCTTAAAATAATCTCTTTTAATATATTTCATCTGGTGACGCTTTTTTGTATGATTAGATTTTAATATTCCAGCTTAAAATTGGGCCAATCAGGAAAATTAGGTTTTAATGATTGCTTCCGTTTTTTGCTTTTCACTTTTTTGTTTTTTACTCTGTCCCTTTTTGCTTTGCATGATAATTTTTTGTAATGTAAAAAGTTAGCTTTTAAGTTGGTAGTTTGTACAAAATCTGGTAGTTTCTATTTACAAATATAGGATTTGAACTTCGTCATTGATTAAATTTAAGTTATTATTTTGATAGTTTTAGTGGTGAGTTTTGGAGGATGACCAATTCAAACTATCTTTTGGGTTAGTCTGGACTTCTAAATTTTCACGTGCACTTGTTGTCATCGTTAATATCAGTGAACTTGCTGATTGTTTTCTGACTATATGTTTGGTGAGAACAAAAGAGCAAGGTGGGATTAACCTTTGCTTTAAACTAAATTATATTTATCTACATATCACCTTACGTGTGTACACCATGATACAAATGAACCACATGGTTCGTGCATTTCACGAACTCAACACACACACGGTTCATGCAATGCACGAACCAATGCATTGCACAAACCACACACACATACATACACAGTACAGTTTGTACCCTGCAGAAACCACACATGGTTTGTGCCAGACACAAACTCGGCTTGAATTAATATATTGTTATCTTGTTTGTAATCTTAATCTATGTGGTAGTTGCACCCTGGCATGATATATCTATCATCCCCTTGCATGTGGACATTTATGGATTCATAATTTATGCTCATTCAATTGTGATTATTTATGCAGGTTCAAGTAGATTTTGATGACAAAACTAGCTGGGAGTATCTCTTCAAGGTGTATTGGGTACTCTTAAAAAACAAGTTATCATTGACACTGAGTGAGCTCATGCAAGCTACAAAGCCCTGGAAAGGTGCAAGTGCAGTGGTGTGCAAGCCGCAGTCGAGTAATGTGCTCCACACTGCAGTTGGTGGAGAAGTTTCTACTTCATACAGGAGTACTGAACATTTGGAGTTTAATAAGCCCCATGTACAGGTTAACTTGTTACAGAATGATGGGTTAAGGACAGCACCATCAAGCAATGGTAATCATGTGGAGGAACTAAATAGCAGCAAGGGGGAGCTTGTGCCTATTTCGCACAAAGAAACTGTAAAACCAAATATGGACAAAATCACTGATGAACCAGGCATTAAGGAAGCTACTGAAGAGCCATGGATTGAGAAAGATCAAGATGATTCGAGCATTGCCAAAGATGACAAGCAACCATGCATCGGCAAAAACACAAGTGACAGAGAGTCGGACAAGCCAAAAATTGACAGTAGTCAATGGGCATCAAAAGACCTCTTGGAGTTTGTTGCACACATGAAGAATGGTGATACATCACCAATATCACAATTTGATGTCCAAACACTATTGCTTGACTACATAAAGAGAAACAACCTTCGAGATCCACGCCGGAAGAGTCAAATTATATGTGATCTGAGGCTGAAAAGTTTATTTGGAAAGCCACGGGTTGGTCATATAGAGATGCTGAAGCTTCTTGAGTTTCACTGCCTCATAAAGGAGGAATCTCAGAAAAATTCTTTTATCCCTGCTGGATTTGTTAGTTCTGTTGCTAGTAATGCAGAGGTAGATGTTGTGTATGGACTGCCAGGACTGGTTAACAGTAGAAAGCGGAAAACACGTAAAAAGAGTGAAGACAGAGCACCCCAGAATGATGTAAATGAATACGCTGCGATTGATGTCCACAACATTAATTTGATATACCTGCGACGTAATTTGATGGAGAATCTTATTGACGATCATGAGCATTTTAATAGTAAGGTTATTGGATCTATTGTGAGGATTAGGATATCAACTAATGATCAGAAGCCAGAAGTTTACAGGCTTGTGCAAGTTGTAGGTATTATGCACATATTCATCACACTTATTGCTCAAGCTTCTTCCATTTGTTCCTCAATACACTTGAACATAGGCTCACATCAACTGTTTCTTGAATATGTTAATTTGGCAATTCAGGGACTAGTAAGGTGGCTGAGCCCTACAAAATTGGTAGCAGGACAGCAGATGTCATGCTCGAAGTTTCAAATTTGGACAAGAAAGAAATTGTATCAATTGATGCCATTTCCAATCTAGAGTTTGCTGAGGTAACTATATATATATATATATATATATATATATATATATATATATATAAATATATATGATTTATCATCTTCCCCATTTACCTCTGATGCTTTTGTTTTGACTTTTATTTTTTTATGGAAGTGAGTTTACTCTATGTAAATGAATAATTAAAGCTAATATGGAATTTGTGTAGTAGCAGCTTAAGTACAAGTAATAGCATCAATAGGATGTCTTTCTGGTTTACTTATATCTTTCAAAGCTCTGGAAGAATTCTGTTATGCCTTAAACTTTTTAAAGTCATTCTGTTCTTTGCTGTCGTCGCTTTATAAGAAATTTACCTATTGAAGTATTATATGTAAAGCCTTAGATCTGAATATGCCAGGTGAAATTGATAGTTATAGTTGTGTAGCATTATGCTATATATATATTATATTATTTATGTGGATTCTGTCATCCTATCATCAGGTTTATTTACTGAAAGGAACATATGCACCAGGAAATGCTAGATTACCTTGATTGCATGCTGTGACTCTGATCTTTATCTATTTCCTTGAATGGCCATCTAATGATCTTTTTTTTTTTGGTAAAACAGGATGAATGCAGAAGGCTACGTCAAAGCATTAGATGTGGTCTTGTGAAACAATTTACTGTCGTAAGTACTCATGTGTCATTGCTTTTGAGTTTCACCTTAATCTACAACACCATTGCATCTCTTATTTGTGTTTGGTTGCAGGGTGAGGTACAAAAGAAAGCATTAGAACTCCAATCAGTCAGGGTCAATGATGTGAGTTAATTTGTTCTTATTTGCTTAAATCAAATTTTGATATTTGGCATCATCATCATTCATCAGATTATTCCTCCAAAATTCTAATTTTCCTACATGATATATCATCTCTCTCTCTCTCTCGCTTGAAATTTTGTGGCTGTTATGATTCTAATGTTATATTATTCTAAGCGTAGTGGCTGGAGGCAGAGCTATTGAGGCTGAACCATCTTCGAGATCGAGCTAGCGAGAAGGGGCACAAGAAAGAATATCCTTTGTTATGGCTACTACATTTATTAAAGCATGTGAAAGTATTGAATAGGCTATGTTTATAAACGGAAACAGTGCATTTGGGATGAATAAGCTAAAAGTTTATATTCTGGTACATAAACATTAGTTTTCTAGATTAAAAGGTTAAACTACTGTACAATATCTTTAATACTTTACTGTACCTTTTCAACACCTGGTGAAGTTTTCAGCAATATGAATTTATTCTCAGCAATTCAAAATGTACGAGGTCCATCGGGTGTTCTATTTACCTTTTCTGGCTTTCGTAATTGTGAGTTGTCAAAATACAGATCAATAGTAGTTATCATAAACTTGTTTTCTGGTGTTCCTTGACTCTCTTCACGCTTAGAGAATATGTGGACAGACTAGAGCTGTTAAAATCACCTGAGGAGCGCCAACGAAGAATTTCTGAAATTCCAGACATTCACACTGATCCAAAAATGGATCCTAATTATGAATCAGAAGAAGATACCGGAATTGATGGCAACAGTAAAAAAGGTACCACTATCAGTGCACTTGCCTTTCTATTAGTTCCATCATTTGCTATTGTTTCACCAGCCTTAATTTTTAATGATGGCTACACTTAATAATGCAGATGAACATGTGAGGCCAAGCTACAATCCATATCCTCGAAGAGGAAGGAAGCACATTTCTCCTTCTAAAAGAGGTGACAATTTAGATGACAAATAAGCAGATAGGTCTATAAAGAGCCTTTTCTTTTTCTTGGAATTTAATCAGATGGATTTGTACTACTTCTTGCTCAGGTAAACACGAGCTATCTACCATGGCTCAAAATAGAAAAATAGAGAAGACTGGATCAAATGGTTTGAACAAACAAATAAATCAGATCAATATTGATAGCTCAGCAACTGGTGGTAGGAATGGTCAAGCCATGCAAAGGTCTGTGTTAGAGACATCAATTTCAACTGCCTCCATGGGAAACTCTCCATCTGCTGATAATATAGAAACTGAGAAACTTTGGCATTACCGTGATCCTAATGGTAAGATTCGAGGACCATTTTCAATGATGCAGCTGCGTAAATGGAGTACAACAGGATTATTTCCTCCTACTATGAGGATATGGACCAATCATGAGCAATATGACTCATTACTTCTCAACGACGCTCTGAATGGCAACTTACATGGAGCATCAGACTTGTACTATAAACCCTCTTCAGGTTCACATGAACACGGGACTACTGGGGAGATCAGCGTAAGTGAGGGTACAAAAGAGACTAGTAGAGATAATAAACAATCAGAGGTGGCTCGGTGTGATAGAGCGAGTGATTCATCTGATAAGAATACTGGACTTGTGATGGCAGATAAGCCTGGCTCCTCCAGCTGGCCACAATGTTGGGATTTGCTTAAGGATAGTAATTCCAATGCCAATGATGTCAAAGCTCGTGATTTGCTTTCTTCATCAAGCTCTGGGAAAGAAGATGTAGCTTTGACTGAGCGAGGCGAAGAGAGCGATGAGTTCAACCATGGTTCACAAAATGGAGAGAAGGGTGTAACTGGGTTGACTCAAAACCCTATAACTAGTGGGCATGTACTTCAAAATCAGTGTAATAAAGAGGAACAGGAAGGACAACCTTCTGAAGATAATTTGAGACCTATAAACATTGATCTGAGCTCAAATGATATCGACTCTGAGTCTGTTCTTCCACTCGTATCAGAGTCACCCGATTCTAGTAAACAGGCAGAGAATATTGACGTCTTGGATCTTCCCTCTCCTACCCCTACAACTGAAAATCAGCAATGTGTATCTGCAGATGTTCCCCTGCAGATGTCGGGTGTTTTGGAGCTGCTAAGTCCTACACCAAGATCGAACAATGAATTTCAGGAATCTCAGCCAACTGAAACCAAGAAATCTGGATTAACAAATTTTCCAAATTCAGGACCAGAGTGGAGTGGTGCTTCTAGTCTAGGAATGAGCACTCTGCAACTTCCAGAGGTTTCTGATCAATGGTGTGGACTTTCCCCTACACCTGCTAGACCCTCTATACAGGAATGGGATTCTAGTCTCGTCTCTGCATCATCTTCTAAACCTCCTGAGGTTATGAGCGAGCACATTGATATCTCTTTATCAGATAGTCACCACCTCACTCATGTTTCTACATCCGAACCTGCATCGAACATGCCTAATTGGCTGGCAATTATGAATGAGCCAATCGAGTTTGATGCTCTGGGCGAGGAATCAGTATCCGATTTATTGGCTGAAGTTGATGCAATGGAGTCACAAGGGACCTTGCCTTCGCCTACATCAGCCCTGAAGTTTGCTAGGGAATTGCTCGAAGATTGTAAAGATGACTGTTTTAGTTCAATCGAGGAATTCAGTCCAACACCAGAACCTCGAAGAAGTGATGCCTTCAGCTCCACAACAGACTTACAACAAACCTCCCAATCTTCAGCCCAATGCAAACCGATCGGATCATCTCAGATTGATGCCTTCGATTCATTCAGGAGGTCAAGTGTACATTCATCTACAAGTAGCGAGGGAGAAACCGTTGCTCCACTTCATTCAGGCGATGCTGGTTCAGAATTTCACCCCCATGCATCGAACAACACCAGCCAAGACATAGTTGGTGCAACCATGGCTCCTGGCCCGGGACTAGACACTACAGACCCGAGTTGGGGAACAATGCAGGGCAACATCAACCTCGTCACAGTCCAAGGTAATGTGAATCTTGTCTTGGGTGGACCTGGTCAGGGAATGTCAAACATGGGCTGGGGAACGAACCCTGGGACCGCCTGGATGAACCCTAACGTTAGTCGGAGTCCCAGAAACGGAAGTCTGCCATGGGATGGGCAGCGGAAATACGGCGGCAATGAAAGGTTCAGTAGTCCTAGAGAATGGGGGGGCTATCAAGGAAGGGCCCCATGGGGTAGGCAGCAATATGGTGGTGGAAGCTATACCAGACCTCTTCCAAAGGGGCAGAGGGTATGCAAATTCTATGAAAGTGGTCGTTGCAAAAAGGGTGCTTTCTGTGATTACTTACATCCATGAAATTGTTTAGCTACCCCTACATTTAGTTGCAGATAATATTTTTTCTATATTTTTTTGGAAAATTAATAGTGAGATTATCTCTAGAGTCACTAATTCAAGTATTTTAACAAGTATCTTGACGGCTTTGTATTTGGGATTTATTTTGTAAAATCATTCATTTTGATAAATCCCATGTAATATACAGGTAAGAACCTAGATGATATATTACTCAAATGAATATATGTTAAAAATATTAATTGAGATGAGACAATTTTTGGTAACTATTTATATTTATAATTATTTATTTTAATTATATTCACTTAAAAAAAGTTTGTTCTTTAACATATTTTCATGTTTGAGGTAATCTTAAGCTGAATCTAAATAATTATCAAAAAAATTCAATATAATTTTTGAATTAGATAATATTCAATATAACTGTTACAAAATGTAGTTGCATGCATGCATAATGTCAAACTGTCAGTCTGTCAGTGTCAAAGTGATTACATGTATAACCCAAACGACGTCGTATCGTACGCCTTGTTATTTCTGCCCTTTTCTTCAACCGTCAAAAATGGCGACGAAACAGCAAAAGTAAAATTAAGAACAACGAAGCTGAGAATTCTTTGCGCAATTCGTCATCAGATCACCATTTGATGATATTCGACGAATTGCCTGAATGATTTCGTCTCTCTAGTGCAACTATAGTTCAATCTTATGCTGAATTAGAGCTGCAAAGAGTAGCTGAAGAAAAGGGATGCAGTCATCGCCGTCGACGCTGACGGCGACGCAGAAGTACGCCGCGGCAGCACTGTTTTCTCTGGCGCTGCACCAGGCGCAGATCCATCAGACTCATCCCCTGGGATTTCCCTCCCACCATGATGACGACGATGACGGCGGCGGCGAGGAACGCGCCAGTTCCAGTAGTAGTTCTGATTCCATATCCGACGACCCCCATCTGTGGGTCCACCAGTCATCGGGTCTCCTTCGGCCTGTTTTTAAGTACTGATTGTGTCTCTTGTGTGTGTTTGTGCGTGAGATTGTGATAAGTGTGAGAAGAGTAGATGAATTTGTTGTTGTGTGATTGTAGGTATCTGGAAATTGATAGCAGAGCGTGGGGTGGGCTTGAAGAAACTGTAGCGTATTCACCTGCCAAGCATCATGTTGGAGCTGTTAGTATTTTTCTTCCTTACTCTTTTGTCTTCTCAATTTAATTTCCTTTAGAAGGTTTGATGGTTTAATGTTTTCCAAATGTGGTGTTGTGTGTGATATAATGCAGATTTCTGCATTTTTGGAGTTTAAGCTAATTCACTCACTTTTTTTTTATTGGTGGAAAATGGGCTATGGTTAGAGAAGGCCATATTAGTGTTAAGGGAGTCAAAATTCATGAATGGATGAATGATTGCTCAGAGAGAACAATTAAAGTTTGCTCATAAAATGTTATTTCGGGAAAGAGGAATCCTACTGAAAGGTCATATTAATAGGATATATAGGATGTTCTTTCAAGTGCTAAGCACCTAGGAGAACTTGTATAAACATGGTCTCTGTTGATGAAAGTTACTCTTCTGTCAGTTTTTAAGGTTACTCGCCGAGGAAAGTAGTGATGGAACTGAAGAATCTGCTGATAAGGAGCTGGCTTTAGCAAATAGTATCAAGGCACTGTCTTTGAGCATGGAAAAGACTCCTGCTGATTATGAATCAAACAAGGAAAAGCAACGTGAATATGAGCATGCTTGTCGGGAGAAGTTTTCAACCCCAGATAAGATGCTAAAGTCAGAATCTAAAGAGAACAACATGCCTAATAGTTGTCAGGAAGAAACAGGTGCTGTTAAATCCATTGTTGAGGAAGCCCACGTACAATCCATCTGTGAATCTGATGGAAAACCATTGGAAGAGATAACAATGCTTAGTTACTCAAGGAAAGTGATAGTTCTATATGATCTTCTTTCTGCTTGTCTAGCTGATACAAATGAAGACAACAAAAAAACCACCAGGCAAAGAAAGGGCTATGATGCCAGACATCGTGTTGCTCTGAGGTTGCTTGCTACCTGGTTTGATGTCAAGTGGATAACAATGGTAAGTTTTCACACTTTTTAACTGTTAAAGTTTTTGACTTTATTTCATGCATAGCAATGGTAACTTTGTGGGCTATTGCTATGAGTTTAACTGTAATAGATATAATTTTCTTGCTTTGCAACTATCCATAAAGTATAGAGGAACAAGCCAAGGAATGCCATAGTAGTAATACTTCACAAGGAATGCCAAAGAATAAAGAAATGATGTTGTGCATCCCATGCAACAGTAAATCCTTCTCTATCTTGTGCTCTTATTGTTAGTTACATGACTAGAACAAAATGATAATTTTTTGGTTCCATTCTCTAGCGAAATTGAAGTGCACATGTGTAATTACTTCCTCAAAACAAAACGTAAAGAAATATAGGTAATGTTGTTATCTGTAAAAACTGCAATCAGACTGATAGAATTGCCATGGGCTTGCTAAGGTTGGACAATAAGTATCTCACGCAGAAAATTTAGTTTGCAAGTATGGGAATGCTTCAGCATATTGGACTAATATATGAACTGTTGTTTGCTCTTTGCTCTAAAGTTTCTTAGACACAAAGATGTTTCTGTAGGTATTTTAGTCCCTATTCTGTGAGTGGTCAACAAACTTTTATATGAGTTTTGCTGATATGAGTTTTGATCGATCCTTTTATTTTTTTTGGCAGGAGTCCATCGAAACTTTGGTTGCTTGTTCTGCAATGGCTCTTCGAAAAGAAAAAGAAAAAGAAGTTGCCGAAACTCCAAAAAGCTCATGGGCTAAGTGGAAACGTGGAGGTATTATAGGTGGTGCTGCATTAGCTGGAGGAACCTTGATGGCAGTTACCGGAGGTATGTCATCTTTTATCATTCTTAAGTGTCTTCTTATTCGTTCTATGGTTGCGAAGGTCTGGTTATGTGGGATGTAAAATTGGATTTTGATTTTATTTGTGAGCCATAATTGAACAGGTTTAGCTGCTCCAGCAATTGCTGCTGGATTTGGTGCTTTAGCACCTACATTAGGGACTATTATCCCTGTTATTGGAGCAAGTGGGTTTGCTGCTGTTGCTACTGCTGCTGGAAGTGTTGCAGGTTCTGTTGCAGTGGCAGCTTCCTTTGGTGGTGAGTAGAAGATGCAATTCATGATATATAATACATGAATCTGCTAAAACTTATTTACTTTTTAAGTTAGATCATCCTGGGGTTCACATGTAGTTATCTCTTCTTTTACTTTTGCTTGTTATGAAGTGCAATTTTAGCAAGCTCTCTACATTTGCAAATGTTGTGTTTGTTTACTTTATTTAGCCATCTGATGTCTTGCTGACTTTTATCAAACTAGCTGCCGGAGCTGGACTTACGGGGAGCAAAATGGCTAGAAGGATTGGAGATGTTGATGAATTTGAGTTCAAAGCTGTGGGGGAAAACCATAACCAAGGGGTGAGTCTTTTTAGCTTTACATTAATAAAAAGTGAGAGGAAGATAAGGCTCAGATAAATTTCTGTCCTCCACTTCCTTTGTCTTGCTAATATGATTGGATCAATATTGGATACTGCCTTTTCTGGTAGCAGATGCTTGACAGTTGACTCTTGTTGCCTCCTCCTCAGAGCTGAAGCACATGCCATTTCTGTGTGCCTTTGATGTGTCCCTTTTTCTCATTTTAATTTTCTTGTCAGCGACTAGGGGTTGAAATCTCAGTATCCGGATTTGTTTTTGAGGAAGAAGACTTTGTAAGACCTTGGGAAGGACAACATGATAACTTGGAAAGGTACACCGCCCAACTTCTTCCAATATTTCTCATTCTTGGAAATGATTGTAAAGTTCCCAGCAGCTAGTTATCTTGTACATTTTAGACTCAGTTAGGTGTAAAGAGTTTTCACATGCCTATACTTTCTTTTGTTTAAATAATATCTCAGGATTTATTAAATTCATAGGTCCTGTCCTCATGACAAAAAGTAATTGCACGCGACATGATCATGGTCTATAGATGTTCTCTTGAACTTGATAAAAGAACGGTTTAATATAATAATTTTTCTTTAGGTATGTATTGCAGTGGGAGTCCAAGAATCTAATTGCTGTAAGCACTGCTATTCAAGACTGGCTTACTTCAAGTAAAGAATTTTTTCTTGCTGCTAATATGAAGAATGATCATTTCTTGGGATTTCTTGATGACATATAAATGATCACTTCTTGCTGCAGCAATTGCCCTGGAAATGATGAAACATGGTGCCATGATGACTGTACTAAGCACTCTTTTGACGGCACTGGCTTGGCCAGCAACATTACTTGTTCTTACTGATTTTATTGACAGCAAATGGACAATTGCCGTGAACAGGTTTTCCCTCTGGTTTTTTTTTTTTTTTTTTTTTTTTTTTGGGGGGGGGGGGGGGTGGGTTTGAAGTTGTATGAATTTTTTTTTTAAAATTTGGTGGAAATAGATGGTTCTGTCTTGCTTTTATCTCTTCAACAATTGTGGTCCTTTTTCAGAAAATCTGAACTGCTGCCATATTTTTCAGGTCTGATAAGGCAGGAAAGCTGCTTGCAGAAGTATTAATGAAGGGATTGCAAGGTCATAGGTATACCAACTCATAAAAGAAACCATTAGAAAGTTGGTTTTCATTTATGAATGTTGAAGTTTAGCAGATCTTCAGTGCTAATTCATGGTCATTTTTTCCAGGCCGGTGACGCTTATAGGTTTCTCACTTGGAGCAAGGGTGATTTTCAGGTGCCTCCAGACTTTGGCTGAAAGTGAATCTAATGGTAAGAAAAACTTTCATGGATGGTAGGTTGGAAAGATAGTAATGATGAAATTGCTTAGAGCACCTCTTATGCTCTTTAATGAGTTATGCAGTTATATGTTCTACTTAACCGATTCTTGTTTTTCGGTTTTCACCAGCTGGACTTGTGGAAAGAGTTGTTCTTCTTGGAGCCCCCATAGGAATCAAGGATATGAACTGGGAAGCCACTCGTAAGGTAGCCAATGGTTTTTTTCTGGTCAAAACTTTTTGCTAAGTTTCAAGTAGTAAATGCCTATCTCTATTAGTTCCTCAATAAGTTAACTATTGGCTATACACTCAGGTTGTGGCCGGGAGATATGTGAATGCATATTCTACAAATGATTGGACGCTTGGAGTTGCATTTCGTGCCAAGTATGCTACTCTTAGAATGACAATTAAAATTTCTGATTATCATATGACATCTGGTTATCTTAATTTCCTCTTCTAGTTACACTGATATTGCCATCCTGAAATGAGAATATGAGCATTTATCTGAAGTTACTACATCATATGTTTTGACAGTCTTCTCACCCAAGGATTAGCCGGTATCCAACCAGTCGACGTGCCTGGCGTTGAAAATGTATGTCGTTTTTAACTCCGATTATGCTACTTTAATGCTACACAAAGTTATTTCCACATATTCTGCTTTATTTCAGCAAATTTTTCTTTCCATTTAAGATATGACAAAATGGGATATAGCCATTTCGGCATAAAAGACAAATATATACCCTTTAAACGACAAATCTCCATGTGTCCTGTCGAGATCTCTCTTCCATTATTAAAGGATCAAAAATCCATACTAACTGTTTTCTCTTCCCCCTCGCCCACCAGGTCGACGTAACAGAAGTTATTGAAGGTCACTCTTCTTATCTATGGAGAACCCACCACATCCTAGAGCAGCTCGAGCTGGATACTTATTACCCTGTTTTCAATCGTAGAATCGTCAAATCATAGTATACGGTACACTTTCTTCCTGACAAAAACACCAACTTTGGAGTCGAAGTTCCATCAGTTTCTCAACTTGTTGATTCTGCTATCCATGTCTCTATTTGAAGTAGTCCGTTGCTTATTAACAGACAAATGGAGTCCTGTTCTGGTCTGAATGTCTTTGCTTGTTAGTTTCATGCTGGGAAGGTTATTTGTGATCAAGCTGACCAGATTTGTAAATATTTCGACTCTTCGAGTAACCATTGGTTGTCTGAATGTCTTTGCCAGTTTTCATGCAAGAAATTCTGGAGATGGACATTCTTCTTTGTATCAATCAGTTGTATTCAAATTCAGATTTATGTATGTTGATCTTGTTCAATATATAGGGCACCTTCACATTATATATTGTCCTAAATCGATCTTTTATATTGTTATTTTGTAGATATTACACTTGATGATAAATGCTAGGTAGAGTTTTATATGTGCACAGCATAAATTAAGTATGAATAAGTTTTGTTTGAATTTAAATATACATGCTATACTTTGTCTCACAAAATCCAAAATTTATATGGTTTTGTATAAAATGATAAATAATACACCTATTTATAATACAAACAACTTTTAGCTTGTAGAAATGATTAGTTAGCCTGAATTAAATTTCATGTAATAATCTAAAATAAGTGAATGAATCGTATTATCATATGGTCTGACAAAGCAAATGATTAATTAATTCAAAGAACATGTATCCTGAGTAATTGCAAAATTATTTTATTGAGACCGAACAAATTATTTTAATGAAATAAAAATATTTTATGACAAGCCATAAAATTATCAGGTGGTTTTCGAGTTTACTTTCAAGTTTCAGGTGGATTTTAGCTCGTGCTTAAAATATATTAAAACAAAAAAAAAAAAGTAAAATTATGTTGGAATGGAGTTAGTCGTAATGTCAGGCGGAACCTAAAAGTGTTGTTAATGGAGAAAGAGAGAATGAAGGGCGAAGATGAGAAGAAGATCATACCCGCATTAATGGCGGAATCAATCCTTGCTGCTGTGAATTCGAAATCTCAGAATTCAAACCCAAGCGTATCTCCTTCATCCTCACCAAAGAAAACGAATACTGCAGAAATCAAAGGAAGATCTTGCAAAGGCGGCCTATATTACTCGTCAATTTTCCAGGCCGATTCTCGGAAGCCTCTCTGCGTTGGCCTCTCCCGATCCCTTCCCAATGGTAACCCTAATTGATTCATGTCCCCTTTCGTGCACTAAGTTTTTCTTGCAAGTTGTTTCATCATTTTATTTCTGTAGAAAAATGTAGCTGATATTTTATATGTAGAGAAGCAGATTGCAACTTCAGTGTTTGATGGATTTTTTATACTTTTAGGACTTTGGAGGAATTTTTTTCTAGAATTTTGATGAGGGGAATGAATTGGATGCATCCTTTCGGTTTTGCTCACTCGATATCTTGTGATGGAAAATGAGCTGAGATGCATGCTTGTGAGCTACATTTTATGTTTGTTTCAGAAGATAATGATCTTATAGCTCTGTTGCATTTGTTTTGGATGCATAAACGATTGTGCGGCAAGAGAAAAGCACGGCAATGAATTTCTACATGTTCCGGAATTGATGTGCCTGTGTTTGATTTATATATTGCAGCTGCGTAAGCACAATATTTTTGTGTTTGATGTATAGTGCCTTGATATATTACTGCAGATCGTAAGATACACAGAGATGATGAGGGTAAGAGCCTCATAGATTTTAGATATGGTTGTGTCGGTTATTCTCTTTACAAGGACTGGAATGACCAGACCTCCGATGGGCAACAGGCTCAAACAGAATTGCCTGTTTGCGTGGGTCTTGAGGTCAGTGTCTTGGAATGTTCTTGCTTTATGTGTGCTTTGTTTCATTTTATTTGAGTTTGCTTAGATTTTAATGAATACATAGGGTATTTGCCGATTCCTTTTAGCTCTTTATTCAAGAAGACTTTTCTTGTTATATTGGATGGTGATTGGTGAGTTCATTTGGCATGGTTAATTTGATAATCATAATGCCTTGTTAGCATCTTCCTTGTCTTCTTAACACTTACATGTACACTCTACTTTGCTGACGTGGCTTTGCCTTGTGAGCAGGTTTTGGTGAATCGAAGAGTCAAGGCTGCTGATTCTGCATCTGTTCCTTCTATTGTTCATAATAAACAAGGCAAGTGTCTCCTTTATTTGCTATCAATGAAATGTCTTTAAAAACTGCAGTACCCTTGTGACCATTTACAGAAATCTTTCTCAAAATGCAAATAACTTCGCGTGTAACTGAATATCTTCTGCAAATATCAGCTTAATTTCCACATCAAGATTGTCGTATACTCTTGAGTGGATATTGGAGTAATCTATGTCTTTTATATTTACAGACGGAAACAGATTGCCACAGCATCGGCCACCCAAGCCAGCTGATGCAAACAGGGAAGACTTTCTGGACAGGCAAGCTCCTCTATGATCACATACATCAATCATGTACATTTTATGGCTGAGTTACATACATCTTACCAGCATTTTCTTCTCTCTCCTAACACAGGTTTGCTCGTAATGCAAATCTGGTTGCTAACGGGGTAGCCAAGAACATGGTTAGAGTGGGGAACCAGATAAAACGAAGTCTGGATAATATCCTCTATCCCTACAGAAGACCACCAAAGTAAGAAGCTGATTCCATCTTCCATGGGACGAATAAAATTGAAACTAAAACGAGGGCACAATGCACTTTCCTGCGTTCGTCTTTGGTTTAGGGAATACGTATTCTGTTACAGGTTATCTGTACATACTGAATTCTGAGTTCGTTCAACACATCACTGAATTCATTTGTTACGTTCCATCCATCTACTAACTTTGTTTGCTCTCACGAGTATGATATAATGGTAAAGCATAAAGTGAAATTTGAAGTTCTGAAAGACTAGGCATTCGTGTGATTGTGGATTATCAAACGTCAACTTTGAATGTGTATATAAATGGTGATTTAATTTGAATTTTTACTCGAATGACAAATCAAAGAAAATATTTCCCTCTTAGGATTATGTGGAGAGAAACTTGAATGTTTGCTTATTAAAAGAAAACAAATAAAAGGGAATAAAATATTATTAATTTTATAACTTTATTTCTGTCAATTATGTAACTAGCTGGCCAGCTAACATTCAAGCCCGTCTAGCTCAGTTGGTAGAGCGCAAGGCTCTTAACCTTGTGGTCGTGGGTTCGAGCCCCACGGTGGGCGAATTGGTTTTTTTGTTATTAAATTTTCTAATTTGTTTTTGTTTATTTGTTTATTTTTTGATAAAAAACTTAATTATGCTTAGACTGAGGATTAACGAAAGAATAATGATGATTAATGCAACTGTACTGCAACACCCTTTTTTAATCTTTTGGCTGTTTGGATTATGAAATGAAAATCCACGCTGGAATTAAACTTGAACGCCATTGTTGAATTCTTGCATTTTCTCATTACAAATTACGATTTTCATTGCTTATAAATTGGGACTATCTCATCACTGTCGCCTTCCAATCCAGTTATCAACTATCACGTTTTTCTAGGAATTCGCTCTTCAAAACGCTTCTTCCTTTTTCTCCCAATTTCATTTCGCCCCTTTTTGTTGATTCGCGGAGTAAATTTCGATCGATTTAGAAGCAAACGCAGTTCTCCTTGTTCATTCTTATTCGGAAATTGAAGCGGAATGGCCGCGTATGCGGCGGCGTGTAGGCGGGCGTTGTATTTGGGAACCGGGTCCGCCGGAACCCGGTTCATTTGCGCGAAGGGATCCGATTCGAGACTCGTTTCCGAGCTTTCTAAACCCAGCGGCAAACGCCCCGTTCTCTTCGACACATTGGCCCTTGTAATTGATTCGGTCTCTTGATCTTGATGTTCTGATTTTGGCATTTGGAAATTGAAGTGTTTGATGGTTTGACTAGGTGAGGAGATTGGAGAAGGGAGGGCTGCCGCTCAAGCACGCGGAGGCGATGACGGAGCTGATGACTGATTGCTTGAATGATCGCGTGGAGATTGTTTTGGAATCCTTTGTTTCTAAAGGTGAAATGCAGAAAGTAAGTCTTGGGTTTTTGTCTCTTGTTTTTGATATTAGGATTTTTGTCTCTTGTTTTTGATATTAGGATTTTTGTTTGATTATGTTTCTTGTTGTAGATTAGATTTGCGAGTGAAGATGAGTTGGTTATGCATACTTTACAAATGCGTTGTCTAAGGATTTTGGTTAACAATATGAATTTTCTCTTCTTTTGTGTAGGTGGAGATGACTCAGGAATCCAATGTGTCCAACTTTAAAACTGCAGTTAAAAGTTCTCAGGTATATAGCTGAGGCAATTCATGTTTCTTTACTTGGTTATTTTCTTGAAAGTCATCGTTTCTTCGTAATCTTTAATTTCGTGTAAACTAGATGTTGAAATTATTTTGTAGTGGATATATATCTCGGGCAGATGTATTACTAGTTGAGTAGTTGTGTTAAGTGGGGGCAATGTTGTTTTGGTCATTCTTGATAACTATGAAAATGGAGATTAAGTCTTTTAGAGCATATGAAACTTAAATGGCCAAAATGTGATGCCATTACATTTTCCTAAGTAGCATGGGAAGCTAAGCCGCTGTCATAATTTCAGTTGTCTCTTCCAAATTTGCTTTCATATCTATTATTCAACATCCAGTTTCTTTATTTGAAACATTAATCAAACTTTTACGACCCTAACATATCATGTTTAGTTATCTGAAGAATGCTTAGAAAGAAACTTTTTGTACGATGGATCGGATTAAAGTTCTGTTGCTTTGCAAGGTATAAATTATGTGTGTCTGATGAGTAAATGAAATTATTCTTTAAGAAAGAAGATTTCCCTTCCTCATCCTTGACTCGCCGTAAGGAAAGGAAACCGACTTGGAGCTCTCCAAAAAGAATATTAGAAAAGTTGTGCATGTCCTCCAAAGAAAGGAAATTTTCATAATAAAGACTCTGTATTTTATTAGAAGTGCTTCTCAGAGATTTCCATGCTTCCAAGAGGAAATACATCTGTGTTGTTACTTTCTAGTGCACTCTTAAAACATTCTTACATGTTTTATATACTTATGAAGGGAGGCATGCATATATAGATATGGTCCTGGTCCTGGGAAGTGAATGATTTAACCTTGACATGAATATATGGGTAAAATGATTCGTTGTGTTTGTTTCTTCCTTTCCTTTCTGGAATTGTTAGGTTAAACTTTGATATTTTGACCCTTGATGCATAAGTCCAATGTAGATGTTCCACTATTAGTAATTACAAGAATAGTTTCACTAGTCTGGAAGATGTTAGATAAAGATGAAAGGAAGTTCAAATCTGGGATGTCTGGACACTATTTGAAAGGAAAAAACAAGTGAAGGTTTCTAATGAGATTCTCATTTTGGTCCAATTTGGTAAATCGTAGATTGGCGAAATATTGGAAGCCGTATGAGAGGTAGACCATTGAGTCCTTGGATGAAGATGGTTAAGAAAGACATTATACATCTTGGATTAAGTGATAGTACGTGGAAAGATCATGTAACTTAGAGAAGAAATACCTGTTAAGCCGACCCTGCAAGTAGTGGGAATGGACTTTGATGATGATGATACTCATGCACTCTTGGGATGTAGAAGCATTATTGATATAAGTTAATATTTTAGTTGAGGAAAGCTGTCATTTTCTAGATCAAATTTCTTTCAAGAGGATGACTGTATTGAAGTTTTTTCATGGATGAAATATTTCTTATCCTTCTTCAGACAGCATGAATCATATTTAAATGTTTCTATTTCTACACATTCTGTCGTTTGAAGATTTGTCATCAAATCTAGGACAGTCCCCTCTGTATCCATTCTGTATGTATTGTAGCGATTGCATTGTATTATCTATTGTATCTAGAAGTTTCAAACAATGAATCTGGATCAATTAACAGAATCAGTAAAGTTGAAGATAATTTTCTGCTTTTTGTTACTTATGAAAAGACTGTGGCCTGAAATTGCTCCATAGTATATGTTTTTCTCTTGTATCAGGCCTAATTCATTCGATTTTGAATGCAGGACCACCATTTTTCTTTATTGCACCATGAGACGGAAAAACTCAAGAGTGATATAGAGAAAATGCGTAGTGAATTAAGGTCTGTAGATAAACAGACTAAATCAGTTTGAACCTTTTCAATCCATAGTTTATCTGAAAGACAATAAAAACAAACTTGGTTCAGGTACGAAATTGACAAAGTCACAGCTGGGCTGCGCTTGGATCTTAATCTTGAACGAGGGTTAGTTGTCCCCATTACCACTACTGTCCCCCCCCCCCCCCCCTCTTTGGATTTATGAATTCATTTTTTCTCCATTCATTATGCAGGAGAATTCGGGATGTTCTGAACATTCAAAGTCAAGAGACAAATAACCTCACAACCAAACTTGATCGAGTGAGTACTTTACATTTATGAAGGTTGATAATGTTGTGGAATTGCTCGTGTATTCAACCTTGTTTCCATTGTCTGATTGTAGGAAATTCATGCATTGCGGGCTCAACTAGAAGCAGCAAAATACGATGTGATCAAGTATTGCATAGGTACACTAGCCTCGGTCTCTGTTGTTGCTCTAGGTAGTATCCGTCTTTTTCTGTAGTCCAAAAGGTTCTCCAATTCCAATTTCTTCAAAAGGATTTTATACTGATTTTTGTGTCTAAGATCCTCCACTAAGAAGAAAGATAGACGCTAACATGTTAGGAATTCAAATAACAACGCTTCATTGATGGTTTGCATTAGGGTTGTAAACGAATCGAACCGAATCGAATACTTACAAATTTTATTCAAATTCGAAAATTTTCGTAAGTATTCGTATTCGATTCGAGTTTGAATACTAATTTTGGATTCTTAATCGATTCGTTTAAAAAATTCGAATATATTCGAATTCAATTAATATTCGATATTCGATTCGTATTCAGATATTTGATTCGAGTTTAGAATTTTAGGGTTTTGGATTAATTGGATATATGAAATAAATTAAAATGAAAAAATAAGTATATATATATGTATATTTAAATATTTCGAATCGAATATATTCGAAATTATTCGAATCGAATACACCGGTATTCTTATTCGTATTCGAAAATAATTCGAATATTAAAAAAAAAAAATTATATTCGAATTCGAATTCGAATTTTTCGAATACGAATCGGATAATTTCGAATTGAATCTCGAATCGAATCAAAAAATTCTTATTCTTTTGCATCCCTAGTTTGCATACATACTGCTGTAATAGTTCTTGCCAAGATTTAGTTGGTGGTGAAATTGTAAAACTCATTGTTCTGTGCAAGTCATGCAACAAAATTGTACCATTTTTAAAGAATTTAATTCTTGTCCATAATCCTTAGTTTCATGTTGATTCTTGAATAACTGAGGGCATTCTGTTTGACTATGTTATATTACTTAATTGTGTTCGTATTAATTCAAATTTTTATCAAATTTCAAAAATTATGTTTTTTGAATATTGAAAAGAGGATTCCTAACTTCTTTCTCTCATTTAAAGCCACTGAAGAGGACTTTTATCTCACACGGTTCTTAAATGATAAAATTAAAAAAAAAAAAAAAAAAGTAGAATTCATTGTTTTCTAAAAATAAACTACTAATTTATATTTATTCAACATATGAAAATCAAATATGATTTTGGTCAATATAAATACGATATTGATTCTCAATTTTTCAAATTGTGTTGTCTAATGACCACTAAATAAGCACTAAGTGTCACGAAATGAAAAACACATTATTTGAGCAATGTTAAAAACCAACACGAAAAGGTAAGTCGTTTCTTTTAAGAGAGAATATTATAAGAGACATAATATCCTATTATAATAGAGAAATATTATCCAATTCAAACACCACAAAAGTCAAAAGGTGTCCTAACAAGGTTTATAAACAAACATGTTCCAAACATATAACCAATTATATTTTATTTTCCTTTATTTATTTTTATCGAAATTATAGTTCCATCATCCATGTGGAATTATATATCGCATATTTTAGTAGAAAAGTTCAAGTCAGATCATCCTATTTGCGTGTAATAATAGTTCTTAATACATTTTGTCTTATTGGAGATATAAATAAGAATTATTATAACTAATAATTATAATTTTTGAAATATGACTAGATTGAGTTATAACACCAAAAATTATTTGGCATATTTCTTGCCCCCCAACTTTCTATTTGATTACCTAAATTATTATTTGCTTCTATCAGTTTTATAATCTACTAACACAACTACTTTTCTGATGTCTAACCATTGATCATTCATATTATATATAGGCCAACAAATTTAATTGATTGCTTTCTATAGTTTTCATTTATAACTAATAAGTAAAAATTTCAATCAAAATAAATTAAAAGCCTTTATATAGTCCTAGAAAAGAAAAAGAAATGACTTAATTTGTAAATTACAAAAATTATTGAAGATCGCTTCACAAATATAAGACCTATATGTATTGTTGATTTATTTTTGGAGGAAAATGTAATTTTTTTTTTTAAAAAGTAACAAACATAAGGAAAAAGAAAAACTCCTTAATTTCCCAATATAATATACATTCATAGTAATTTCCAAACTCTCAATTTATTTTTTGTTGGACTAACACATATATTTATATCAATAATCAAAATGAAAAAACCAAATAAAAAACCTTAACAAATTCGAATTCACGCGTTCCCTCAGTAAAGCGGGCAAAGCAACCGCGGGCTGGGCACCGCCATCAGCCTGGTGGCGCGTGGCGCCGTCAGCCCGAACACGTCATCCATGTCCAGCTCAGCAGGCTTCATCCCGTCGGGCAATTCCCACGTAAAGCAATGGAGAAGATGCGCCACCGCCACTTCCAGCGCGTAGAGCCCGAGCTGCATCCCCGGGCACGATCTCCGGCCAGATCCGAACGGCACGAACTCGAAATTGCTCCCCCGGAAATCGGCGACGCCGTCTTTCAGAAACCGCGACGGCTTGAACATGTCCGCGTCCTCCCACGCGCCCTCGTCGCGGCCGATCGCCCAGGCGTTGATCATGACGCGCGACTTCGCCGGGATGTGGAAGCCGGAGACGACGGCGTCGGTGGCGGTCTCGTGGAGGAGGAGCGGGATCGGCGGGTGGAGGCGGAGGACCTCCTTTATACAGCACCGGAGATATGTGAGCTTCTCGAAATCGGACTCTTCAACTTTACGGGCCAGGCCCACTACATCTGTGAGCTCTTGTTGGACCCGCTTGAGGTCTTCTGGGCTTTTCATTAGCTCAGCCATGGCCCATTCTATCGCTGAAGCCACCGTCTCGGTCCCACCAAACATTACGTCCTATTATATCAAACGTATCAGATACACGCTCTTAAATTGATAATGTCACGATTAAATTATTTAAATTAATACTTTTTAGCTAACTATTAGAAAATAAAATGAAGTAAGATAACGGAAGTTATATATGTTAGGTGTCAAGTGTTCATTATGTCACAATCTTGGGGATTTAATGGCATATTATAATACAACATTAATCAAGAATTTTGATTTTAAGTTTAATAATCTATGAAAATATCTATATACAATTTCAACAAAAAATACACACGCGTATAAACTCACAAAATAAAATAAAAATTCTTAAAATTATTATAATTTATAGACCACTCAAAATGATATGCACAAACAATTCCATTTCATTAAAACTAGAGGAAATAATATTACAACAATTTTAAGAGCGCATAAAATACTTTTTGAAGAGTAATTAATTGGTGGAATTATGATGAATAAATAAATAAATATGAAGAAGATATAACATGTTCAATTTCAATTGATGATGATAATACTTTTTTTTAATCATAAAAAACAAAATATATATATATACTTAAATAGAAAATGTTCAGATTGTCTACCACAAGAATCAGCGGTGGCCCAAACTGCTCCAATATGGTATATTTTATAATATAAAGCAAGTGACAGAAATGGAAAATTGTTTATGCACACCAATGCCAAAAAAAAATAGTATTTTTTAAATTAATTCATAATATTGTACAACAGGTAAACTTATTATTTCGCACATCAAATACCAATCAGGGTTGCATTATTTGGGAAATCTTGGTAAACAAATTAAGGAAAAAAAGAGAGAATAAAAACCACAAGTTTCCCTTCTGTTATCAATTTTCTATTTTCTATCATATTAATTTAGATTGCGTGTTATATGCATAAAAGACAGAGAAAAAGAATGTGTGCTATATCTAAATGCAATCATAAAATAATAGAATAGAAGATATTTCTTACCATAATGATGGCTTTAATGTTATCTCTTGTAAGCTTGATTGAATTCTGCAAATCCTCAGACTCTGTAACTTTTGCTTCATCACTGTAAAAAGCCAACAATTCATCCACCATATCAGTATCCACGGGCT
Organism: Scutellaria galericulata; assembly: GCA_946896805.1. Classification (NCBI taxonomy): domain Eukaryota; kingdom Viridiplantae; phylum Streptophyta; class Magnoliopsida; order Lamiales; family Lamiaceae; genus Scutellaria; species Scutellaria galericulata. The sequence continues at coordinate 19,115,498 of OX335794.1, forward strand.
CAATTTCGGGCTTTTTCTTCTCCATATGATCATCAATTATAGAGTCAATGAATCCATCAAGCTGGGCCCGGGCCTTGACCAATCTGCCATTCAGGCCCTGGAGATCCATCCACCCTAACCACGGGATAAAATCCGAGATATTAAAAGCCCCAAAAAGCTTCGAAAACTCCTGCAAAATCTTGATAAAGTCATCCTGGCCCTCATGCGAGCTCGACCCGAATGCAGCCCGGTATATAATATTCCGGGTCAGCCCGAACACGAGCTCGCCTACATTAACAGCCGAGCCCGTGCTTTTCACCAGGGCCTGGACCATGTCATCAACCTCGTCACGGACCGAGTCCCAGGACTCAGCCCGTTTCCGGCTGAAGAGCTTGATGACACAGAGTTTGCGCATCTGGCGCCAGAAGGGCCCGTAATGCGCGAACGCCATGTCAGCTCTATCGTACGTGAGATAACTGATTGCAATAGTCGCGGGCCTGTTCGAGAATATGTTGTCCTGCACTTGCAGGACCTGTCGGGCCATGTCCGGGCTGGACACCGCCACCATGTGGAGGTGTCCGATTTTCAGGTGGAGGAGCCCGCCATATTGCTTGGCCAGCTTGGCCAAGCCGCGGTGGGTGAGCTGGTCCGTCATGCCCATGTTACCAATCACGGCCCAGCCGCGGGGCCCGGGAGGATAGCGTTTACGTCGAAATCTTGATAGGACGAACAGGGATAGTAGAGGGATTATGCATAGGATTAGCAGGGGCTTGGCCCCTAGAGCTTGGAGAACTGCATCAATTTTCTTTTCCATGATTGTGTATTTTCAAGAATTGATGTTATTTGCAATGATCAATGGTGGAGAAATTGCAACTTTGTGATGTTGCTACATTATGAGGGATGACTTGAGGGCTTTATATAAAAGGGGAGGGGGTTGGTGCACACACTTTGGGGCTGCAATTTATTGTAATTTGCTTATTTTAAATATTTGGATGGGTTTGAATTAATTTTGAGGTGGGCCAATTGATAAGAGAGATTATTAAATAGGTTAAAATCAAGTGGGTCCCACTGTTTTCAAACTGCAATTTTCAAAAATTTTACAATTTTATCACTGGTCTGGCTGCTCAACTACTCGTATTAAAATAATTAAAATTATATCAATTTTTACTCTAATGTAGTTGTTAATCCAAGCAAGAACTCAGCTCTTGAGAATCAAATTGCAAGAAAAACGAATGAAACTTGAGCTAAATAAAAATGAAACCAAAGAAATGCAATTAAGAACACACGGACTTTAACGTGCTTCGGTTCGCCTTATCGACCTACATGCATTGGAGAAAATAAATCAACAATCCACTAAGCAATCAAGAGTTTACATATTACAATTGAATCACGAATTTAGTGTTTATCTAAACTTAGAACCCTAAATCGTAAAACCTTCAATAACTGATCTCAATAAAGGGAAAATTGTAAAATTATGAGTGCAATTATGAGATAAATGAAAGTTCTAACATCTATTTAAACAACGCTAAATAATCTAACATCTAGTTTTTTCGACTCTGAACTTGATTCTGGAATCCTCTCGTTGTGCTTGAGTCACCAACTCACAATAATGATCTTATCATTATTATTATTAAAATAATTTGTTGGGATCTTATCATTATATTAGAGTAAATTGATATAATTATTTAAATTACTCTAAATATAATGATAATACCATACTCACTTATTCATATATCCATTTCCGCTCTTACTATTACCCAAAATTGCCAAAAACAATTCTCTCAAATCAAAGGAGTTCTAAAATCTCTATATTAATTCTTTAATATTTTTAAGATATTTTAGGTGATCAGAATCAAAAGAAATACATATATTGTCCGGATTTTTTTTTATTTAAGACAAGAGTTCTGTTTTCAAAATTTTCAAAATCTGACTTCATTTCTCGTGACAAAACAAAAATGCTTAAGAGTAGTTTTATTTGCTATTGATGATAAATGATGATTCCTAAAAGGTGATATGTTTGTTCAATTGATCCAAAAGTTATACCTAAAAAAATATGGCCTTTTAGGTACGTAGGATACTAGGAATGATATAAAGGCTAATTCTTGATCATTTATTTGTTTCAATTTCACATAACTACCCTTACATGATTTTTTGAGATTCTAAACCAATAATTATTTTAAACTATATAATATTATATAAAGATTTTGTTTGAGATTATGACTTTTCTGAGTTATACTTTTCAATAGTTTCTTTTCTTTGAATGAAAACTTTTCAGTAGTTGAAATAGGATGATAAGAACTCCCAAAAGCCAACACGTTGTAATTTGAAAAGTCAATCGCCATTTTGAGGCTTTTATATATATATATATATATATATATATATATATATATATATATATATATATATTAGTGAGTCCTATGTGAGACCGTCTCACGGATCATATTACGTGAGACGGGTTAATCCACAACCCACACTTCACAATTCACGTACAAATTAGTGAAAATTGGTTTGATTTGTGGGGTTAAAATGACCCGTCTCACGGAAACTATCCATGAGACCGTCTCACACAAATTTTTGTTATTATTCTCTTGATTTTCTTTCTTATTTGTCATAAATACTAAGTTTATACTCGATTCAGAAATTTCAATACATTAATTATTTTTTAGCATATATATAGTCAACATTGAATGACTTTATATATCATATTTAATTTCATGGACGTTTAAAATTGACGTTTACCACTTGACAATTTCCTTTTAAGCTTTAGATGGAAAAATAAAGCAAACCTATAACTAAACAATATTTCTATCAAAAAAAATTATTTTTCTTCAATATCATGGTCATAATTAATTAATCTTGTTCAACCTCTCCTAGAAATAAAATAAGATTAGAATGTGTGTGTATATATATAGTAGAAATTAGTAGTATTTATATAGATGAATTGATGGTTCAATAATTTGTAGAAATTAAGTTAGTTGAAATTATAGAAAAGTTTGTGTTTTTACGATACAATTTCACGAATTTAATTTTGTGAAATGAGAGAATGCATAACTCAAGACCTATAATTAAATGGAGTTTGACTTGTGAGCAGAATAATATTCATGAGAGCTTTTGTGTGTTGATCATAGAAATAGCCACATATTAGGGTTTGAATTTATACTATGACAAAAATGATGTTGTTTTGCTTGATTGTCAGCTCAATCTAGCTATGATGTAATGAAATTGACACACTGTCGTTTTTTATTTTTTTTTGTTCACCTAACCTTTCAATTAGTCATTTATAATATTCACAACATAAAAAAATAAATAAATTTAAAAAAAATTTATTTTACGCACAAATTCCTTAAAAACCACAAGGTTTACAATATATATATCGTAGAATAATTACATGTTTTTTAATGATTGGTAATTTTTATGTTTTTAATTTATTCACATGTGAATCGTTGAAATTATTTAGTATGTTTATAATTGCCATATATTTTATTAAATATCGATAACTAAGTAATACTTATAATTAAAATGATTTTTTAAGAATTACATGAAGTATATATGTATATTTCACACTGTTCGAAATTAAAAGAAGAGAAAATCATTTTTTCTAAGTAGAGAGAGAAAATCGTGTCTTCCGTGTGGGTTTGGTCTAATTTTATGTTGGTTTTTTTTTTTTTTTTTTAATATACATTAGATGATATAGAAAATAGACTAATATGTCTATAATAAAATTAAATACACATTTTGAAATTGTTTGGTATGAAAATCCAAAATCATTAGGTAGCCTATACTTATTTATGATGATATAGCAAAGAATAATGCAAAACACACAAAGTTGGATCAACAATCTAAACATGTTTTCACAACCAAACTCAATTATATCTTTCAAATTAAATTTGTGAAAAAAATGGTTTCATGAGAATCTTATCCCATATGATATTTTTATTTAAAAAAAAAGAAAAATTTGTTCGAATATATACATATATGCTCCATATGATATTTTTATTTAAAAAAAAAAGAAAATTTGTTCGAATATATACATATATGCTAGCTTTTGGTGCAAGTGAGATATTTGAAATTATATTTTAAGAAAAAAATTAATTAGATAGATTTTGATGCGTGAACCTCTAATTAATTTCGAGTCATTTTCTTGGTCAAGACTCTTTAACCGTTGACAATTTCATCTTACCTTTAAGGATTTGGCTGCTTTCACACACTCAAAATTAGACACTAATAAATTTTCCTTTTTTTTGAAATTAGTAGAAAAACTAAGTATATTTTGGGTAGTACTATTATATAGGTCACATTTACATCTGATACATTTCGAAATATCTAATTCATTCTAGACAAAGTCTTGGGTGAGACCGTCTCACGGATCCCATTCCGTGAGACGGGTAGGGTTGGGTCGAATATAAAAATTATGTAATACTTTTGTGTGTGTTATGTAATACTTTTATGTATATTAGGTAATACTTTGTATTATAGAATGTGTTTTGAGTTGAGTCAGACTATAAGAAAATATGTAATACTTTTATGTATATTAGGTAATACTTTTATGTATATCAGGTAATACTTTTGTATTATGGGATAATGACCCGAATTGGGTCGGGTCGGGTCAACAAAAAACGCGCGGATCCTAGGTGCCCAGGTGCTCTTCTGCGTGAATTGTATAATATGTAATACTTTTGTGTGTATTAGGTAGTACTTTTATGTATATCATGTAATACTTTTTGAAAATATCACATAACTTAATATCATGTAATACATTTATATATATGAGGTAATACTTTTATGTGTATCATGTAATACTTTTGTATATATTATGTAATACTTCGATCTGACCCTACCCGTCTCATGGAATGGGATTCGTGAGACGGTCTTACACAAGACCTACTCTTCATTCTATATATCAACGATTATTTGTATTGAAATTTCTTCAAAATAAAGTTTAATCTCTCGGATCAAGATTAATGAAATGATCTTACAAGATCGAAATATCTCAATTTGAGATTGGGTTTCCATTAACATATTAAACAAATAATGAAATAAAATGCAATCAAATAAAGAATAAAGATTTTATTTCTTTAATGAAAATATAACATTTAAATGGAAGTTTTATTGGCATGTGATTTGCTCGAAAAAAATTAAAGATTATACTTAAACCTAAGATGGTGAAAATGAGCTCTTAATTATCACTAATCTTAGCGTGTAATTTCATCATTAACATGTCATTTTACCAATAGCTAAACTGGAATTATCCAGATGATCATATATATTTAAAATATAATTATTGACTTGACCATGAAAATAAGTGCCCTCCACTATAACAAAATAAAGTGGGGGATATTCAAATTAATCTTCCTTAAGTAAAGATTGGTAAGAAAACAAATTGTCTAATTAATTATGATTAAATCATAATCAACTTTTGAACTCCCTTAGAAAATCACAATCAATTCTCTCAATTGAGACTTAGCAATTAATGATTGGAAACAATCCTTGTCCTTATCCTTATATATATATAATTAAGATCATTAGAACACTTGACAAGCTCACATTATTTTTATATTAAATATGGTTGATTAATGATTTTAAAATTTATGTTGCTAAGAAACATTATTAATCCAAACCGGTTCGCCGGTTCCGCTAACCGCCAACCCCCAAATCGGAACCAAACCGTGGAGGTCACGATTTCGGTTTCGGTTCCGAACCGGCGGTTAAACCGGAACCGTCGGTTCGGTTTCCGGTTTTTTCAATTTTTTTTTTGTTCTGCATCTCAGTACCGCGGTACCCATTCTGGATACCACGGTATCGACTTTCAGGAGGTTCTTAATACCGCGGTATCGGTTTGGATACCGCGGTACTCGTATTAATCAATTAAAAAAAGGGTGAACCGGCGATTCAGCGGTTTGTATTATTTGGAACCGAAATCGAACCGCTTCTCCCCGGTTCCCGGTTTCAGTTTGAACCGACGGTTGGGCCAACGGTTCCAGGAACCGTTGACCGCCGGTTCGAACCGGCCGGTTCTGGTTCAAACCGAACCGGTTGAGCACGTCTAAATATAATGGACATAGGAATATATATTCTTTTCAAAATCATAAATAAAAAATTATTTATGATCCTCTAAAAATACATGTATTTCTACAATTAAATAATTATTTAATTATATATGTTATATTTAATGTTAAATTAAGCGATATATATTACACAAAATCAAAATTTTAATATTTCTACATAAATAATATTTAAAATTTTCTGATTTTACTAAATTTAATTCATTTTCTTATAAAATCGTGTGTATTACACGAGACCTATACTAGTGAAATATATAATATTGAACGTGGATATATTATTATGACTATATGTGTGTATATATATATTTATAGTTAATTCACCAATAAGGTAAATATTGTTAGAGTAGTTTATGACCCATCTTGACGACCTTATTCAAATCTTAATATCTTATATCATTTATAGTATTCTTTATTTATTATTTCATTCACAAACATTGAACAATACCTAACACTTATCTTAAATTTGAGTCACCATTGTTATCCTGTGCTACTTTTTTTTTCTTTTTCTACGGTTTTATAATATTCACCAAATGAGTAAGTTGGTTAGACTAATAATACTATATATCAATGATCCATCACTTTATCTTATAGAACAGATGAACAGTTTAATTAATATATTATATAAATTCCAAACTACTTGCAAGACTGATGTGATTGGCCAAGGGGAAAGGCCGAATTGTAGAATTGGTACAGTATACTAATTAAAAACATGTTAAAAATAATTATGTTTAAATTCAAGATTACGATTAAATAGGCATTATATATTTAAACCAAAAATAAACTTATGAATTAAGAATAAATAATTTCATCAAAATGAATAGTTTTGTTGGGATTTATGTCGGTACGTGAATAACATAAAATGGACCTTTATAATTATTTTGATTGATTAATTTGTCCAACGTGGTCCATGTGAACATAACTATGCCCACATTAATTTGTATGATAGTAGTTAGGACCTAAGTTGATAAAACTTATTAGAGATACTAGAATTTCCAAGTGTCACAAGGAATATACATGAAAATAAATATAAAATCATTTTATGGATATAATATATAATTTTATGAAGTGGGGTTCAATTTTTATGAACCCTAATCTTTAATTTGTATATTTTGTTATAATTTATAAATTTAATCGTCTCATGAAATTAGATTTATGAATTGATCTTACAGAAATTATTTTTATATAATTCATAAAATCATTGAAGTTGTAGGCATCAATTTCTTGCGATTGTTAATCGAGTAAGATTCAGTAAAAAGTTTGATTTAATCGAATATAACTAATAAGATCAAATAACTTATTTTAGATGTAAAATGTGAAAATATATATATTATATATTTCCAGTTGAGCTTGATTTGAAAACGTTAGATTATATTATAGGGGAAAAAAAAAACAATTAAAATATATCGAATTTCGTAGGGAGAAGGTGGGGAAAAGATAAATGCAATGGCTGGAAAAATTGACTGAATTTTCAGAAATTAAGAAAAAGTCAACAAGATTATTATGACTCGAACCTTTGACCCTTTCCTATTTTAAAACAAAATTCTTACACCTTTTTTGAATTGTAGAGGTGATCAAAATTGACAGACAAGTGAAGAAAAATAGTAGCAAACAGCCAAAATCACCAACTTTTTATTAGTAAAAAATGAATGGTCTCCAACACAAATGAAATTATAATCATATAAATATAAATTAAATAAAACTTTGTGCATGCTATAATATATAAAGCCAATATGAGAAATTATATATGAAATTCAATGTTGGATTTGGTATGGATCTACCTTTGAAGTAAATTAAGTGATCTATCTATGTATAAATGACTAACTACTTAATTAATATGTGTGAACATGAGAAAAGTAGGTGTTGGATTTTTCTCCTTTTTACTGTTTTTTTTTTCTTCCTTTTTTTATTTTTTTCCTTTGAGAGATTACGTTAACTTTGAATCTATAAGTTTGAGAATAAACATTCACTTTAATATTTTAGTATTTGAGAGAGTTTTAATATTTAACCAACTCTTATTTTCACATCACCAATATTTAGGAGTCAAACTTAACATTCAATACATACACACATATGCCATCCATCAATTTCTTCAAAATTTTTTTTTTTTTTTTCATTTTTGTACATACAACTAGTGGTGCCCATCCGGTTCGGAAAACCGGAACCGAACCGGGGTCAACGGTTCGGAAAACCGTTGACCCGGTTTCGGTTCCAAACCGAAACCGTGAACCGTGGTTCGACGGTTCGGTTTCGGTTCGAAATTTCTTCAAACCGTAAACCGGCGGTTCGAACCGCCGGTTTTTCTATTTTTTTTAATTTATATTTTTATATAAATAATATTATGTATTTATGTTATTTTACTCTTTAATTTTAAGTTGTATTGATTATTATTATTATTAATTTGTATTATAAGTTGTAATTTTTTTAGGTTTATGGTTTGTATTGGTTATATTTAAATTGTAATTTCTAATTTTTGAAATTATAATTTATAAGTTGTAATGTAGTATTGTTGTAACTTGTAAATGTAAGTTCTATTTTTTTAATTTATATCAAATTATTTACTCAAAAAACATTGTTATTTTGTAATATATAACATATAATTGTAATATTTATATGAAAATTTAATTTTTAAAATTTTTTTAAAAAAATTAAAAAAAAAAACAAACCGTCCAAACCGGCGGTTCAAACCGGAACCGGCGGTTTACAAACCGGAACCGAAACCGAAATTCCCACAGTTCGGTTCCGGTTTGACCCTCCACGGTTTTTCGAACCGCCGGTTCGGAACCGGAACCGGCGGTTCGGTTAAACCGGGCACCACTACGATACAACTATTCTTATTATAGAATTAATTCAAATAATTTTTATTTGGATTGTGAGATGAAGTTACAAACCATACAATTTACAAATTGATCATATATAAATTATAGACTTACCTATTTCATTTATACTTTAGAATAAAATAACGACTGTATAATAAAAAAATAGAAAATTTGAGGTCAATATTAATCATATATGTGTAACCATTCATACTTAAAAGTCAACTTTATCGAATTTATAATGACAAAGACTAACAATCATATTGGATCGTCATCAAATTCACTAATAAAATCTAAGTGTTAGCATGAATTAATTTTGTTTTTGGTTTTTTTTTTTCCTCTTTCAAGCATGACAGTATATAAATAGGTGGGAGTGTTGAATTAGTATTTTACGTCTACGCTCGTGTTTCACATTATTTAAATGGGTTTTCTAAGATTAAAATTTCATTTCTTTTCTTTTTTTTTTCTATAATATAAGATTATTGTTATAATTTGCAACATTCGACTATACTCTTAAAATGTACACAAAGAGTACTTTAAGATCCTTATAACAAAAGATATATAAAAAGGTCTTTGGTAATTAAGATCATACTAAGATATGATCTTACAACTTATAATTAAGCTTCTAAAATAAGATTTAAATTATATTCTTAATAAATCCTTAAAAAAAAAAAACCAATTAGAAGTTTCCCTTTTAATTTTTACAAACTCTTTTTTCTTCTTTAAGCGAAAAAGAAAAAACTATTTCCTGTTATTTTGATAAATGTTTTAACAGTACTAATAAGCTCAAAAGAAAACCTTAGTTATCTTACTCTCGAATACCTAATTTGTTTCTAAATAACAAATGAGATTATATATGAAACAAACAACAGACATAATATCTTTTTCAAAATTCAAAAAAATTTACTTTATAAGTATAGTAACGAATGAAATTCCAATTTTGAAAATGAATAAATTTGTTATGACCGGAAATAATATTCCGAAATCGTTATTTGAGAAAAAAAGTAAATAAAATATTTGTTTGAGATTAAATTTATTTTTAAGATTGACTAATGAGTGTTTCAATAGAAATATTTAATTATGTATTAATTCCTAAAAAACTCGTTTAGGAGAATGTAAAAAAAAAAAAAAAAAAGAAGATTAATATGACGAATTTACATCTTAATTGAAACATTAGGGGGTGTTAACTGTTAAACACCATTATTTAAACGTAGGGGGTATTTTCTCGAAAAAATTAATAATAATAAAGTTGTATTTAATGTTCAGAAACTTATAACTATTTTTCATTTATTTATCTTATTTGTAAAACATCTTATACGTTCTAGTAATCTTAGATGATTTATTTTTTTTGGGCCCCATCTTAGAAGATATATTTCCAAACAACTCATAAATGATTGATTATAAACCTTGGAAAAAGAAAGGTGGTGAAAAAGATGTTTAAATATATATCTTTTCCAAATATGATTAGACAATGGTTAACTTAATTAACAATACAATTATCTGTTAATTACACAAACAGGAACAGTGCCATCTTACTTCACTATATTGTCACTGTGACTTCAGCAAACAACAATCCTGAACTGATTTTTAATTTCTTTGAATCAATAGTAATAACTTATTCCATAATGGTTTATTAATCATCATTGACTAGGGGTGGAAATCGGACGGATCGAATCGGAAATAGGGTATTTCGGAAAAATTCCAAAAAATTTCGGAAATGAAAAACCAATTCCAATTTCCATCCAAAAATTTTCGGAAATGTGAAATCCCATCTGATTTCGGAAATTTCGGAATTTTCGGAATTTTTTCGGAAATTTTCGGAAATTTTCCGGAAATTTTCGGAATTTTTTCGGAAATTTTCGGAATTTTTTTCGGAATTTTTCGGAATTTTTTTCAGAAATTTCGGAAATTAAGAAATTCAGAAATTTTCAGAATTAATTAGTTGGTCTTTTAGCTATATATAGCCTTTTCTAATATCCTAAGAAATAATACGACCTCGAATCTGATATTCCAAGCATTTAACATCAATATAATATCTACCAAAGACATGGGAGATTAATTATTCTGCTGATGTGCTATATAAATAGTTATAAAATAAAATTATAAAATAAATAGTTATAAAATAAAATTATAGTTATAGTTATAAAATAAAATTATAAATAGTATATAAATACTATATTAAATTTTTTTACTTTTTTCACTTTTAGTTTTTGAGTCATATTTTATATTTAATATATACTATAGTATATAGTATAAAATAAAACTATAAACTTTATATGAATAGTATATAGTATATAGTATAAAATAAAATTATAAAATTTATATGAATAGTATATAATATATAATATAAAATAAAACTATAAAACTATATTATAAACTATTATCATTTTGTAAGTAATTATACTTATTAATTCATATTTATTAAGTTACTTTTCTTTTAGGAAGCTCAAATCAAATGAATATTTGAATCTATATTATGATTTATGATAATGCTTTGTTCGAAATCCTTCGATATTTAAAATACTTATTTTATAATTTGTATAATTTTCTTTGTCATTATTCCTATTATATAAAATGTTATCATTTTTAATGAAATTTATGATATATTTACCTTTGAAATTAGATATTCACTTTATTTTATATAATATATAGTATATAGTGTTCTTATATAGCATATAATATATAGTATATAATATATAGTATATAGTATATAACATATGGTATATAGTATAAAGTATTCTTTTATAGCATATAGTATATAGTATGTAGTATATAGTATGCAGTATATAATATAGTATAATTCTAAAACTACAGTATAAACTACAGTATATAGTATAAAATAAAACTATAGTATAAAATGTACTATATACATATAGTATATAGTATATATAGCATAAAGTATATAATATATAGTATATAGTATTCTTCTATAGCATATAGTATATAGTATGTAGTATATAATATAATATAATTAAAAAACTAAAGTATAAACTATAATATATAGTATATATTATAAAATAATATTAAACAACTACATATACTACAATATAAACTATAGTATATAGTATATATTATAAAATAATACTAAAAAACTACAATATAAACTATAGACTATAATATATAGTATAAAATAAAACTATAGTATAAACTATACTATATACATATAGTATATAATATATTTATATACTATCATATAGTATAAAGTATATAAAATATATTATATAGTATATAGTATTATAAAGTATATTATAATATGTATGTTTATATTTACACACAGTATAAAGTATATAAAATATATTATATAGTATATAGTATTATAGTATTCGATTCTCAAATGCCTCTACTAACTCTACATTTTATCATTTTGTAAGTAATTATACTTATTAATTCATATTTATTAAGTTATTTTTCTTTTAGGAAGCTCAAAACAAATGAATATTTAAATCTATATTATTATTTATGATAATGCTTTGTTTGAAATCCTTCAATATTTAAAATACTTGTTTTATAATTTGTATAATTTTCTTTGTCATTATTCCTATTATATATAATGTTATCATTTTTAATGAAATTTATGATATATTTACCTTTAAAATTAGATATTCACTTTTTATTTTATATAATATATTGTATTCTTATATAGCATATAATATATAGTATATAGTATATAATATATGGTATATAGTATATAGTATTCTTCTATAGCATATAGTATAAAGTATGTAGTATATAGTATGTAGTATGTAGTATATATTATGCAGTATATAATATAGTATAATTAAAAAACTACAGTATAAACTATAATATATAGTATAAAATAAAACTATAGTATAAACTGTACTATATACATATAGTATATAGTATATAGCATAAAGTATATAATATTATTCTATAGCATATAGTATATAGTATAATTAAAAAACTATACTATAAACTATAATATATAGTATATATTATAAAATAATACTAAAAACTACAGTATAAACTATAGTATATAGTATATATTATATACTATTATAAAATAATACTAAAAAATTACAGTATAAACTATAGTATATAGTATATATTATAAAATAATACAAAAAAAAACTACAATATAACTATAGTATATAGTATAAAATAAAACTATAGTATAAACTATACAATATACATATAGTATAAAGTATATAAAATATATTATATAGTATATAGTATTATAAAGTATACTATACTATGTATATTTATATTTACATATAGTAAATGTATATAAAATATATTATATAGTATATAGTATTATAAAGTATACTATAATATGTATATTAATATTTATATATAGTAAATGTATATAAAATATATTATATAGTATAAAATGTTTGAATTATTTACAACAATTACTATTGGTTTGATGGTAAGTTTCGTGCTTTGAGTGTGAGAGGTCTCGTGTTCGATTCTCAAATGTCTCTACTCACTCTACATTTTATAATTTCGGAAATCGGATCGGAATTTCGGATCGGATCGGAAATCCAGATCGGATTTCGGAATTTCCGAAACTTTTAAAACTATTTCCGATTTCCATCCGAAAATTTTCGGAAAAATCGGATGTCGGAATTTCGGATTTCGGATTAAAAAAATTCGTTCCAAAATCGGAAAATTTCGGATCAGATTCGGCGGATATCGGATATTCCGTTCCAATTTCCACCCCTATCATTGACAAATCCATTTTGCTTGTGTTGGAGATTGAACTAATTTAAGTGGACTTTATTTCAACTTGATGGTAACTCCACACGCATATATAACAAAATAATTTTGTGTGTATATCTTCCTATCATAAAAACTTTTTTATATAAGATTATCTTATGAATATAATTTTTATTAATTAATATCTATTTTGAGAATTAACTCACCTCATGAAATTAGATTTATATAACGATCTCATAATAATCATACTTTTATAAATAACAATACTTATAGGAAGTTATTGGAATTTGCAAAAAAGAATATTGCATTATTTCAAATCATTTTATCATTAGGTCACTTTCATATAAAGTTGTATGGTGAATTTCATAAATGGATTTCAAATTGTGCTACTAATATTAGATTGGCCACTAACTTTAATTTGTAATGAGTATTGCCATTTATTTGTGTTACACGAGATTATAATTGTATAAGACGAAATTTCACTATCCACAGACCAAATACATTTAATAAATTTATATTTAAATAATGGATTGTTGATTGTAAATTAACCCTACTCACAAAATTAAATTCATAAAACGGACTTACATGAATCCTTTAAATTCTTTCTAATCCGATCTCTTTCTCTGAAATTTTATTTTAAAAATAATAATTGAACAGGTATTTTGTTTGTTAAGAATTTGTCCCATTTAAGTGGAGATCTTCAAAGTACAACAACTATCATTAAATAGTGGTGTAATTTAGTATTATAAGTATTGATTATTAAGTGGAAAGCTACAATGTTATAAGCTTGAACAGTTGGAGTTGGACAGTTGATAACTTTATTTCTCTACATTTCAGGGAAAGAAAAAAAAAACAATTTTAAAATATAATTAGTCCTTATTTTGGCCCAATCTTACATGTAGGCTTGGGCTCAAGTTAATGGACAAATTAGGGCCCATATATTTTAAGAACTTTCTGAAGTGGGCTACTCATTCTGGACCTTCGAAAACAGCTGCAAGATTCTCTATTCATTTTTGGTATTAAAAAAAAAATTTTGATATGGGCATCTTTTGTGTGATATGATGATCCATGAGATGTGATCATAAGCCCATTTGCTCAAATTCAAAGATAATTATAAAAGGTTGTACATTCATTAAAAAAAAAAAAAAAATTGCATCTTTTGTGAAATATGATTTTCCCTCTTTGAATTGAAGGAATACTAGCTCATCCAATGAAGATTTAGAAATATATCTCATTAATTATATTGCATATATTATATAAATAAAATAATAATCACATGTCTTAATATGTCCACCGCTCATGTACGAAGATATTGTACATTTAAACTTTTAAATATTGTAACTTGAAATTAATAATTGTGTTGGATTTATGATATATTAACGGTAAATATATTAATATGTGTTCACGATGGGAGAACAGACTTGTATATAAATAAGCAGGTTACAGATAAAAGACAATTATATATATATATATATATATATATATATATATATATATTTAAAAAATGAAAAACCACTTTTATTATACCGCACATTTTAATTATAAAATAGAAAAAGATAACTGATTGCTCATGTCAAATTATATTTTATCTATATTTGAAACTAATTCCACTATGTTGTTTATGTTATATTAAATAGCTAAGTTACAATTTAGAGTCAACTGATTGCTTAATTTCCATAAGTATTAAATATTTAATAACTGTTAAGAAAAGAATCCGTTTAAGAACATATGTCAAGCATTTGTATATCCCATTTCCCACACCAACCTTTTTTTTATTCTTTAAATTTAATTTATCATGTTTTAATTTTTTTTGTAGAAAAACATTAAATGTTAATCAAATAAAAACATTTTTACAAAATATTAATTGCTTAATTTCATAATTCTATATGTCATATTATATAGGTAAGCCAAAATGTAAGGTTTTGATTGTGATTAATTTAACTCTTCAAATTAGCACTCATTGTAAAACTTTATCAAATTCAACAAATTTAAGACTTTTGGATTATTATAAATAATAACTCAAAGCAATATGGACTAACAGATATTAAAAAGAAATATATCTATGATGGGTTGCTGAAAGTGTATATCCTATTGTCCAACAAACACATACCACGTCAGCACCCACATATGTCAGTGTCCCAATAAAATCGTATTCATATGTTGTTATCATATGTCTAAAGAGGAGACACTAATTTGTACTCAAACCCGGTTTCAGAATTTGTGATCATTCGATAAATAGAGTACAAAATCATTCAATATATTGGTCGAATTTATGGTAAACATACCTACTCATATGTATATATAAATAATAAATATGATAAAAGTTAATTTGAACAATTTGAATCCTTAATTTCCTCTTTAACCGTGAGACGAACCAATTCATCATTTATAATCTATAAATCATATATTAACTTGTAAAATAAATTTAGATTATATTGGGCTTTATGTATTAATAATTGAAGTAATTAGTTCTGAGTCCAAATTGTACCTTAATATATATTGTACAAATACAATTGAATGAGATACAGAAAAATATATTCAATTCAATTTTACATGGTATCAGGCCGGGTAGGCTAAGGCATCACACAGACAGTAACCGCGGCGATGAGGAGCAGTATAGGCGGCTAGTCGGCCGTCTGATTTATCTTTCGTTTACACATCCTGATTTGCCTTACTCTGTTCATATTTTGTCTCAATTTTTACATGCGCCACGTCAGGATCATTTGGGAGGCTGTTTTGCGCGTTGTGCGCTACTTGAAGGGGTGCCTTGGGCAAGGTGTCTTGCTTCATTCCGATTGTAGTTTGTGACTCATAGGGTGGTGTGATTCGGATTGGGCGAGTTGTCCAATTTCGCGTCGGTCCTTGTCAGGTTGGGTGGTTTTTCTTGGAGATTCTTCGGTATCGTGGAAGACGAAGATGCAGGTTACGGTGGCTCACTCATCGGCCGAGGCCGAGTACCGTTCTATGGCGGCCGTTACTTGTGAGCTCAAATGGCTTAAAGGTTTACTTGCATGCCTTGGTGTTGGGCATCCTGTTGCGATGAATTTGTTCTGTGATAGTCAGTCTGCATTGCATCTTGCTCAAAATCCTGTTTTTCATGAACACACGAAGCATATTGAGGTGGATTGTCATTTCTTACGTGATGCTATTACGGATGGTACTATTTGTCCCTCTTATGTGCCAACGAAAGGTTAGCTGGCGGACATTTTTACAAAGGCGCTTGGACAGTAGCAATTTGAATTTCTTCTTCGCAAGTTGGGCATTTGTGATTTGCATGTTCCAACTTGAGGGAGATTTTTACAAAGGCGCTTGGATGGTAGCCGTTTGAGTTTCTTCTTCGCAAGTTGGACATTTGTGATTTGCATGCTCCAACTTGAGGGGGATATTGGGCTTTATATATTGATAATTGATGTAATTAGTTGTGAGCCCAAATTGTACCCTAGTATATATTGTACAAACACAGTTGAATGAGATACAGAAAAAGATTATGAGTAATAAAACTATGAATCTCATAAAATCATATCTTTGAAACGTTTTCATATAATTAGTTTTGTATTAATAAAGCTTACATTGTCATATTCAATTGTATGCATGTTGCATGCATGAAGTGTGTATCTAAATTTTTATTCACATATTATAATTATACAAATTTAGTGGTTAAAGATAAAATATATATTTAACAATATGGATTTGTTTTTTAAAGTTAAAAACAAATACATATATATTCCCTACATGCATCTTTTTCCTAAATTCATTATATTCAACATTGACCACCATTTCTTGGAAATCTTGAGCAAAGTTGGATTCATTACTACATCATATTGTATAATTTGAACAAACTATATCTATATGATCTAACTCGAATGATTTTCTACCTATCATGTTATAATGTGTTAAAATCATAGAGTAATACGATCAATTCTACATACATTTTAAACCACATCTCCATTTCCCAATAAACACGATTTAGAAATCAATTTACAATCTCACAAGAAAAAGGAAACTCAATTTACAACACATAAAATAAAAGTCGAATTACTCTACTAATTAAAGTCTTCACTAATTAATTAAACTGCCATGTAACCTACCTCACCAAACATGGGTCCATGAAAAAGAATGTACATTGATTGAACCGGGTTTGATTATCGAAAACAAAACCGGCCACAATCATCACGGTTTAGCCAACTCGGTCCTAGTCTCTCTCTTACCTATCCCAATAATATTTGAATTTTGAAATCACTCTTCAAAAACTCTGCGCCGACGGCGGCGCTGCGGCGGCGTCCACTTCCACCTCCTTCTTCCGGCGCATCTCCAGAACTTTCCGGTGGTGGTTGGAGTGCAGCTCGTTCGAGAAAGTGGGGCTGCAAGCGGGCCGGTATTCGGGTAAGAGCCGACCCGACTTGTACCTCACTCCACAAGCGTTGCAGAGCGTCTTCGAGCCGCGGGGCCCGGCCCGCCACTGTGGCGTCTTCGTCACGCCACAATGGCTGCACCTCCTCGGCTGCGCCGCCGCGGCTCCGCCTCCGTCGGCCGGTTTCCTTTTCTGCTTCTTCTTCGCCGGCAGAGACGAGTCGCCGGTTTGGCTAGGGAAGGACGGCAGAAACGACGTCGTGGAGGACGTCGACGACGACGGCGAGGTGGAGGACTCCGCGAACGACGGCGACAGAACGGGCCACACGCGGACCCCCGCCCGGGCTCGCTTGGTTCGGGCCTTCGTTTGAACCGGAGTGGAGAAACAGGGTTGCTCTGTCGCCGTCGCCGGCTTGTCCTCCGCCGCTTGCGGCCGCAGTCCCCCGGCGGCGGAGTAATCGGAAAACGAGTCCTCCACGAATTGCGACAGCCATTCTAGACTCTCCAAACCCTCCGCCTGTGAAAACCGCCACTGTAAATTAATTTAATTTCAGAACGTACCCAAAGTAAATTAACTTTTACCTGAACGCTAAGCCCGCTTTCATGGAGGGACCCAAATTCACCGTCACCGGAGAAAGAACCGTTCTCCGGCGGCGGCGCTTCCTGTTTTTCCGGAAAAACAGGGCCCACTTTCGCCGTCTCCGTTACCAATTCCTGCGGTTCGTCCAATTGTTCTTCGGTTTCAGAAAACCCATTAGATAAGTCGAGAAGCTCGTCGACACAGAAATCATCCACTGCGGCGCCGTTCAATTCATCACCCGGAACTGTTTTCGCCTCCGCCTCCGACCCAAAACCGCTTCTCAAACCCCTTTGCACAGACTCCATGCCCTACAAACAAAAACCCACATGCAGAATGAGCAAATTTATACCACGAACTCCATAATTAACACAGAGAAATGAAGAAAATGGCACCTGAAATTTGGAAAAAGGAGATGAAAGCAAAGGATTAAATGTGAAGAGCAAATGAGTTCGGTTTAGCATTGAATGAGAGAGAAGGCTGAGTGAGAGAGAGAGAGATTAACTCACAGTGACCAAAGAATAATATACAGTAGAAATGAGAGATGAAAATTGCCAAAATTCAAAATAAATAAAAGTGTATCTCTTCTGTATCTATATCTTATTTATAGCCTTCAAAAACAATTATCCATATTTATAATCTTTTTTAAAACGCTTTTCTTTATAAATGTTATGTAATTTATATTTGAGATTGTCTAGATTGTACCTAGAATTAAGTAATTATAATGTTATTTAAAGTTTGACTAGGTAAATATTTATTTTTAATATTTGGGTAATATTATGTCAATCGCATGTAATTTTATATTGTAGAATTTTTTTATGTAATCACAGAAATCGAGTTCAACAATTTTGTTGTGCTTTATTAGATGAGATGATATATGTCGTGTGTGTATATGGTGTGGTATGTTGTGGGATAAATTAAGAATTGGCTTTTAAAAATTAGATAAGTGAAATGTGTTTAGGTTTATTTTTTGGATTTAATGATTTCGACGTAATAGTTTCATATGTTTTCCACCGCTTGTTCAGGGTCGAGCTATTAAATATGACGTCGGGCATAAATGAATCAAGCCATGAGATATGACATCGGACATAAAAGAACAGAGACATGATGTATGATATCAGATGGAAAAAACCATCTAGAAACATTTATATGTTCAATAATTTCAAATATATAACCGTGTTTACATATTATGAGCACAACTTAGTATGTGTTCTACTAATTTAGCAAGCAGTTCGACAAATTTCTTCTGAAATTTGTGTTACGATAATAATCACGAAAAGAATACTCGTTGTCTGTCATGAATGTATAATTAATATACGTTGCCTTCAAATTGTTAGGAGGTATTATTTGTTGTCAAATATATAATGTTATTAATTCACAATTTTTTACGAATTATTGGAATAGAAGATCTCAATGTACTAACATGGTGTAACTAGCTTTCCATGATGATGAAAAATCTTATTTTTTCAATTAAATTAAATATCATGGGCAATTTTGGCCATTCTCTTTGACTTATTTAGAGAGTGATGTGTGTGTTGTCTAACAGTCTAAATCCAAAGGTGGCTTGGCAATCTTCTGCTTTTTTCCCGCTCTTGCTTTTCTAATTTGACTCCAAATCTTCAAACTTGTGGTGTATTAATTAATTTTTTATTATATATAAAATAGAGGTAAAAAATTATTCATATTGATTTTTTTTTTTTTTAATTCTCAAACTTGCGAAAGCACTCTTAAATTCATTATATTTTCAAATACTATTATGTTGGTCACCATTTTGTTGCGATCGATAATTTTACCTCATAATATTGATTTTAACCAATATTATGTGAGGTGGAAAAATACATTCCAATATGCTAATTACATGATTTGACTAAAATTAATTGAATTTATTTGTCATATTAAATAATTTTGATCTAATCCGATTAGCAGGAAATAATTCCGATTGCAGCAAGTTAGCAATTTTTTAATAAATATACATGTGTGAAAACTATTTTCCAAAAATTTGGGAACCAAAAAGTAAAATATATAACAAATAATCTTTGAATATCAATAATGGATTTATTAGTTCCAATAATAATATCATATATTCTAGTACTATAGTGTAGAAATCCTAACATTTCCTCCAAAAATGGAAAAACAGTAGGAAAAAAAATTCCAGAGTGTGACAGCTAGAAAGTGGATGCCTAATTAACTTTCATTATAACTACAATTATTAATTATTCCCTAATGTGATTTGACTTAGCAAAATTAACGTTAGTTATTGCAGCTTTGGTTTGAGGTATATGTTATTTAATGACAATACATTTTTAATCATATATATAATAATAATATTCTTATCTAACAATTTAATAATCTTAAATTTTGGTTGTGCTGAATTTTTTTTATCTACATAAGGAATTGAAGTATATATTCTGCATGAATTATATATGTGGTATTAGGTTCCAATCAATCCAAAGAAATTAATCTCCGAATTATGAAATTGAGTACAAACAAATTTAAATTGAATTGAACAATACTCGAGTTGAAGTAGTTCTCATTTCTTAGATTAGGTAAATAATGAATAAACTATATTTTTATCATTCAAAATTACGAGTTTTCTTATTTTCAGTCATACAAACTTTAATTAAGTCATTTCAATGATACTTTATTGGTTTTAATCGTTTAAAAATAAAAAATATATATATGTCTTCAATATATTTCTTAAACTAGTAATCTCCTACTCAAACCATAAATTTAAGATTGATATTTGAAAGAAAATACAAGAAGAAAACCAGAATTTCACATTTATTCAACACGAACTCAATATTCTTCATCGAGAATAACATATAATCAAGATATTTTCATTATTAAATTTCTAAACTTTCAATTTCGTTTTATGAAATCAAGTCTCTAAACTCTCACATTTTGTTAAAACAAATTGAATATCGAATGGTTTAGTAAAATAAAGTTCAAAAAAGTCTGGAGCTTAAATAAATAAATTAAAAAAAAAAAAAAAGATAACTAAATCAAACAAAAAGGACTAACAATACATTATCTTGCATTAATGTAATGGTGGTTGTCGTCATGATTATGGGGGCATGCTTGAAAGCAAAGGACATTTTTGTCATAAAAAAGTACATATCGATCTCTATTTTCTAAGCCTTAAAACCCCCTATTTCTATCATATTTTAATTAAAGATGATTTATTATTATTTCTTTCGTACTTTGTCAAATCCTTCCCAAAAATACTTTGGATAACATATATATATATATAAGTAACACTTTTGTGCACTAGTTGCATCGTGCAATCCATACATTTATATTATAAATGTAGTATCTTTATGTTATAAATGTAATACATTTATGCATGTTCATTTTAAAAGGTACGGATATTTGTACATAAAAGTACTACATTTATAATATAAAGGTATGAATTGCACGAATTTTCACTTCTGTGCAATTGGTGCACAGAAGTTTTTGTGTATATAAATATAAAACATTAAAAAATAAGGATTTATACTCGAACAATATACATAATATATTTTGAAAATGAAATTATGTTTCTGAGTCGGTGTCGGTACGCCACATTCACATGCGGACCGGGAGTTCGGCTTGCCTTGCAATTCGAGCCGACTAATAAAAAACCGGATGATATGGAAAGACCATCATGCCCTTTGACTGAAGTACTGTAGTCAAGTACTTATCACTCATCAGATTCTGTGTTTTGGTAAAATAGCAGAAGCCTTACACAGTAGAGTAGAAAATTATTCTTTGATCACATGCATGCTTATATTTATTTCTTCTTAGTTTAGCTTTTCTATGGATTCTTAATATGGGAATTTTCATGGTTTCATGTTACATGTATATAAATATGCATTGTGAAAATTTTAAGAAAAAGCTTTATTTTTGTAGAATCAAAATACATACGATATATAAAAACAAATTGAAAATGCACTGGTCGTAAAGTATGAATCAAACGAGTTAATCTTGTCATGCGATTATGATGATCCATTTTTCATTAATACCTTCGTCGCAAATTTATATCCAGAGTGTTATATACTGAAATATCACAAAAAATGTATGACATTTCTTCAATTGAAAATTTGGTATTCGATAAACTATTGATTTATTCTTTTAGAGAAAAATATATCAATGAAATCTTGATAATATGATTTACCAAATGGTCTAAGCGTGGATGAGATTATTAATGAAAAGGTGATTGGTATATCAAGGAGTTTCAAGCCAAGAGGATATTGGTTGTTTATGGCCCCTTAAATACGAGAATATCATGCATAATTTCCAAGGCACGTGTTTTAGTTTGGTAAAGTACTTCGTAGAATTTTCTATTATTAATAAAAAAGAGTAACATCATAGAAAAGAGACTAAAATGAACTTGATTCAAATTTAACGATTTACAACAAAATTAACAACAAATCTAAATAAACTTGGATTTTATAATTACTTAACATCGAATTCATGTCAATGGGTGTTTGGTCTAGTGGTATGATTCTCGCTTCGGGTGCGAGAGGTCCCGAGTTCGATTCTCGGAACACCCCATTATAAATTTTTGCCTTTTTTTTTTTTATTTATTTAAAATAAATAAAGGAATAGAAAAAAAAGATAAAAAAAAATATCGTGCACCAGCCGGGA
Organism: Scutellaria galericulata; assembly: GCA_946896805.1. Lineage (NCBI taxonomy): Eukaryota > Viridiplantae > Streptophyta > Magnoliopsida > Lamiales > Lamiaceae > Scutellaria > Scutellaria galericulata. Next base: position 19,138,582 of record OX335794.1, read on the forward strand.
ATCGAACCGGGTCTGTACCGTGGCAGGGTACTATTCTACCACTAGACCACTGGTGCTTCTTGATTATTTTTCGATGTAAAAGTTTACTTGAAAGTTATTAAATTGGGTAATACCACAATTCTACTAACAAAAAGAAAGAAAGATATATATGTAATTTACAGTTATTTTATATTATGTTTTTGTAAATTTTTTACATGTAAATACATTGTATTTTGAATGGAGTGGAGTTTAATTATATCCAACAGGGTAGCATGGAATGAGAATAGTAATTATATTTGACATGGAGAGACTATGCAGGCTGCAATTTCTAATGCCTTAATTAAGTGAAATTGTTTCAAGAACTAAAATCATATCATACTCAAAAATGTAGATGTTCTTAGCCATAAACTTCACTTTAAGCTTGTAAATTTCAGACATTTTTGCTTTGAAATAATCCATCAAAACACAGACTTGTTTTGGATGATAATTTAACAACTTCAGTGATTCATAAAGATACATGCACCTTATCAAGAATGTTCATGATCTTTGATCTTCTTGCATCAAAACACATTGGATTCAGACAACTAGCTATTCTGCATGCTTACATGGAGGAAGTGGATCTCCACACAGCCCATGATTCCCTTCAAAAGATGAAGCTGGGATAACAACCTTATGAGGCGGTATCTCACCCCTCAATCGATTCCCTGAAACATCGAAAATCCTAAGATATTCAAGACTCATCACTTCTTTAGGTATTTCTCCACTCAACCGATTCTCAGACAACACAACAGTTGTTAGTATCTTAGCATTTCCAAGCTCCTTAGGAATCCGTCCAGAAAGCCCGTTTTGTTCGAGTTCCAGCCTCTGCAAACGGCTCAATTTTCCGAGCGATTCAGGCATGGATCCTCCCAGTGGATTGTGGGAAAGAATCAGGGATTCGAGGTACTGCATCACAGGCTTTTCTCCAATGTCGTCTGCAATGGGCCCGTTGAAGTTGTTGTAGGAAAGATCGATTGAAGTGTAGTGTCCGAGTGCGAATTCGGATTTCTTGGAGAAAACTGGTGTTAAGTCACCTGAGAGCCTGTTGGAGTGAAGATCAAGAGCATATAGTTGTGTGAGGTTCTTGAGTTCATCAGGGATTGATGAGTGGAGTGAGTTTTTGGATAAGTTTAGCAGTGAAAGATTTGTCATGTTTCCAATCCAGGATGGGATTATCCCTGTCAGGGAATTGCTGGATAAATCAAGACTGGATATAGCTGATGATGATAGCCAATTAGGTAGCTTTCCTTTGAGCCCCGTTTTTGCAAGAATTAGGCGAAAAAGACGCAGTTTTTGGAGCCAAGAAGAGATGGTTTTGATTCCAAGAGGGTTGAATGATAAGTCCAAATCTTGTAGAGATTGTAGCTTGACTAGTTGAGGTGGTATAGGGCCTGAAAGCCTGTTTCTTGATAAATCCAGGGTGAGAAGACTCTTTAGATTTCCTATACTTGGTGGGATTTTACCTGTCAATCTGTTGTTAGAGAAGTATATATCATTAAGAGAGATGAGATTGCCAATGCTTGAAGGGATCTCTCCACTGAGCTGATTGTTTTCCAAAACCAGGCTTCTAAGTCTTGAAAGATTGGCCATTGATGCTGGAATTTCCCCTGTTAGCCGGTTTTCGGATAAACGAGCAAATTGCAGTGATCTGAGGCCGTTTATTGATGAAGGGATTTTTCCGGTGAGGTGATTTCCATTGAGATTGAGATTCACCAGCTTGGAGAGGTGGCCTAGTGATTTAGGTATGTTTCCAGCTAAGTGGTTTTTGGATAGATCTAAGTAGACAAGGTTCTTGAGTTCACCAATGTTTTGTGGTATGGTGTGTGAGAAGTTGTTTTCTTGGAGGTAGAGATGAGTGAGTGAAGCCATCTTGCCTATGGAGGATGGTATTGGGCCCGAAAATGAGTTTTCGGATAGTCCAAGCTGAGTTAGCAAGGTCAAGTTGTTGAAAAGGCGATCGGGGATGGGGCCCGAGAGATAGTTGTTTGTAAGATAGAGACGTTTCAACAGGCTCAAGCCCTTGATTGTAATCGGGATTGATCCGGTGAGACTGTTGGAATCGAGAAAAACATCGTTCAAACGAGTGAGATTACCTAATTCGGGCGGGATATGACCTTTCAAGTATTTGAGATTGCTTAGGTTAAGTTCTTGGAGAGACGAGAGGTTTCCAAGAAAAGGAGAGAGAGTTGCATTCATGAATGTATCGACCGGCAAATCCATGTCGGTATAAAGCCCGGGACGGGAGACAGTGATAACCCGGCCCGAGTCCCGGTCGCACGAAACCCCGGCCCAGGATGTGCAGCAATCTGATTGGGGAAGCCAGGTTTGAAGCAAATTTGAAGGATCAAAAGTGACTGTTTTCTTGAATTGTAGTAGTGCTTGTTCATCAATGGGATGACAGGCCCTTGATTGCAATATCAAGCAAGATAAGAAAATGAAGAGAAAAAGTGGTTCTTTTGGATGATTTTCCATTGGAATTTGAAGGGTGTTTGATTGAGAAATGTGAGTGTAATGTTAAGCTTGGAGATTTGTGGTGTCAGAAAGTAGGTTTAAAGTTTTTTGTCATGTTTATTCTTGTTCAAGAATCATTTACATTGCTTCTCTTAAATATGCATGGAATATGAATTTACAATTTTTTTATTTATTTAGAAAGAAAAAAAAAAGTATAATTTCTGGGACCACACAAGATAGAATTTCTAACATCAATAAATTGAACAAATTTTCACTCACATGCAATTGCTTATAATTAGTAATATTCACTATCCAACTGAATTTTTTCTGCAACTTTAAAAGTTACATAAAAGGGTGCTTGTACTAGTATATACCTTCACGTGCATATATAAATGTTAAATTTGAAATTGTAGATATGAAAGAATAGAATGAAAAGTCAATGGAAAAGGCATGGGAAAATTCAATTTTTTTTAAATATGTAACTGCTATGTGACATGTCTCATGTGACTGGCTTTGTTGGGCTCATAATAACATGTGAAGTGTGAATTAATTCAAACACATTATTTTGGGATCCTTTTTCTGATTAAATTATGGTCATAAAGATAAAAGTAGTTAAGCTTTGTTTGGACGTTACTCTAACTAACCATATGGGGTTTCATTATTTATACTCATTTCATTTTTTTTTTTTTTTTTTTTGGAAACAATGATTTGATTATAGTTTTCATGGATTACTTAAAATGTTTGCTTTTTAATGGGTAATTATTCTTGCATACAAAATTGTAGCTTTTCTTTAATTGTAACTTTGATAAGCTTTTTTGCCAACGGTTTCTAATTTCTATTTTAATTTTATAATTTGTGTGTATGTACACTCATATTATATACATAAAGTATATTATAACTTGGTTAATTAATGACGATTTATTTAATTAAATGTAATTTAAGTCAAATTGCCATTCAAATTAAGGCAAAAAAATTTGTGCACAAGGTGCACGGATCCAAATCTGTGTACAACAATACTGTTATATTATATGAGTGATACTGTTTTATATGAAGTAATACTGTTATATTATATGAGTGATAATATAATATAACAGTATCATTCATATAATATAACAATATTACTTCATATAATATAACAGTATTGTTGCACCTTGTGCACATGAGTGTCACTCTCAAATTAATTGACATGTACGATGATGTGTAGATCTATATATCTAATTTTATGAATATAAATTTTTTTATAGTGTTATATTTAATGAATAACAATCATTATGATATTTATAAACTAAAAATGTATATAAAGATAATATCATGGATAACCGATCAAAAATGGAATTTTTTAGCGCACCATTTAATTAAGCATGGATCTAAAAGACTAAAACCACAAAAGAAAAAGGAAAATAAAATAAAATAATAATAATAATAATTCCTTTGGGCTGCCTAAAGCCCATATTTGTTTTATCATCAATCCATATCACTTTAAGGCTAATTCTACTCATAGCAACCGCTATTTATTTCCACAATATATTTAATTTCTCTGTTTTATTCCTTTTTTTATTTATTCTTTTCACAACCACCATATATTTACCACTTTATTATCTCAACTATCAACTCTTTCTTTCTCCAAACCAAAACATCATTAGTTTCGGTCTCAATTGTTCCATAAGTTATGAATTTTAATGATTTGTCACAAAATATTTAAATTGAAATGAATAATTTTTTTTTATATTAGTATCCATACATTTTATTTTAAGTTATTTTGGATTTAGAATTCTTTTTTAAAAAAATTTCATCCCTCTGCAACCATGACTCTCTCTTTTTCTACATTTAGTACTTCGATCAGTTTGTATTGTATAAATACAAAAAACATTATGTATTGTCCTGTGTTCCTCAACATGGGAATGATTTTTTTGATTTATTTTAAGGAGATACATTTATTACCTCATAAACTCAACTTTCTTATAGTTTTAATTATTTTAATGAAATATTTTGAGATATTAAAAAATTGTTAAGGAATTAAATGAGCAAAGAAATAATTTTTGAATAATTTAAAAAAATTAGATTTGAAGTTTGGAGTGCATAAAATCTTTTTTTGTTGTACGTATAAGGAGAACATAAAAATAGTAGTTGGAGACTATGAAAAAGAAAAAAAAAATTGATTTAAAAGATCGAAATAGAAAATTTACATGTATAATAATTGTAGAAAAAAATAATATGGCTGTGAACAGAATTACCCTTGCTCTAAAAGTTAACATTGAGTACAAACCTTGAGAGGCCCATGGCATTAAATCGCGGGCCTTCAAGGCCCAATATTTTAAATTATCAGTCACAAAAATGTAACTAGCCCATCTCCAAATTATCTTCCAATTGCAGTATTTTAATTTTTTAACACCAGTCAGATTTAGAAAATGTGACGTTGCAAAAATAAACGATTTTTTACTTAAAAAAAAACCATATCATCATTTAAAAGATTGACTGCACAAACTTTTTTAGTTTTTGCAATTCAATAGAGAGAACTTTCCTATACGACTTCGAATATGTGTTTCTTGAAACTCAACACTCATTGTCACAGCTAATGACACCTAATTCAAAGTTGGTATTTTATAACTTATTAGATTCACAATCTTAATGTTTATTTCTTATGATACTTAAAGTGTGAATCAAAGTGCAAACTAAAGGTTCATACATCAAATTACAATGCTTTAAAACATGCACTAAATTGCAAAAAATTGATTCACACATATCATACACTCACTTATTGTACATATGCTAATTAACAATAAATTCATATTCAGTATAACTTCACGAGATGGTAACATCTAAAAAAACCATATGTAAATAAATAAATAAATAAAGTGGGGCCTACAAAGACAGAAATAGTGGAGGCAATAGTTATTCCCATTTTAGCAGTGAATAAATTGTGAGGTGTGGTGAGTGGATAGATAATAAGTGGAGTCAGAGTAAAGCCACGTGAATCTAATTACTCTATATATATTTTCCTTCTTCTTGTCTCTATTCTTTTCTATAACTTGTACATACATAATTTCAATTTTATATAGTCACAATATAAGAGACGAAATACTATGAGAATTGGACAAATTTATTTTATACACAAATTAGAATTTTTTTTGTAAATAATAATCCAAAAAAAAAAAGGGGGAAAGTAGAATATATAAAAGGCAAAAATTGAAATGTTACAAAAAAAAAAAAATGAATAAAAATAAAAATGATTGTACAAAAAGGGGCAATAAATTGGTGGGACCATAAAAGACAGGATCACACTAGTTAAGGAATGATAGGGCCAAAGGCTCTGCACTCCATTAATGACTTTTGTACCCCTCCATCACAGAAGAACCATCTTAACGGACATCTATACAAACAGTTATCTCCTAACCGCACCGTTACCGAACCTGCTTTCAGCTCCAAAAACCCGCCCGGAATCGGGCCGTATAGATAGTTCCCTCCCAACAACAGCCTCTCAAACTGCGTCGTTTCACTGCCGATACCCAGCACCTTCAATGCGTAAAGGGTTGGGATCAGGCCCGAGAACTTGTTATTCTCCAATGATAGGGCCGATAATTGGGCCATTGAGCCCATGAACCCGGGTAAGAACCCGCGTATTTGGTTATTACTCAGGTCAACGGATATGAGCGGGCTGGTCAAGCCCGAATCATCGGGTGCTTGAACCGACCCGAACTGGTTATACGACAGCGTTAGTTGCTCTAACGATGGGTGGGTGAAGAGACTCGCTGGGACTGACCCACTGAGTTGGTTGTGACTCAGGTCCAGCACTTGCAGAGAGGATAAATTCGCGATCCCCGCCGGAATATTCCCTTCCAATTGGTTGTTCCTCATGGCGAGCTCGACGAGGGACGGCGGAAGGGCCGCCGGGAGCTCGCCGGAGAAGAAATTGTCGCTGGCGTCGAGGAATTCGAGGCTGCTGAGTTGACTCAAGTCGGGGAGTTCCCCGCTGAGTTGGTTGCCTTGAATCTCGAGCCTTTTTAAATTATTGAGACCGTTGAGACTCCATGGGAGTGCTTGCGTCAGCATGTTGCTGTCCAGATACATCTCCTCGAGGGTGGCGAGTGAGCCGAGGAGGTCGGGGACTGAGCCGGAGAGCGAGTTGCGGGAGAGGCTGAGTCGCTGGAGGCGGGTGAGGAGGGAGAAGGAGGCGGGGATGGGGCCGGAGAAGTTGTTGCCGGAGAAGTCGAGGTTTTGGAGGAAAGGGAGGGACCAGGAGACGGCGGAGAGAGGGGCGGAGTAGCCGGCTGAGTCGAGGGCGAGTTCGGTGACTCGAGAGGAGGAGTCGGAAACGACGTCGCAGCGGAAGCCACAGGTGAACTTGTCGGAGAAGAGGGCGTCGCAGGGGTCGACGGCGAAGTCCCACGAGTCGATGCAGGAGGCGGGAGGGATTGAGCTTGGGGTGATTGTACTCTTCAGCTGCTTCAGGACTTGTACATCCTCCCAGTGGGTCCCTGACTCTGCGTGCATAGACAAATGGAGTAGAGTAAGAGAGAAGAATGTGAGGAGAGAGAAGGAAGAAGCTGAAGTTGCCATTGTTGATTCTCTCTGATTGAAGATAGGATAGAAGTTATGGACTTTTGAGTTGCAGAGATATGTATAGATGAGAGAGAGAGATTTATTATTAATTTTTTTTTTTTTATAACCAAATTTTTTAACAAAATTGGAAATAATAAAGTGATCATCCAAATTGCTACCATGGTTACACTAATTCTTGAATTTTATCCTATACAATCTTGTGTCATGTTTGTATATATTGTTAAAAGTAAGTATTTTAATTGTGAATTAAAATGTTTGGTAATATCATGTTGTTTTGAGAGTGATAACAAAGGTGAAGTAGAAGATTGTGCGAAATAATGAAAATACACTTAAGAGTATGGAATATTTATTAATAGGGCCATGAATAGAGCTTCTACAAGTAGCTATTGAGAAATATTTCAATCCAATTATTTACATTTAGTGCTTTCATAAAAACTATGTGGTTAATGAAGGCTGAATGATATGCTATTCACTACTCTATTAAAGAAAATGTATAGGCATCAATCTTACTATAATTAGCTACTTCTTATCTAGAATTTGTGCACTTGCCCACATTACAATAAATAATTAGCCATGAGAATCAGCATTTTCATTAAAAGGGCAAACAAAAAAATGTCAAAAATAAAATAAAAAGGAAAATGCATCTTTTGTCCTTTGTACTTTCAATTTTACATAATTTTATTTTTTCATCTACGTACTTTATTTTAACCCATGTCCTTTTACTTTTCCTTATTGTACTTCGATTTCATTTTTTTGTCGATGTACTTTCATTTTCTTGTTTTTTACCCTCTCTATAGTAAAAAAATAAATGGTAAAAGCACAAAGTGCAAAACTTAGGGGGCAAGGTTTAAAGAGAAAATAAAATTCAGAGACAAAAGTTAAAAAGATGAAAGTATGAGGGGCAAAAATAAAGTATAGGGTAAATTCATGGGAAAAATATGTGTTTCTCAGGTAAAAAAAAAAAACAACTTTTAGTGCTCTGAAAGCAAAGAGTTCCCACAAAGAAAAGGAAAGGATAATATTCTAAAGTAATAAATTGCAAGAATTAACAACTCTAATCATTGATTCCCTAACAACACCACAATGCAGCTTAAGCATTAGGTGATGAAATTATGTCTTGAATAAATTTGTTATTACAACTACCTACTTAGGAGGGCCTAATCATCATCTTAAGATACCCTCTTGAGTATGTGTAAGACAAGAGAGTTGGCAAGAAAGAACCTGTGAAGAATAGCATCAAAAGAAAAGCTGGACAAAGAATCCAAAATAGGAAAAGTAATACTCAGTTTCCTTCTAATCCAACTAAATATATTTTCTAAGTCATAAACTTTCTCCTAAAGTAAAAAGTTCAAGCAAATTATGGTCAAGAGGTGTGGAAAAAGCTCATTATTTTCAATAATCATAAAACCACATATAGAGTACATTGAGTACAAGATATTACAAGGAGAAGGCCGTACGTGGTATATCGCATGCTTGCACTGAAACCTGGTATATCTACATTAACATTGGTAAAGAGAAGCAAGTTATGTCTAACCTGAGGGGAAAGCCTATACATACATAGACACCATCTTAGGAAGAAACCTTTTATCAACATTCGTATGGTCATGATTCGTCCTCAGCCGGCTCCAACTTCCCCGCCTTTCCTTTATTTTTCGGGCAAAAATTCCCCAAGTGCTTCCTCACATAACCTTGGTTGATTTCAAACACAAAACTCATTCCCTTTATCTGCAAATCCAGAATTTGCAAGAATTATTTACATAGCAGAGCCCAGAAGTTATGATCAAACGCGTAAACATGTGTATTCTAATGCAGTAGCCAATCCAATAAGTGGATATTATTTGGATGATTGTAGAAAATTGTGGAAATTAAAGTTGATTACTTGTTGAGAATGTAAACAATTATGATCGATCTTTTAGAAGAAAGACAAGTTACCTCAATCAAACAATCTGAACTAAGGGTCAGCAACTGTCCAGAAGGTACTGTTGTGCCATTCACTGATACTGAACTCTTACCAAGATTTTTTAGAATGAAAGATCCATCTGCCTCCATCTTGATGATAGCCTAAGCAGTAAGCAGGTGTGAATAACTAAGTCTTCCAGTCATAAAATATGCATAGAATCCTAAGAAAATGTTATGATGCCCCCTCTCCCCGTCAAGAAAAACGAAGAAACCTCAAAATACTTTTATTATGATTTTCTACTTAATTTATGTACTTTTGAATTTTCTTCCTTTTTCTTGACAGAGAGAGGGGGGCATAGTAATAAGTTCAAACGATTGCAGTAAGTTTTTACTTCCCCCTATCTCCTATCAGAAATATATGTAAGCTCATCCTAACATGCTTTTATTAAGTCGCTTTCATAAATAAGGCTTTAAGGACCAGAATCGTTCATTAACACTGCCGCAAACTTTTTAAGAACAATATTGCATAACCATACCTGCCGCCTGGAAATTTTATTAGCTCGTCCTTCTTTTCTTAAATCAATATCAACATCAAAATCATCTGTTGATCTTCCAAGTAAAACCTGCAAAGAATAGTTCATTAAGCAACAAACATTAATTACCAGTAAAGAATTCATACAGGCTAAAGAATGCCGGCATGTTAACAGGTAGCAACACGGCTTTGACTCAGGTATTTTAAGAGCTTTTCAGTTCAATGATGCATTTCCTGTTCAGAGTTTGACCAATAATAAGAATTTAGAATAATATGTCGCAAGCATTTTTCTTCACAAATACTCGTCATACGCATATAACAAATGGGAAAAGACAAGTTTTATAGTCTTCCTTCATAATTTAGAAAGAACTTCTGGACCAGTATTAGAAAATGATATCCATGCTATAGATATTGCACACAAGTATTAGGGCAGTCTTTACCGATACTTTTTTTGGGAGATATGTAACTCTAATATAGCAATCTGATGAGATCTCCCAAAGTGCCAAAGGAATGAAACTCATACAAAGGGGAATGATATTGTTTAAATTCAGAACAACTTGGTTACTTATATTATTTAATTGGCCACTTGTGAGGACCTATATACTCCAAAATTTAATTTTGATTGGTAGCAGTCAATGAGGCTGATTGTTGAAATTGAAATCCCTAGGCCAGCCACATGCATCTTTTAAGGATTACAGTCAGAAACATTTTCCTGAACTAGGTGGAAATTAGAAGTGGTAACAAAAATAAGGACCCACTGTTTCTTTATCTATTTGCTATGTACTACAAAAGACATATATGTTCAAAAGCAGCTACACGAACAGAATACCTCAGGCTTCTTCATGTAATGTCTCAAATGGCGGCCATATAAGATAGCAAGGGCTCCTTGAGACGACATGGCTCTCTGTAAGCAGGAACGAGCACCTTGTTCCAACCTTATGATTGTCCTCTTAGTGTCATCATACTGATAACTTGGAACTGAAAAGAAAGAGGACGGACTTAAACACTATGATCAAACACTGAAACAGCATAAAACCATGCTACATCTCAACGTTCTTTACATACATATGTAGAATATGATGATCACCAACAAGACTCAAGTACTAGGTGATCATGATAGCACATAAGCCCAGCACATATTCAGATTGTGCTTGTAGTAAACCAGGGGAGGGAGAAAGAATTCCAGATGTTTCTAATGAATATAAACGGTGTTCGGTAAGAGGGAAATTACACGGGAAACAGATAAAAACATTGTTGTGAAACTTAGCATGAAAATTTTATTTTGGACATTCTCTACAATTTGAGGGCAGATGCTTGCAAAATAAACAGCATGAAGAATTGATTTTACCAACAAAATAGAGAACCGGATAAATTACCTTGCCTAATAATGTGGGAGTCTTGATCATACGGATCTAAGTCCATTTCAAGTACCTGCAAAGTAAACATTGCAAGATCAGAAGCAATTTCTTTCCCCTAAATATTATTTTGGCAGAATAGATTCGAGTGTCAAAGTTTTTATACCATAGCTTCTATGTCAGAAAAATAAGGCACATCGTCATCAACATCAGATTCTTCTCGATCTGATACTGAGTTGTCGACCTGTGATTCTGGAAGCTGGTTTCTTGCAGAACCTGCTTCTGTTGATCGTATAATCTCAGTGACTGTCGCTGGATTGTCTCCGACCTGTATAAAATGAGTCTAATGCGTAAAGATAGGTAGCCATGTGATCAATACTGACATAAGCTGGTTCAGAATTAATAAATAAATAACATCAAGTGATGAATAAACTACCTTCATATCAACTCCAGCAGCTTCTTTCTTGGCCAGGCTATTGCTGCATAAATTTGGAATTGCATACAATGATCCGCCTTTACTGGAATCTCCAATGGTTTTGTTAGAAAATCCAGAAAGGGGAGTCTGAGGTCTAGAGTCATGACTTTCAGTTTTGGCTGCACGACCAACAAGTGGGTGCACTGTACGTGATTCTGGTATTCCCACTGTACGAGGCCATCCAAAAGCTTGTGTGGAATCTGTTGCTTTTGTTGGCAAGCTTAAAGATTGTTCATAACCCATTTCATGAGCAGCAGAAGCCATAGAAGCTGTTGTGTTTTGTTCTGTTGCAGAAGAACCAAATGACGTTGAAGGATGTATAAGCAAGAATATATCATCATTGCATGGAATATCTGGGTCCTCAGTGTTCAATGTGCAGCAGATTTTGCCATCACTAAGTCGAGTAAAATCAGAGTTTGAAGTTGATTTTGAAGGCGCATCAACCTCTGGTTGGCAATTCGTCTGACGTTCTTCATGAACAGAGGATGTAGCTACTTCGATCACCACGGGATTTGCAATAGGAGCAGTTACAGAAGTAGCTACTGAAGCTGCCACAGTCTCAGGTTCAATTTTTTCTATTTCATTTTCTTGACCATCTTTATTAGAATCTTGGAGGACTGAATCAATATTATCATTACAACAATTATTGGGTGAATGTTTCTCATCAACATCCACCGAGTGAACCTCATCCTCATTTGAAAGGTTCAAAAGTGAATCTGGGTCAGCAAATTCACCTGAATATACTGCTGAGCTATTTTCTTTACCCTCAACATCATTGGGAGTCATATCTTCAGAAACCTGAACTGCATCTTGCAGGCTCATGCTGACAGGAACTGGAGGAATCGAAACATCTTGCATTGTTCTCCAGTGACGCAAGCGAGACTGATCGGGTGCAAACACAACTGTTTGAAAAGAAGAAAAGGCACCTGAATTTGAGTCGAATGGCTGTCTACCTTCAAATCCAACAGAAGAATTGTGAGGATTCTCATCTATTGAACTTTCTCTGAGAGTAAGTGGACATTTTCTGTTTTTCATATTGACGTCCAAAATATTATTTCCACCTTCTTTTAATGAAGAAGTGACATTACCATCAAATCCATAACCTTCCATGATTCTGTTCTGGCAGTTCTCTTCAAAGGAATTCGGGCATCCAGTCTGAGATACATTAGTTGCACCAGATGCCACAGCAATATCCCTTATTGTTCCTGGAAATGCATGCCTTAATATATCTAAATCGTCTTCCTGAAGCCCTAAATGGTCTGATACACCATCTCCAATCATACAATGCTGACCCAGAGGATTACCATCGTGCATCACCTGTTTCTGAAAATCGGCACCATGCCCACTGAACTCATGAGGATTGGGTTCAAAAAAACCTAGATCACTGTTACTAAATAGTTCGCTGCGGAATTTTTTCCTCATGGCATAGTATTTTCTGCGGATGCTCTCAAACTTCCTCTTCTGTGAAACATCTTTATTTCCTATGAAGCTGTTCTCGGATCTATTTAACTTTGGTGCAGGGTTGATGCCAGAAATTTCAAGCTCAAAGATATGTGAAGCAGCTTGAGTTGAAATATCAGGGTCATAGAGAAGAGAATACCATCTCTCTCTCAGTTCTCGTAAAGTATACCTACGAGAAAATTGCACCGCACCTTTTGCAAGTGCTTCCAATGATGCACCAGCCTGCAAAAAGGAGAATGAAAATCATATAAGTTTAAAAATTCTTAGAAAAAAATGCATAAGATGGAAAAACAACATTTTTTATCTATGAACCAGAAAATATTCCTGATATCAAGAAATTTAACAAACTTTTCTGTATTTAAGATACTCGGTCTCTATATTAAAAAGATTTAACTTAGATAATGCTTCAAAGAGAGAGCATAATGGGATTGAAATCCCTTTCATAAGAGGATCACTAGTGAATAGACACACACAAAAAAAAAAAAAAGGGAACCTGCAAGATTCTATAGAACGTAGGGCAATCAGCTATTCATTTTTACTTTTGTTAATACAAGCACAATATGTAGGAAAGATTCACTATGTGTGACTCCACATCAACCAAGGGTTGCAGCAAGCGGAGAAGCTTTGCACCTAAATTAAATTCTTCATTCTCCAGCGTAAGACTCCTTCATTAGAAATTTAGAATGTGCTTCCAAATCAACATGAGTCGATATTACTAGTTGAACAATCCAAGACTTACTTATTACTCGAGCTATTTGTCTTGTCTCTAACATATTGATAAAGCTCTTACTTTCAAGCATTGCACTTTAAGAAAATTACTTATCTAAGATCACAGAGTGTTCAAATATTTCTAACCCTATAAACTGTGTGACTTTTGCCAGCACATTGCACATTGAATTGATGCATAAATTACCTTGCATCCGAAGCAACTTGAGCACTTGGTAATTCAGCCATTACCAGAGTGGTAAAATCAAAGCAAATTTATAGACTTCACCAAAACGTACACATAAATCAATAAAATGAAACTAAATAAAAGATCAAATCGCGAAATCACACGGATATGAATGTCTCAAAAACATATACGATTTTTCAATTTTTTTTTTTTTTCCAAAGCAATAATAGATTTTTCTCAACCCCAAAAGAAACAGATACAGTTCAAATTCTAAGTAGTAAAATTTAAGATCAAAATCCCTAAATCGAATTACCTCAACAGCATTCTTCAACAAGAGGTCATCTTCAGGAATCCACCGAATCGAAACCGTATGAGCCGTCGCCATATAAAATTAGCTTTTCCTAAACCCTAATTATGCATAAATTCGCTTCACTGCACACAGTATATGTGCGAATCGAGCTTACCTCACTGAACTCCAATCACTGTTTCTGTAAGTGAAAAGGATGAATTACCCCCATTCGCTTAAAGGATTTCCTGTTTTCGCTTCAAACGGAACAGGCACAAAAAGTTCACACCCCTTCACCACTCAAACTGAAATTCCAAGCAAAAAAGTTCTGAAATTTTTTTTTTTTCAAAAATAAAAAATGACGAAATAAACTATGGAGAATCAGCAACAATTCATCGATTTACAGAAGAAAAAAAAAATCGACTATTTTCCGAATTTCCTTTTCTTTCCTCCTCCGTTGCATCAATGGCGCTCGAGACAGCTGAATTTTGCTGGAAGAATTCTCAATTTGATTGTTTCAATTGCAGCCACCTATTTTTGTGAGGATTGGATTTGACGATTTCATATGGATTTGTGTACAAATCGCTTCATCACACAAATTGCTGGAAATGTTTGGCTGTAATTTTAGTTAAGAAGAGGGAGCACTGCTCCACTAATAGCTTATTTTGGGATATATATACACACACAGAGAATGACAAGAAAACGTTTAAAATTATTTATATATAAATAACTATTTCCTTCATTTTAAATCGTTATCAATGTTTCATCAAAATTGAAAAGTATTATTGTCTGTATAAAATAATCATATTATTTACCATTAATTATAAAGTTATAGTTAAGTTAATGTATATAATACTAAATAAGAGAGGAATAAAATTGGAAAAAAAAAATCACTAATTCTTTTGGATAATTAAAAAGTGAAACAATCAAAGCAAATTATGTTTTCTATATTATTTTTTAATGTATTAATTATTTAAAAAGGGTGGAGTGTATCAAGAAACATGTGTGTGAAGAGAGAACACATCTAGTTTTAAAAAAATACCAATAAAAAGAAAACAATTTAATTCAACTTTTCTTTATTAATATTATTGATGCTACACTTGCTGAATTATATTGAATGCAATATTTATTGCCCCTTTACATAGAAGCACTTGCCATCATACGTAGTATACATATATTTATGTGTAAATAGACGATAGATATTACATTCAGTATAGTTAAAGTGCGTAAAAAAAAGTATCTTGATTATAACAAACTATGGCCTTACATATACCAAGTCAATAATGTTTTGGTAAATCCAAAATGACTATTTACAACATTAGAAAAAGATCCCTAGTAAATAATGGGATATTCTCCTTGGTCATAGTAATTATGGTATTCTATCCAAGAGAGAGAAATAAAAGCATTTATGGTATCTACATATGCTAAGGTTAAGTTCAACAAACACAATGAGAAAACATGTTAGACCTACAACCATATATGACAAGACAAAGATTCTAATGTAACAAACATCTCTTGCATTGCTCTGTCAATTTCTTGTTGGAAAAATAACTGAAAATGGCAAGAGATCCGAGGCGAAAAACCGAGGCATGTGTTTACACAGTTTCCTTAAAACAGATTCGTCCCACTTCGCAGTGCTTGAGTGCTCGAAGGACGTCTGTTTCCCAGGATACAACGGCAAGCAAGCAAGAGTGTCAAGCACGGACACCTTGCAAACGGCGAACTAGAATAACGCCTAATCGGTATCAAAGAGAACTTGAAAAAAAAAACTGGATGAAGGACGATGTACGCAGGTCGCGTGTGCACACGAGTTCCATGGTCCGAAGTTCGATTTGAAATTTGATTTGCACCCCCGCGCGCGAGAGAGAGCCTTTTTGCCAACATTACTTATCCCACACTATAGTGAAAAACTATATATAATGGAAAATTTTGTGTTGGTTTTCCAATGTGGAACAACAACCCACACTCCAATTTCCAAGCCTAAGC
Source organism: Scutellaria galericulata (assembly GCA_946896805.1). Taxonomy (NCBI): domain Eukaryota; kingdom Viridiplantae; phylum Streptophyta; class Magnoliopsida; order Lamiales; family Lamiaceae; genus Scutellaria; species Scutellaria galericulata. Next base: position 19,154,497 of record OX335794.1, read on the forward strand.
AAAGATCCAAACATGCAACTTTGAGAGTCAATTTCTCATTCACCTTTTATCCGTTTTGGGCGTACAATATCTCGTCGCGAACTTCTCACGGAGGTGAATACATTCCAACTTTATTTCACCACAATCGGGTTCGGGACCCACGTGCAATTAATGCCCAAAGCAAGACAAAATTTCTGGAAAATAATCCAAAATTTCCAACATTTCTAAGGCCAATCCTCGACATATAACATAATGTCCTCAAGCCTGCATAATTGCTCCATGTTCATATATTCTGCTTAAAAAAGTGTATTATTATCTATTTATATCTTGAATTTTGCACTATTTTAAGGGGAATTAGACTGCATTTATACACAATGAAACCATACTTGATATCCCTTCTTAGTTTATCTTCTATATTCCTCAATCTTCTCAATTCGTCCAGCATTTTTACACATTGCCAGTTAAAAATTAAAAAGTGGAAAAGAAAAAAACATTTGTTATTCAAGAAACCCTCTTCAATAATACCTTATAATGAGGGCTCCAAATATCAGTATCTAGAGTTTTATATTGATCGATGATTTTCTTCGTCCCAGCACATCCGTAAAAATTAATAAATAAATATTTGAAAGAAAAAAACATGTAAAAATACTACATAATTTATGTTATAGGAGTTAGTATCGCGTGCAACCGTCGCATCGTGCGACGGAACAACGCAAGATCGATCGTGCGCCAAAACAACAAAAAACACACATATTTATAGTCTTAAAATACATACTTAGAGCTAAAAATCACATACGTGTGACACGCATTATCGACCGTACCCCATACCATGCGCTACACATGTCACGTGGTCGGATCGTGCTCCACAACGTGAGAAAGAAAATACATACTTAAAATTGAAAATCACATATTTAAAGTCGGAAATGACATATTTTCAATTTTGGGACTCAATTATATTTATTGCAAATGAGTTAATACTATTTATTGAAAGTCTTCTTTCTTTATATATATACATAGGAGATATTGTCAAAGAAGGGTATAAATCTCTTCCACATATAAAGATGCGTCGAAAATTAGTATTAACATTTCTGCATAAATATAGAAAAATGAATTCGAATTTTATATGGACTATATTATTATCTTAGAATAAGGGTCCGACCATCCACACCTCAAGATTTTCTAAACACACCCCATCTATTTATATTTTAATTAAAAAATGAAAATTTAATTAAATTCCAATTATACCCTTAAAATAAAAAAAATTCAAAATCCTTTCCATCCCTCCTCTTCCTCCCGTCCTCCTTTCTCTCTTTTTTTCCTTTCATTTTTCTAATGTTTTTTTCTTTTAAATTTTGAGAAATAACATTATAATATAATGAAAATCATATATGGGTCAACTAAATATATAAAAATTATATGAAAATCATGTAGAAATAGTGTAAAAATGACGAAAAAAATGAATCAAATATGAGCCCGTTCGATCTTGGTTGGTCGAATACACAGATGTGTGTTCGACCACAAGGCATCGAACATGCTATAGTGTGTTCGATGTGTTCGATGTTTGGTGGCCGAATACACCTCTGTGTGTTCGACCAACCATCATTGAACGGGGCCTCAGATTTTTTTTTCTTTAATTTTGAGAAATAACACCACAACATAATGAAAATCATTAATTTGGTCAACTAAATATGTAAAAAACGTGTGAAAATTAATTATGTAGAAATTGTATAAAAAGAATGGAAAAAAAAAAAGATCAAATTTGAGGCCACGTTCTACCCTAGTTGGTGGAACACATAGAGGTGTGTTCGGCCACCAGGCGTCGAACATGTTTTAGTGTGTTCGATGCCTGGTGGCCGAACACACCTCTATGTGTTCCACCAACTAGGGTAGAACGTGGCCTCAAATTTGATCCATTTTTCCGTTCTTTTTATATGATTTCACACGATTATTATATATTTAGTTTACTCATATGATGATTTTTTATACGTTATCTCCTTATAAATTCAAGATAAAAAGTTTGAGGAATGGAAAAAAAAAAGAGAGAGAGAGAGAAGCAGACGGGAGGATAGAAGGAAAATGGAGGATTTCAAAAAAAAAAAAATTGTTTTTTAATTTATAAGGATAAATTTGGATTTTTATTATTTTTTAAATTTTTTAAATCAAATATAAAAAAATGAAATGTATTTAGAAGTTTATGGGTGTGGATAGCCAGACCCATAGAGTAATATTTGATCATGCACGAAGATAACAAAATTAAACATTTTACCAAAAATAAAAGATTTGGTAAGAACCAAAAGCATTCTATATATGTTATTTTTAAATTAAAGTGACACACATTTCAACTCCAACATTATCTCAATCATAAGGCTTCATGTGGCATGATGTCATCTCATAATTTAATATTTGTACTACTATATGTTAATTATAATTAATATATTGATTATCTTGAAATTTGGTAGTGAATTACATCTATTATTTTTAAGATTTTATCAAATTGAGTCTGTGACAATTATTATTTGACCATTCAACTATAAGTCTATAACACAATGATATATGGCAATTTGATATTTGATTGCAATTTTCATAAAAATACTTATTTAAAACTAATAAATAAATAAAACATAAAAGACAAAAACAAATAGAATCACGTGTGTATTTAATTAAGATTTCATTTTCACAGTCACTGTGCTTAAGCTCACTCCATTAATATAGATGGCTACAAGGATTGGTACAGCAATGGCGTTTGAAATCTACAATACCCTAACTTCAATTCAATACGAGTTTAATACATCAAGTAAAGAGCAGCAGCTGGCTTTCGCTGCATTAATGGCGGAGTTTAGGGTCGTTAGCTGGAATAATTGTCTCGTGCACAATGGAGTATTTGGTAGGAATCTCTATCTACATCAATTAGGGGATTGAAGTTAAATTATTTTATTTTATCGGAGAGAAACTGCATTTATTGCTCCAATCGGTATCCCAAAATCTGTTGTACGCGTGTATAAATCTGCTTGGCTATTGTGTGGATTCACAAAAGAGAATTTGGGGGAGAAGTAGATATGGAGGGTTTTGAGGTTGGGGAAACGAGCAAGAGCTTAATCGGGCTTAAAAAAGCTTTTAGGAGCGGGAAAACGAGAGGAATCGATTGGCGAAAAGCGCAGCTTCGGGCCATTTTGAAACTTTTAGCAGAGAATGAAGCCCGAATTTTTGAAGCCCTAGAGCAAGATCTTCGGAAACACCCTGTTGAAGCTTATCGTGATGAGGTTTGTTTCTCAATGTTTTCTTCAGTTTTTACCCTTTTGAGCTTGAATTGCTGGAAATCTGTGGAATACGGATATGATTGATTGTTATGCTGTGTTTGAAATGAAGCAGAGTTTGATTACTTTGTCAATCTACAAATAACTGAGTTATTTTTTAAGATCTGTTTCCATCCAAAAAGAGTCAGCTTTTGTGTATTTTTCTGGACTTTGTTTTGCAGAAATATATGAAGTTCAAAGCTTGTTTATCAGATTGTGTAATCATATGTTCTTTGAGTTTTTCTATAGTTTTGATTCCTTGTTTGTTAACTTTAATAGGTTATAAGCTTTGCTATCTGAAAATCCAATCATGATTCAATCTTTTATAGATCCCGATTCCATTTTACAGATTGGAGTGGTGAAGAAATCAGCGGAACATGCCATTCATCACATAAAGGAATGGATGGCTCCTAAAAAGGTTAGATGTTATGAAATGAAATCTCATTAATTTCCTTTCCTCATGTGAAACACAAAATCATGAGTCGGAGTAGTTGGGATCCTTTATTCCTCATTGAGTTTCAATCTCGTATTTCATTTCACTAGTATGTTGTACTTTCATAGTACTCATCATCTCTTGATGAGATTGAAATGCAATACAAAAAAAGAGGATCTTGTGTGGTCCGATAGAAGATTTAAGTTTTCAATTTTAGTCTTATCCTCCTAATCCTTGCATTAAGTACTTAGCATACTGTCAACACTTAATAAATTGAATGCTGAGGTAGCTCGTTAATTGTTGACTAATTGCAAGCACAAACTGAGACCCCCCACACTCACTGTACATATCTAACAACAGTATTGACAAGTAAATGCTTTAAAGAACTAGTTGGTTTTAAGTGTCGGTCAATGATTTGAGATAAAGAAATATTGCTGATTTTACTTGTTCCAGAGGACATTAACAAATTAAACAATTATATGGAGTCTAATACTAATTTCTTTTAGCTTGAAATTATTAATAAATATGTCATTATTGGCTAATAGTAGAGGGGATATAAATATAGCATAGAATAAACAAGTGAGGCTTTGATTGGATTTTTTTTCATTCTTCAGGAGACATTGAATAATTAAACCATATGTGAAAAATATGTTTCTATTTTTTAGCATCTTTTTTGTCGGTAACATATAATTTCTGATCAATATCATTTGGAAATCATATTATGCACAAAAGAGTGCACTATTTCTAAAATAAAAGTTTAATGTTTTGTTCGCAAATTAGCTCCATGATTTTATCTTAATCATAGTTTTTGTAGAAAATTATAAGCCTGCTTAACATCATATTTGGTAAAAATAGTATTCTGCAAAGGAATATTGACAAACATATCAGATACAACAAGTTTTAATGTGGAGCTGTCTTAATTGGATTAAAGATCCTATTCTACCGTATAGAGAAGGACCCTTCTTCAATTTCACAGAGAAATTGTAGCCCTAGAATGAAGAATCCTAAATGTTTTGCGAACAAGATTTCATAATATATTCAGTTTGCTCTGACTGGGAACCTTTGATGGCTGGAAACTAGTATAGGAGCTAGAAAAGGCTGAATCGATGCGATTGCCTTTTCTGTTAAAGTAAAGAGACTATTCGAGAAATATACAATGCCAAAATGCACAGAGTATGTAATTAAGAATGAAATCTCCTCTCCAGGGCCAACTACCATTGCTGTTGTTTCCAACAAGAGCGCGAGTATTACCGGAGCCACTCGGCACTGTACTCATATTCGGATCCTGGAATTTCCCCATCAGTAAGTTCCCTATAAATATCTGTTATCCCCCCCCCCCCCCCTAACCCAATCATTAATTTACGGCTTAACATATTACACATTACTGTGGGTGGGGATTATGTAAGCTCCTTCTTTGGATCAATATTAACTGTAAAAAGTTTAAGTATTGCATGTGTCTTACAGTATGTTTTTCTTTTATCGACAAATATATCTGGGACATTCAATGCACCAATGCAAGATTATCATCTTTAAACTGAATCTCTGCATTCAGGTCTTACGCTAGATCCTTTAATTGGGGCAATATCTGCTGGAAACACTGTGGTGGTGAAGCCATCCGAGCTGGCACCAGCATGCTCTTCTTTACTTTCTCGTACAATCCCTCTATACTTGGATAATGAAGCCATTAAAATCATTGAAGGTGGAAGTAACGTTGCTGAACAATTATTGCAGCACCAATGGGATAAAATATTCTTCACAGGTTCCTTGTCTGTTCTTATGACTTGTCTATTCTTTTAAAGTGTGGTATATAGAAGTAGTTCTGCTTTGCCCTTTGGATTGGCTTTGTATTGTTATTGCATGCGACCATTTTTCAAATGTGTATATCAATCCATGTTACGTTTTTATTTCTCAAATTCCAAGCAGACATTGGTTTCATTTTCTTAATCAACTGCCACAGGGAGTCCACGAGTAGGTCGCATTGTCATGTCTGCTGCTGCTAAACATTTGACGCCAGTGACTCTAGAACTTGGTGGAAAATGTCCTGTCATTTTCGACTCTTTCTCTGGCTCAGATCTGAAGGTTCCTCTTACATATGCTTTCAGACATCTTTACTCAAGTCATTGTTAAAAGTATCTAACTGAGAGGATGATAGGATCCAATCTTCTTTTCTTTTGTCATGAAGAATAATTTTTCACAACTCTTTTTACCCTGTTTTCATTAGTTAGAGGTCAAAGAAATATACTAAAAACTCGGTAACATAAAAAGCATCGAAATGCTTATTGTTGCTTCACTCATGTTTGTATGTTTGTTGAAGGTGGCTGTGAAGAGACTAGTCGGTGGGAAGTGGGGACCCTGTGCTGGACAAGCGTGTATTGGAATCGATTATGTGCTTGTACAACAAAAGTTAGCTCCACTTCTGGTACTATGCAAATTCTCTGTCCCTGTTTTTTGCATCATATTTCTATTCAACTGAACTAAAATTCAATTTGACGACAATTTCTTTCAGATTGAATCACTGAAAAAGTGCATCAAAAGATTCTATGGAGACAACGTGAAAAATTTGCAGAGTATTTGTAGAATTGTGAACAAGCAACACTTTGATAGGATATGCAATCTTCTTGAGGAACCTGGTGTGGCAGCATCCATTGTTTATGGTGGTTCACTGGACAAAGAAAATTTGTTAGTTCTCTGAAGCTTTTCTCATACCCCTGCTCTACACAATCTTCATAAACCTAAAACTTCATTAACTTACAGGGTTATTGAGCCCACAATTTTACTGGATCCTCCACTAGATGCTCAGATCATGAAAGAAGAAATCTTCGGGCCATTGCTTCCCATCATTACAGTAAAAACCAACTCATCTAGCACAATATCTTACGTTCTATTGAATAAACTTCCTTATGTGATAAAATAAATCATCCCCTGTTGCAGCTTGATAATATCGAAGAAAGCATCGACTTCATCAATGCGAGACCAAAGCCTCTCGCTATATATGCATTTACTAAGAACGAGAAGCTAAAAGACCAAATTCTGCAAGAAACATCATCTGGAAGTGTCACGTTCAACGACACCATTATTCAGGTAGGTTTGGTTTCATTATTGCATCATCATCATCTCGAAGGTGATAACAATCATTTTTCTTGCATTATTCGTATTGCAGTTTATATGTGATTCGCTGCCTTTTGGAGGAGTGGGACAGAGTGGTTTCGGGAGGTACCATGGCAAGTACTCGTTCGATACTTTCAGCCATGAGAAAGCAGTTCTGCATCGAACCTTCTTCCCTGAACTCGAGCCAAGGTACCCTCCATGGAATGATTTTAAGCTGGAGTTCATAAGAGTAGCTTACAACTTCGATTATATTGGGCTACTGCTTCTTTTGTTGGGGTTGAGGAGAGTATTCACACCAAATCGAGCACGTTAGACGATCAGTTCTCTGAATATCGAGCCGAACACATTACTAAACAATTATCAAGTTTAAGAGTTATGTTTGAGCAAGTTTGATTATCAATCGTGTAGAATTTGAACCTTTTTAACCAAGTTTTTGAATAAGTTGTTTCAACTCCTGTTTTCTTTAAAAAAAAAAAAAAAAAGTTTGATTGTCTCAACTGCCTGTTTCCTTTAAAAAATAGAAAACTCATCACTTCCACAAACACTGTAAGAGCAAAGATGAAAACAATGAACCTCACCTCAACAATATCAAACATCGATCCCAACAAAAGCAATTGTAGAAGATGAAACAATATAAGCTAAACAAAACATGAACATTGGATGTGTAAATGGTTCATCTACCATAAAGAAAAGCTCAAGAAATTTACATGAATGTATCAAAACAAAACAAGCACTCATATGTTCAACACTAACCCAAAATGGTCCCACAAAACATACTATCACTACTCTTCTGATCTAGAGATCAAAAAGGTTTTGCCACTTGGACCAAACTGTTCACATAAGGCAGATACTTAGCCAAAACTTCAGCAACATTCGCAACGCTAGTCACCATTTCAAGACTTTGATTGCGCATTCTATAAGAATAGATGACGTTCCCAACGAGAACCATCCCATTTTCGCCATCTAGACATGGCAGAACACGGTAGCTTGGAAGAGTGTCCAACTCCGGTCCAAAAGCTACATCCAGTTGACGTTCAATACTCAAGTTCATCCCTGTGAAGATCCTGATACTGTAACCATTCTTCTTCGAATTAACTCCATTATTAAAAGAATGAAAAATCCCAATGTACGAAAGCTCCCCTTTAATCTGTGTCAAGACTCCACCTCGAGGCGTCCGGTCATGCAGAGATATAATCTCGTACACCTCAGAAGACAGATCAAAAGCTATCACCTTCCTATCCGATGTTTCCAAGTAAGCGATTCCTTTCATGTAGAAGCAGTTGCTTGTGATAGTTGAATTCTTCATCTCGACTAACATGGCTTCAGAGATTTTCCACGAGCGAGTTTTGGAGGAGTAGAGTTCAATGTAAACATGATCTTGCATAGGTACGAGGCAAAGCAACTGATAGGCAGCATCCATGTTGAATGGACAAGGCTCAAAGGCAAGAACAGCTACTGAATTAGTATCATGATATAGCTCCGGCTTAGGAAGACCAGTCCACTCTCGAGTTGCAGGGTTACAAACATAGTATGGATCGAGGGCATCAAGGCCGTGGCAGAGGAGCAAGCCATTGCAAGAACTCAGAACCTTCACTTGTTCAGGCAAGAAGCTAAGACCAGGTGATGGAACTCCATAGGCAGTGTTTTCTAAAGAGACGAATGTATGATCCCCAGCGTATTGACAGAAGAATCCAGATAAACCCTTGAAGTAGTAGCTCTGTTGGTGGACTAAAAAGGGGTTTTTAATCCATCTATCCCATTCCTTAGACACAGTCCTGAATTTCGCAAGGGCTTTCGCAGGAAGGAAAGGAAGAACAATGTCTTTCACTACTCCTTTGATCTCCATATCTCTACTCGGTTTTGGACTCGATGGAGTTGAATATTTCACATCTTCCTTCTCATATTCCATATCATTGACTTCATACTCATCCTCGTCTTCATCCTCCTCATCCTCGTCATTATCCTCATCCTCGTCTTCATCCTCCTCATCCTCGTCTTCATCCTCCTCATCCTCGTCATTATCCTTATCCTCGTTCCTCAAATCATAACCATAATCTTCATCATCTAACATCTCAGGTTTCTCAACCTTCTCATATTCAATATCATCATTCATGGTTTCAAAGTCAGCATCTATCTTCTCTACCTTCACATACTCGATATCATCATTATCTACCATCTCTATCTTCTCGAATTTCAGATTGTGGTCTCCCTTCTCGTACCCCAAGCGATGATCCATTCGCTCGAGTTCCATTGTTTCAGAGTGATGTTTCTGGATCTGAAATATTCAATACCAAACATGAAAAAAGCATCAATATTGTAACATATTCACACACAAGAATTGTCTCAGTCAACTCATGCAAGTCAAGACAACCCTAACTGCATACTACATAGACGGATAGACCTATCTTTCAGTTTGAAAAAACATCCACAAATATTATATTTAATTATATGATTAGAGAAACTTCTCACTTATGGACAAAGAAAAACCTAATCTAAGCAACCAAACACAAAAAGTAAACAATCGAAAACCTTCTGATCAGAGATTCATATGATCAGAGAAGAAACAGAACATAAAAATTTCAAGATTCATGAAACAGAAAAGTGGAAAATAACACTCGAAGATTTAACATCTCTAAATATAAACAGCATTAAAAAAAAAAGGGATGTTTCGTTTCGAGAATCATGGCAAAAAAAAAAAAAAAAAAAGACAGAGTCATGAAATTCATAACTCAAAGATTTAAAATCTCGATCAAAAAACCACGTAAGAAGAACAACAATTCAATCAGTCAAATCAAGATCTTCAAGAATCATGAGAAACATGCAGAAGAGAGTAAGAACAGAACACTAACCGCTCATACAAACAAATTCATATTTTTTTTTTTCCGCAGATTTTACATCTCAAATGAAAAACCCATCAAGAACTACAAGTCTACAAATGGATCAGAAATACAGAATCATAAAAACAACACGTAATTCAACCATTCCAAAATCCACAAGAATCGAGAGAGAGAGAGAGTAGTAACCGCTCATACTCACATATTGTCTTCAAACAAAAAAACCTAGAATGAACTAAACTGAGCGCAAAAGAACGTTGGAATTGCAGTTGATGAATTATCGGGATCTTCAGAGAAGAAATCATACGAAGTTGTGAAATTGCAGGGGAATTTCGCTGCTTACTCGGCGAAAAAGACTGAGACTTTGTTTCTCAATTCACTACTAACATATGAGATTCTCACCGTGCGCAACACGTCTTCAACACGCGCGCCAATTCGTGGAATGTGACGTGGTTACGTTTTCTAATTTTTTATTTTCTATATATAAAATATTTTCTCTATTTTAATAACCATTTGGACCCGACATTTATTTTAATTACTCTAATTTATTTATTTATTTGCAACTTTGATTAATTAATTAGGTCTTTCTATTTAACCAACAAGTGATTTGTTTGTACGATTTTTACCCATAAAAAAAAAAGGTTTTTACACACCTTGTAATAAACACTTTTTTTTTGTTCCATTTATGTTTTTTCTTGCTGTCCCAATAACTTATTTGCAATATAATACCCCGACTTTATTGAACATATCTCATTCTTTGTGTGTTGCCACATCAGCATATTGTCTCCATCAGATCTCCACAGAGGCATGTTACAAATTTGGGCCACCTCATGAGGTGAAAATGAGCAATATAAAGTTTTATATGAAGCCGTTTCATGGATATTATTTATGAAACGAAACACATTATTTAAACAAAATGAATTTTCATAAATTCATATATGAACTGTAGATTGACTCCTCCTACAAAATTACGTCTTCAAAATGCTTTCCAAGAATTAAACATTAATTAATAGAAAGAGAAAGCAACCAGTGAAAATGTGGAAAGAAAAAAATATATTTTCACTGACCAAATCTCTGCAGTGAAAGCTTTTCTTAATTTTATTTTTAAAATAGGATAATGAAATAGCATTTTCATTGTTAAAAAAATTGCAAAGCACCCTCATTGTTGTGGGTCTTCAACTTTATTTGCAAAAGATATGCAACTCGAAATTATTGGTTTCTTTAATCTATAAAAGGTTATCAAATGCAGTGATATAGTCAAAAGCAGGTTATATATGGACAAAATACCAAGTGGCAAGTGGCAACTCTTTTAAGCAAGTTTTCTTTCTTCTCTAAGAATATGAAAGATTAGGAGACTAAGTTTCTATCTTATAACCAAAGACAAAATATTGATATACATGTATATAGAATACTCTTGTTGAATCCATTTTACTATTTTTTCATGTCAACGTTGAGTAATGTCAATTATGCTACGATAAAAATAATAGTTTTATGTTGAAATTAGCTTCATAAGAAATCATTCACCACTTTTTATATTACAAATCAAGCATATTAGTGGTTTGTAATTTTATTTTTTTTTTGTATAATTGCCAAAACAAACATCACAATTTAAAAAAATTTCAAGCTTAATCTCAACTTTTCTAGCTTAGCATAAAAATCACGACTTTAACTAGCTATTATGATTCAAAAATAAATGTGTTTTCCAACAATCTGAATACACGCATGTTTTCAACTAAATAGTCACACGCGGCAGACATAAGATCAAAATTAAAAAGGGTTAATTTCAATTTTGGTCATGTATGTAAGACCATTTTCATTTTTTAACAACCAAATATCTTTTTTTCAATATTGGTTATTTATATTTTAATTTTTTTTTTGTTCCAATTTAAGTCCTTTTTGTTCAAAATTTTCAAATTTGCTGATGTGGCTTCCGAAATTTGGATGCCACTTCAAATTTTCCAACGGCCACATTGGAATTTTCGGCGGCCATATCAACAATTTTGAAAATTTCGACCAATAAGAATTGAAATTGGAAAAAATTAAAACATGGAAAACCAAAATTGGAAAACTGATACTTGATTGACAAAAAATGAAAAATGTCTTATATACAAGACCAAAATTGATCAATTATTCCAAATTAAAAAATAAAATAAAATTTTGATTTCCATGAAGACAAAGTTGTTTTAGGTGAATATAAATTAAAACCATCTTCTTATAATTTAAATTCACATAAAACAAAATCATTTTAATTATGAAGATCAATTTATATATTTTTCAATGTTATATAACTTATGATGTGGCATCTCTTATAATTAGTTTGACGGACACATGGACTAAGTATATATCTAGAAAATACAATTGATTCAAATTGCAAGAATAAATGAATTAAAGTCATGATTTTATTTTAAAACTAAATTTAATATTCAATTGCAATTGTTCAAAAGATAATGATTATAAGAAAAATAAAAACAAATTCAACTGAATATTCACGATAGCTGGGTCTGAGAAAAAGTTAAACAATACTAAAATACTAATAGTAGAACAATATATGCTCTAAACTAGAATGTGATGGTGTTGAGAATTAATTAACAGATTGAGATCACATATATATTCTAAGGCAAAATCCACTTATTTCCTTTGTATTATTATTCAAGTAAAAAATCTGTCTTAAAAACTTTAATGTATATAATTTTTTTTCTTTTAAAAAAATAATCATTCATTATTAATATTAGAATAATCTTAGGAGAATATATCGATAAGGAAATGAGTTGATATTATTTGATACATGGAGAGATTTTCTTTTCGTAAAATTATCATTGAGATGAGATTTCTTTCAAATTAAGATTAGTTCAAATCCAGATGAATTACAACTGTTAATTTTTTTTTTTTTTTTTTACAGCTGTTAATATTTATCTAAACAAGTTCAGAGTTTCTCCAAAAAAATATATATAATTTTTTTTTTTCTTTTGGTAATATTATCGACGTTGCGTTCCTTCGTCGTCTCGACTCTTTACGCTCCAATATCTACAGAGGTACGCTTCTGAAAATTCTCACAAACTTTCCAAATTTTTGTTGGGATTCTTGGATTGTCCTCATTTTTCGAAGAAAGATTCTTTCTTTTTTCGTGATAACTTTTTTCTTTGTATAATATTGCGATTTCGCGATAACCCGTTTGATTTTTAGGAAGGTGTAATTATTTTCCAAAGAAACTGAGCTGTAATTACGAGTTTTAGCTGTTAAAGAGAGAGGGGAAACGACGACGTTTTGGGTGCGATGATGTCGAGAACGGGTTTTGGGCGGCGCTCAGCTTTGATTGCAGCTGTAATATGTGTATTGGTTCTCGCAAATGCTCCACAAAAAACCCTAGCTTCCAATTCCCCTTCAGCTTTTGTGGAAAACGTTATATACTCCAATAAAATCACCATCTTCTCCAAATCATATTGCCCGTAAGTCTTTTACCATCTTTAATGTAGCGATTCATCTTCAATTTGAGTTATCTATGAATTTTGGATGAAGAAATACTAGAATTAGTTCGGAATTTCTCTTATGAATGATCATGAGTATGTATTGATGTATCTGTGTTTAGCGATTGAAGAACTATTAGAAATATGATCATCTCTGTTTTGTTCTTAGATTAAGTATTTACTTAGTTCAAGAAATTGTGTTTGGGGAATTAGGTTAAGATGGTGAATAGTTGGAAATCAGAGAGACTATGCTCTTAAACTGATCTAATAAGGCTTTCATTGTTGTTTTCGCATTCGATCTTTTAGGCACAAGATTGTTTCTTTGATCTGTACAATGCCTAAGCTTCATATGTGTGTTTTCAGATATTCGTTTCGTGCCAAGCGCATATTTAGTGAGCTTGAGGAACAGCCCTTTGTTGTCGAGCTTGATCTTCGGGGTAATCGTTCTCTCCTACTATGTTTTGGTCTAAGTTGGATCAGAAGTGTTTCATGTTCTTTGTCTTCCCTTTTCTTCGTTTCAGTTGTTTTGATGAGTGATGTATTTTCAATACCATTCTTAATCATGTGCAGAAGATGGGTATAAAATCCAGGACGTTCTTCTTGAACTGGTTGGGCGACGAACTGTCCCACAAGTATTTGTGAATGGAAAGCATATTGGTGGCTCTGATGGTACGATACTTTCTTCCGCCTTTTCTAAGTTCTTGAATTGTTGGCTTCATCTCTTTGATATCTCGTTTCTTTGAATTTCAGATCTGCAAGCTGCAGTTCGAAGTGGTCAAGTGCATAGCCTTCTGAGTAAAGCTTGATGCAATTTGTAGACTAATCTGAGAAATGGGAGCTTCATGGTACCCTAAATCAGAATTTATAAGGAAATCTTTCTCTTTACTGCTCATTATCCTCATTCATCTCAACTTGGTTTTGGTAATTATCCTCATTTTCTAGCTGTGCAGATATCTTTAAAGCCTGCCTGTTTTTCTACATTTGGCTTGCAATTTTTCTTCACTGTTTCTTGGAAATCCTTGTTGGATTTGATCACCTTCTCGTTTATTTTAATGTATCATGTGATAATGGTTAGAAATAGTCATATAAGGTAACAAAAAGTTTACTCTTGCTGCTCTTGTGAAAATCTTACTCTCTGATCAGCTGCTATTTACCATTGTTTGACATCGATTTTATAGCCATTCTCGTTGAATTGGGTCGAGACGAGGACGACATGAGAAGCTCGGTTCGATAAATTTCATGAAAAATATTTTTTATTTAAAGTAGACGTGACGATGATCCAATGGTTCCATTGGAGTTGGAGATGAAATTAAATTAAATTTTGGAATGGAATAGTGAATTTTAAGTTGGGCTTATAACAAAAATCTCCAATTTCCCTCAAAGCATTGTGATGCTATTCTAATTGGGCTTAGCCCAATGGGCCAACCAAATTTCTCGCAAAGTAACCTTAAAATCTAAATTGCATGAAAGGGTATCGAAGTAATTTACACTAAGGGGCATAATCTCAAAATCCGAGACATTGCAACGGAATTAACTACCACGACAAATTGTTAAACCAATTTAGCAGAAAACGACAATTCATATATGTCTTTGTGTAGGCAATTGAAATTCCCCAAAGCTATATACTTGTATATTAATAGGTTTATTTACAATTTTTCTAAAGCTTGATTCTTGAATAATTTTCAAAAGGAAATAAGACAAAAAATCCACGTATGTTTAAAATTCATAATAAATTAATAACCAATAATTTTTTAAAATGTCCGTACTTGATTGATATTAATTAGGTTTAGCTATAACCATATATAACACCAATTATTTTAAATAGTGTTATAGTTGGGTCATATAAGCTTATAAATTTTATAAGAGGTGGTTTATGACAATTCTTGACCTAAATAAACGGCATAGCTACGCTAACTACTTGCATAGGCTCACAATATATTATTTAATTTTAGAAATAATATTGTTAATATTGTTTGTTTCTTTTTGTGCGTTTGTTTATTTAATTGTATGAGATCCTCTATTTCCAAACATGTTTCTATCAGAATAAAATGGGTTCAACCCATTAAAGTATAATTTATGAGCTCGATTATTCGAAATGTAATATTAAACTTAGTTTAAGATTGAGTGACTAACTTATTCTTATTACTTTTTTAAAATTAGAATCTAAAACTTTGCAAAAGTAAAATATGGTAAGAAAAGGATCTTTTAAAGTAAAAGAGTGAATATATATAAGCAAATTAAGGACACATGGTGTATATATACAAATTACAATATTATTATATGTATACTTTGTTTTTAATTTTACTAGATTTAAACCCGTGCAATGCACGGGCTTCATTTAACACTTATCTAATTTTTATTTTATAAGTATTGTTATTTCATATGCATTTGTTGATTTATATGTATGATATATTTTTCTATATCCTTAAATAATCTTTTTCATTGTTTTTAGTTTTTTATTTTTTTATTTGATCTTTAGCAAAAAATTGTTAATAGCTAGTTCTTTATAGGTGTTTTAACTGTTGGATTAAATATTTTCATATCTTTATTTAAAAGTATAGAATAAATCTCATTTTTATAGCTCGAAGACATCTGTTCTATTCCGATTTTACCTTTGAGTGCTCTTTATATTAGGTTTACATAATAATTTCATTTGTAAACATCATTTGTAAAATAATAGAACATCATCTATTTTTTCTACAATTTCCGATATGATCCACTTTCAAACTTGCAAATCTATCTACGTCCCAATGTAAACATATCCTAAAGTTTTTTCAGCACCTATTTTTTGTTAATGTCATACTTTTGCAAGAGCATTGTTGTTTACTTTTTTTTTTTTTTTTTCAATTTGAAATGTTTGACAAAAACAATTATTAAAGTTTGAAACCAAATATTTCATATAGAAAAAAGCAATACAACATTAGCAATCTCTTCCAAGCATTTGTAACTTACATATTTAGTTTTTTCAAAGCACTTATTTTGTGTAGAGTAATGAAGTATGTATTTAATTGGTATTAATTTTTTGATATTTTATAAATAAAATGTTTTTTAGGGAAGACACTTGGCAACATTGTAGAGCTCCAAGTGTCATCACTTGAGAGAACCAAACCACACTTTTATATATATAATTGTTTAAAAGTTTGTATCCTTTTACAGATGAAAAGTAGTAGTATGAAGATATTCAAATTAATTACAATAATTTGTTGTCACTAATTGTCAGAGCTGAATAGTTTGATGAATTCGAAATTAATTTGTCGCCGTTGATCGTAATTATAAGCTTTTTGTACGTAGCTTCGCTTTTGTTCCCAGTCTAAGGGTTAGTGTGGTAAAATTAATAATTATTGCAATATATCTAACTTTGTGCCTAATTTACACTGACTAGCTTATACCATGAAACCTCATAATTTTTTAAAATTTATTTCATATTTGATTAAAAAGAATGTACATGCATTTTTTATTCATAAATTCAGCTATATATATATATATATATATATATTATATAATATGATATAATTCAGCTAAAGCATGTATATTTGTTTATAAAATTAATAGACTTCTATCACTCTAGAGATGTTTAAAATCTAGCTGTTTATTAATTAAGCAAATCTAGACTTTTTTTTTATTGATGACTTTTTTCTTATTGAATGGAGTACTAACACAAATTGAACCGAATTAATGAAGAGGACCACCTCAAAATACTAGAGATTGTTGATTATCTAGAACTTGTATCTATAACAACAATAGCCATAATTGATTATTTGAAAAATGTGCTTCAAAGTTGGGAAGCACTTCTGTGCCCCGGGCACCGTTCCCAACATTATCCACTCCTTTTTTATTTTTTCGTTGTAACCTTTTTTTTTCTTCCTTTTTATTGCACTGTTCATTTTTCTTCTTCTTTTCTCTCTTTTCTTTCTCAATTTCTTCGTATAAATGCTACAAATCTAAGGTTTTTATTTTTCTAATATTTCAAGAAGTTCTTCTCTTTTTAATATGTATAAAAATTTAGGGTTTTTATTTTCCTATAACTTAAAATTCTTTCTATCTTGCTCCGATTTATTGCAATATACAACAAAATTGATGCAACAAACACCATAGTTGATTATTGATTGAGTAATATGAATTTACATAAATTTTGGGGAAGAAGATGATAAAAATCGTGTATTTGAAATTTTAAAATTTTAAACTCACATTTGATACCTTAAGAGCATACAATTGATACCTAAAGAGTATACAAATGATATTTTTCATTGAATGAGCAACTAATACATTAAGAGTAAATATGTAATACATTATACTATAAACATTAATACCTTAAAGGTGCATATGTAATATCTTATACTATAAATATTAATACCTTAAAGGTAAATATATAATACCTTTAAGGTAAATATGTATTACTTTAAAAGGTGCATATCTAATATCTTATATTATAAACATTAATATCTTAAAGATAAATATGTAATACCTTAAAGGTGCATATTTAATACCTTATACTATAAGCATTAATACATTAAAGGTAATATGCAATACCTAAGAGTATACAATTGATACCTTAAGAGTATACAACTGATATCTTAAGAGTTGTCTTATATTATAAGCACTAATACTTTAAAAGTAAATATGTAAATAAGAAGAATAAGAACAAGAAAATAGAAAAGAAGAAGAAGAATGTACAAAACAAATAAGAAGAATAACAAATCGATATGAGAAAAAAAAAAGAGGAAAAAGAAGAAAGCAGCACTGTTTCTGCACTAATACCTTAAGACTAAATGTGTGATACCTTGAAAACATACAACTAATACTTTCACTGAAAATCTTAAGATTTCAAGTGTTTTATCATCTTCTTCCTCAAAATTTTTACAAATCACAATTTCATCATATTTTTCGTCAAATTTTCTACAAATCATGATTTCATATTGTTTGAAATAATTTATTTTCAATATTTTAAAATTACTCATAAATAAGAAGAGCAAAAAAATCTCATAAATAACTTCATGACAATTTGAAGAAGAATAAGAATAAGAAGATAGACAAGAAGAATAAGAAGAAGAATGTACTAAACAAATAAGAAGAGTAACAAATCGATAAGAAAAGAGATTAAGAAGAAGAAGGAGGAAGGAGGAAGAAGAAAAAAAAAAGAGGAAAAAGAAGAAAACAACATTGTTTCTATATAATACCTTAAGGGTAAATATGAGATACCTGAAGAGTAAAGTGTGATGCCTTCACTATTTTGTGCGCGGCGCACACCATCGCGCGTGGGGACGCGTGGACGTGCCTGGGAGCTGCCCACGCACCGGGTTGGGTTTGGAGCACAGATCTAAGATCCGTACCCCGGTTGCATATAAGTTTTTGCCTTCCAAGTTTAGTATTATCACCAAAAAAAAAAAAAGGTTTAGTAAAATCTTCAATCTAAGTTCGGAAGTTA
Organism: Scutellaria galericulata; assembly: GCA_946896805.1. NCBI lineage: Eukaryota > Viridiplantae > Streptophyta > Magnoliopsida > Lamiales > Lamiaceae > Scutellaria > Scutellaria galericulata. The sequence goes on from OX335794.1 coordinate 19,173,033, forward strand.
ATTTTATGATCTAGCTTGTAAAAAAACGAATAGGCTAGCACGACTCAGTTTGATTCTTCTTCAAGCTCCTCGTCCCCTAATCAACTCTATCTTGACATTTATATAAAGGAAAAAAAAAACATTGTAAATTAGTAAACTTATGATCAATGAAGGGAAGATAAGAAACCCTAATTAGATATAGCTATATATATGAGATCTTGTAATTAAATTACACAAAGTTGCAATGATATAGTATTAAATATTTTAACTTAGGCATGGAGGGGTTGAATCATATATATATTATTGTGTATTGTAAATTCAAGGCTTATAGCCTAATACATATTTACAGTACAAATTACCCAGAATTGCAAGCTTCCTATGGTGTTTGAGTCCTATGGAAATAAAGTACTTAAAAAGCTATGTATGTGTGTTCATTCAATTGCTTGATTTAAATATATATATATATATATATATATATATATATATATATATATATATATATATATATATAGGTCTTTGAAAATTCATTTTAGCAATTAATTAACGCACAAATTTAATCCCTCTTCAATTTGCATAGAATAGGTCTTTTCTTGCTGCTTGGAAAAAAATACATACTGAATTAGCTTTTCTAAAATCATAATTTATAATATTCTCTCTACTGTTCCTATTTAAATTTAGAAACTCAATTTTATTTCTGATTATTTGGTTTTTTTTTTTTTATAAACTTTAAATGAGATTGGATGGATTTATAGCTAGTAATTTATTGTTTAAGATGAAATTGAGGGAGAAGACTCAAATATTCAAAATGTGTGAGGACCATACTGTGAAGTACTGCTAATTATAACATTTGGACATTTCTAGAGACTTATACAAAAAGTGAACGATTTTTACAATAATATAATATTGTCCTTTATTATTGTCTAGCTAAAAACCCTTTAAATTAATTCATAATGATCTCAACTTGATAATTCAAATACAAAAATTCCCAACTAATTAATACTAGATAGGTTAGGTGGTATTTATAGCGCAACTAAGTATTAGTCAAATTGTGACAAAGAAATTAATAACTTTAATTAAACCAAGTAACATAATCAACAAAAACTTTTTGGAAGTTAATTACAGTTAGGAAAAAATATAGATTTTTTGGACCAAGAGGGCTTTTTGGTCTAGTCCATAGCTTTTGAATATTACATCGAATTGTAATAATCTATTTACCCCCAAGTTCCAATAGCCTGAGACAAACTAATAAACTTAATTGGAATTTTTCTTTTTCTTTTTTAACTGCCAATATTTATAACTCTAAAATCATAGAGAACTAATCTTGAAAATTACCTAAAAATAGACATTGTATTCGCAAATAAAGATATATACCATTTAAATTATTTAATTGAATATTGTCTCATCTCATATGCATGAAGCCAAGACCTATCACTGCTGCTAGAAATGTAGCTTTTTGTGCCTATAAAACAATTCCGAGTGATTCTCGCGTTTCCAATGAAGCGACACTAATGCAAAATTCAAACATTTCACGCTTTTTTACTGAATACGCGCTCTTAATTGATTATTATAAGGTATTATTTATTTCTATCGAATTTAAAATCGGGGTGATAATAATTTATCATAATTTCAACAATGTAACTATAGAAATAAATGACATAATGAGACACGATCACTATAAGAAATTTGTATGTAATAGATGAAATTTAGTTACAATATGTACTTTGTGATGAAAAACATGATTCGTCTCTAATATTTAATTTTACATAATAGATCAAAATTTGGTTCAAAACGGGAAATTTTAAAACTCTAATTTTTTAGCAACCCAACATTTAGAGATCGATATTTTATATTTAAATATTTGTAGTGGATAATTCAAAAGTATGAATTTTCAAATTTGGTTGAAATTATATTTATTTTTAAGGTTAAATTTCATTTTTGCTTTTATAGGACACTTTACATTTTTTAACGACTAAGTATCCGTTTTTTAATTTTGGTTCTCAATATTTTAATTTTTTCCAATTTCACTCTAATTTTAGTCGGAATTTTCAAAACAACCGACGTTGCTGTCGGAAATTCTGACGAGACAATGAAATTCCGGTGACCACGTCAATAATTTTGAAAATTCGGAACAAAAATAAAAAAAAACAATATTTGATTGTCAAAAACTTGAGAGGGTCTTACATACATAATCAAAATTGATATTAACCCTTATTTTTGTATTTATCATAATAACACAATACAAATACAACAAAGACTCGTGAATTTTTCTTTCTATTATATTTCTTGGTTATAACATTATTTTGAGAAGGGTGTAATCTATATCGTTGGAATAAAATATGAAATAAAAAATAAAATACAGTAAAAAGTAGAATAAGCTGAAAATAAAATGAAAATGAGTAATTAAGTGCAGATAAATATCCCAATCAGTAGGCTATATACGCAGGCCGGCGGAAATCCGTATACAGTATTAAATTAGAGTCTTTGTTAATGGTCTTAAATACGTACACCTCACCCACTGAAATTACAAATGTACCCCTATACTCAATTCTATAGTCAACTAACACCCCCAATAATCAAACCCTTAATTAATTAAAACTTAATTAGATGCCTTGCTTTGATCATATTAAATGGTCCCATCAAAATCACTAATATAAAAGAAACCCCAAATTATGAACATAATTGAAACAGTTTTAACCACTTGAGTGTATCACTTTCCTCCCTTCGAATAATGAGAAAAAAAATAATGAGGGGTAGTTAATTAATTTCAAGGGTTTATTCTAATTAATTACCGGAAATTATGTTGTTGGAATTTGAACTTTTTATTATTATTATTATTATTATTATTATTATTATTATTATTATTATTATTATTATTATTATTATTATTATATTATTTTGGCTGATTATACTTCAATTTTATCTACTGCTTTTATGAATAAGTGAGCCTTAAATGCTTTGAGTTGTCTAAAGAATAATTAGAACTAATTAATAAAATAAATTTATTATCATTAATATTACAATCACATTAAAATTAAAGAGAAGCAATATTTGATTCTATTATATATGGAGATTTTTATTTTTCATCCTAGCTTTTAATTAGACGATATCTGAAAATATTAGTCTTATTAAGTTAGAAATATCAATTTTAATCTTGTAACTCCACAAAACGTCTCATTTCAATCTTTTTAATTGGAATTTATAAAATCCGTCAAAAATTATTTACATGGCCTTTAAATTAATTTGTGGATTCTCTAGCTACCACTTTGATAACATGCCACTATTTTGCTGAATTCAAAAATTATTATATTTTGGTTATTTTTCTTTTACAAATTTCCACATTAATTAAAGTCAGTAAATTGATTTTTACGTCATCTTAGTAATTGCTGAAACTCCCCAAATTTTGGATGGATTTTATAAATTGAAGTTAAAAATAATTGAAAGTGGATAATTGTTGAAATTACAAGACTAAGATTTATATTTAAACTTGGTAGGACTATTTCCAGATATCATATAATTGTAGGTATGTAGCAAGACAACAAAAGTTTAGTAGTACATTATAGAAATTAGTGTCTAAAATAACGTGATTTAGAAACCTACCCTAACCTTAAATATTTTTACTTTGGACAAATATTATTTATGGCTAAGCAGATTTTATTTTCTTTTCTAGGAATATATTTCTTAAACCCTATAATTTGTTTTGAGACCTTCAACCCTACAATTTATTGGGTGATTTATAGTGGATAGCGATTCGTACAACCTTAATCTGTCACAAGTTCTGTTTCATTTAACAATTTATTTAGTATTTGTTGAATAATAACAATAATGTCATATATATATATATATATATATATATAATATTATATACTGATAAGATAAAATATAATACTTGCTTGATGATTCTCTCATGCACGAAACACTTCTTTTACCTTATTTGGTAATAATCGTATTACTTCAGTTTTTTATGAATTTCACGTAATTTTTTGGTGGCTGAATTAAAAGCACAATAACTTTTAAGTGTAATAATTTAGGATACTTTTTTCTCTCATATTTTTGAAACATTAGTTATTGTATATAATTTCAAAGTAGAATATTTATCACTTATTAAGATGACATTAATTGTATATATCTCTTGAAAATTACTTTAGTTTCTTATACGTGAAGTTACAAAATGATAAATTACATGGACAACCTTATTATTCAAATTAAAAAACTTTATATGTGACCGTCTCATGTATATAACTTCATCAATTGGACTTTCACTATCCACAAATTAAATTTATATTTATAAGTCAAATTATATTTTTTGAGTTATAGATTTTAAGTTGATTCGCCTCACGGAATAAATTTATACTCTTATTCAGGTGGATGGGATATATATGGTAAATTGAAATATCTATGTTTGAAGGATTCATTATGAAAACCTCTTAAGCTCCATTTGAATTTGAATAGTGGTTTGAAATAAATGAATTTCAAATCGATTTAAATTGAGGTGAATTTGAAATGCCCTTATTTTGCTTCAAATAGTTCAAAATAAAATAATAGATTTTAAATTTCATTGTCTAAGAAAATGGTCGAAATTAATTCAATTTAAATGATAATCCAAGATATAAATTAAATCAGTTGCCTGAATTATAATCATTTTATTTAGATTATAATTGTTGAAAATAGGGACATAAAGCAGCGTGTTTTCCGGTGCAAAGGACAAGGGAAGCAAAAGTTGTCCGTCGGAGACGTGGCAGTATACGGAGCGCTAGATTCTCATGCAAACATCCACCACCTTTGGATCAGATGGAGAGAAAAAGACAGAGAGATTTGAGTGTGTGAGAGAGAATTGTATGTATGTGTGAGTAAAAAAGCTGAAGAAGTGCAAAATAAACACAGAAAGAGTTGGAACATAGGAAGAAGAAATGATATCCAATCTGGAATTGTTAGAGAGAGAAAGTAGGTTTTTGGGAGGGATGGCGGCGTGGCAGAGCTGTAATTCTGCGCCTTAAATGCAAACAACACAGCCGATTAATCCCTGTCCCCATAACCAAAAAGTCATCACCCCAAAAAAAGCTGCCAATCTCTCTCTCTCTAAAATTACTATTAATCTTCATTTAAGACCAATTTGCACTTAAATCCCTCATCATCATCATCATCATCATCATCTTCTTCTTCTTCTCTCTCCTTTTTATCACATGCAAACTCATTTCACAAATCACACCTCCATTCTTTCTCTTCCAGAATCTGTCTCTCTTTAAACCCACATTTCTACAATCCCATCTTTCAATTAATTCCTGCTATGGATTCTCATACATGGCCGGCTTTTTCTCTCTAGGCGGCGCCGGAGGCGCCGCCGGTGGCGGAGCTGAGAGGAGCACCACCGGAAACCCCGATCACCAAAGCAGCACCCACCACAACCACACTTCTTCAGAACTCAATCCAGAAAGCTGGTTCCTCTTCAGAAATGAGGATCACAACAATATTCCTTACAGAGGTTTCGAGCTCTGGCAGCAACCTCCGCCGCCGCCGCAGGCAGAGAACTTCCTCCACCGCGGAGGCGCGAATCCCCTGCAGGACCTCTACGCGTCCGCCGGCGGCCTGGCGGTGGGCCCCAGCCGCGGCGCGGGGTTCGAGTCTCCGAGATCGGGGTTTCTGATGATGAGAAGCAGCGGCGGCGGGATCAGCTGCCAGGATTGTGGAAATCAGGCGAAGAAGGATTGCGCTCACATGAGATGCAGAACTTGCTGCAAGAGCCGAGGGTTTCAGTGCCAGACGCACGTGAAGAGCACGTGGGTGCCGGCGCCGGTGAGGAGAGAGAGGCAGCAGAAGCTCGCGAGGCTGCAGCAGCAACAGGATCATGGCCAGAGAGAGAGTGGTGGCAAAAGGCAGAGAGAGAATTCCACTTCTTCCAATTCTCTTGTGTGCACTCGTATACCTACTTCTAATTCTGGTAATTTAATTGCATTTCACAAAACCCCCCATTTTCATCCTAGAGAGAGAATTAAACACTGTTAATTTCATAAACCCTAACTTTCTCTCTCTAACTGCGTGCATGTTTCTAGGTTTAGAGGTGGGGAATTACCCACCAGAAGTGAGCGCGGAGGCGGTTTTCCGGTGCGTGAGACTGAGCGCCATCGACGACGCAGAAGCTCAGTATGCATATCAAACGGCGGTCAACATTTCCGGCCATGTTTTCAAGGGAATTCTCTACGATCAAGGCACGGAAAGCCAGTACATGGCGGCCGGAGACACGTCATCCGGCGGTGGCAGCGTTGGCCACCTTAATTTGATCGCTGGGACCTCCTCCGCGCCGGATACCTCCGCCGCCACCGCCGGCGGTGGCGGCTCAGCCTCGCCCTTTCTGGACCCGTCTTTATATCCCGCTCCGATTAACAGCTTCGTCGCCGGTACGCAATTATTCCCACCACCAAGATCTTGAGAAAAAAGAAATTTAATTAGAGCATATTTAATTTCCTGAAATTATTTTTCTAATTTCACTTACAACTGATGATTGAATCTTGAATTGATGTAAGAAAGAAAAACATAGGATTTTGTTGTTTGTGTAAATCCCATCGAGGTTGAAAAGAAATTACTAGCTACCATAGTACTATAGCATAGGCAAAGAGAGCAGGAAATCAGGGGATTTTATTTTATTTTTATATATAACTCTGAATTTTAGTTTTAAACTTATTATTTTTCTATGTTAAATTATTCGTCTCTTTAATTATATCTTAATTTCCAGTGAAATTAATAAATAAATACTGTCGAAGAATCTTTGTTTAGAAATTCTCACAGTATATTGATTAAGCCATGCATGAGTGGAATTGATAATATCTGAAAATGGGAAAAATTGTATACACTCTCTCTCACATGCATAATTTTTCTTTATTTATTTTAGTGACTGGTTTTCTATCACTTGCCAACAGTCTTTCAAATGAATATGCACATATATAGGAAGCTGCTTTGCTTCTGCTCATCATTTTTAATGCACTTGCAGGCTGCATAGAATTAAATATTTATTTATATGTTTTAATTAAGAATAATAATGAATATTTATTTATCTAAAAGTGGTTCCTGTAAGTGAAAACAGAAGCATTTGGATTTTTTTCTTGATTTGGATATTGAACTTCACTTTAGCAGTACTGTAACATATTTAAATTTTCTGGTGGATATTAATATTATTCTCTGAAACTGGGTAAGAATGAATCACATCATTTTCACTGATTTCTTTTCTTGTTAGTTTATGACTTAAGGCACACTGTGTATTCTAACTATATATAAACGGGGTTCTAATTTAATTTTAATGGTATTTCATCTCATGTTTCAATGCAAAATGTGTGTATGAATAGTATTACTACATACCTTGATTTTCTTAGTAACTTTTGAAGAGGGCTAACACATCTTTGTTCAAAAATTTGTATAAAAATGAAAATGCTTAGAATAAAGAAAATAATTAGGGCTTCAATGGAATATGTTGATTCTTAATGAGTATTATGTTTGAGTCATGAGAGAGAGAGAGAGAGAGAGAGAGAGAGAGAGAGAGAGAGAGAGAGAGGCCATTAATAGATGATCTCCAATGTTTGCTTTAAGCCTTTAACATCAAGAATGGTGATTTAGATCTGCCATTAAGATGGGGAAATTAATTAAAACAACTCTATGGTACTGTAGTTGGATAATTAGAAACCAATTATGTCACAGAAGTATGTGACATAAATTCTGACATGAATTATATCTGTATCATCATGATGAACCAATATATATATAGACACACAAAAAAAAAAGTATATTAATTATACATATATACACATGCATAATGTGAGAGTCATTGCATTATTGATTCTGGCAAATTAAAGTTAAAATAATTCCATCAACCCTAAAAGAATTCATCAGTTCTAAGAGTGTGACAAGCGATAGTCGGGATCACCTGATCAAACTTTCCTGAAGAATCATTATTTTTACTTGACTAAAAGAATGTGACACTTTTTAGAAGAATCATTTGTTTTTTTTACTTAACTAAAAGAATGTGTGACTCACAAAATATTATGAAATAATTGGTTTAATATCTAGGGTTCAGCTTTATAAAATATACTATAGGTTTAATTATAAGTTGTATTCATAGTCAAATGGTGGCAGTTTAGTATGAATGTAAGATTAAATATATGAGGATAGAAACCTATTTTTATACCAAAAACTAAGCTACAAGATTTCATAACAATTTCAGTAATTTATAAACAATTAGCAAATAAGTAGCCAGGGTGAAAACCCTTACTTTCTTCCTTCTAAATATTTTATCCCACATTTATGTATTTCATTCATAAAACCAATCAAAATTAGGTATTTCCTTTAGGTAATTAAAACTAAATTTTCATCAAAACTATATAGTTTTAGCAATAGTATACGTATGAGGCATAGTAAGATATATATGACAGAGGATCTCATTTGTCTCTCATCGACTCATATAAAGATTTTTTCCCCTTAGATGAAACTAATTATGTAATATAAAATTCCTAATAAAAACACTAAGTATTTCAATAGTCAGGATTTAGGATTTCAAAATCCCCAAAGTATGTTTGCTTTGAAACTTCAATTTGGATTACAAAATTCCAATACAATCATACTCTATTATTACCATCTATATCTATAAGAACATATTCTGTAATCTATTTATTACCTAAAACCTACTCTCTCACAATACACATTCAATCATTACCAAACTCATTTTTTTAAACATAAAATATTAGATTAATTCACATTTTCCAGCATTGATTTGACACCTACAATATAATCCTACCATATAAAATCCTCAAACAAACATATATTTTTACTACTTACATTTACTACAAAATCCAGGATTTCAAAGTTTGGATTTTCTCAATCTCACATAATGCCTAAACAAACATACCCTAAGGGTTCATTTGGATATATATATATATATATATATATATATATATATATATATATATGTGTGTGTGTGTGTGTGTGTGTGTGTGAATTTAATGAATAATTTGAAATTCAAAGTAATAAAATCATTGGTAGTGTTTGGATGGACATGGATTTGAAATTCATGACTTTTATTTTGAACTAATTTTTTAACAATATTGGTGGATTTTAATTTTTTTATCCTAACATAACTTAAAATAATATTAAATATATCCACGTATGTTATAAGTTGTATGTGTAGAATACAAGGTATATATAATACCCTGAAATAATAGGATAAAAAAAGAAAAGAAATGAAAGTATATTTGAGTATTATGTTGTATATTATGAAAAGAAGAGATTGCATGAATGTCAGTCCCCCTTTGGTGGTAACAATCAGCCGAAAGAAGATGGCTTTCCCAATGTACACCAACTCTTTCGTACCGTACAAACCTAGCTACTTTCTCTAGAAATTCTCAAAATAATCTATTTTAATAATAATCATAATATAATAATAAATAAATAAAATATATAAATGTACTCCTTCAAATCAATACAGACGTGGCTCTAGAAAATATGATTTGTTTCAATTTATATTATTATTAAATGTTGGGTAAAAGGCTTTTTTTTTTTTTTGAATGTTTATAATTGAAATTGAGAGAATTACTCTATTTATTTCCATTTGAAGAGTATGAATGTTTTTCAGCTTTTCTCGTATCCCCAACATTTCCTCGAGCAACAAAACAAATAGGAACCTCTATTCTTCTTGAAATCCAAAAACATATCTAACAAATTATTGCATTTGACTATTTATAATACTATATAAAAAGAACTATATATTTGGATTAGAGCTTATATTTTATATATCAGTAGACTTTATATGTAATCATGTGTAACATGACATTATACAGGAATGTAATATTTATTAATAAAATAAAATGTAAAATTAAAACAAGCAAAAATAAAAGAGAATATATATCATGTGCCACGGCCATACCTTATTATTAGTTCAATCATTTTCTGGAGGTACAAAAGAGTCAATCTTGATATTTTATTTTAAAAATAAATATTTAAGTAGTTAATTTTAAAATGCTGCCACTTTCACCTGTAATATACTTTGGTGAAAAAGCAAATGGAAAAAAAATTACTAGGCTGGACTCAAGAACTGTATTCATCATAGAATGAATATTAATATAAATTTAAAGAAATATAAATTTATGATATAAAATATAATAATTTAAGTACAAATTAAAAGAGTGATCTCATATAAATTTAGGTAGGATGAACATGGATCTGTCTGCTATTATTTAGCATCATAAATAAAATAATGGTGTAGCTCTCATTTGAGGTGTTTTAAATTAAAAAGAGAAAGGTTTTAGGGTTTGTATTATATATGGTTTTTCTATAGGATCGATATAGTTGACATAGATATATTGGAGGCTACAGTTAAATTCTTTGTCCACTTCCACTATATATGGTGATGATTCCAAATTTGTTGAGATTTACTATAATTGCATGTGGATTGGAGATTGATCAAACAATTCAGAGAATTATTTAATTAGTATTCATTTATTTACTATTTTAGAAATTGCAATATATTGATAATGCCATTAATGAATGTGTAATTAAAGACGTGTCACTTCGTATTTGTAATAAACGTTTGAAAGAAAAACCAACCTATAATGGGTGTTACTTTTTTTGGACTCTCAATAATTAATTAGTTTGACGAATGGCTAACTACATATAGCTTGATTATTGTACCAAATTATTGGTTTATTCAAGGCCACAAGGACCAAAAACAACTAGTAATTATGTAGTAATTCATACAGCATTTTTAGTACTACTTTGGTAAAAATAATAAAAAAATTAATAAGATTATTATAATCTAATTATGCAGAAGCCAATATTTAGTTTCTACATATTTCGATTGATGATAAAAGTGACCGTACCAACCAAAATTGGCCACCCATTAAATCATATGTACCTTTACAAATTATGCACTTCTTTAAAGACATTGAAAGATCAATTTCATAGACTTGTAATGTATTATCGCCACACAACAAATATATCAGGTCAAAAACATTGATTGCATGTGAGACCCAAAAAAGTAAATCAATACATACATTACATATATGTGTGTGGTGGGAGAGAGAGAGAGAGAGAGAGAGAGAGAGAGAGAGAGAGAGAGATCTACTTATAATTGTTCTTGTACAGTCATAGCTTTCATGATTTTCATTTCAGACAAGATAGTCAAGTGGATCTTCAACCTATTTATTCCCAAAAAAAAAAAAAATCATAAAATGTCTCAAATATTACAATGGGGTCCTTCTATACTACATTGGTGTATATATCAACTTGCTTTCATTAGATGATCTCTTTCACAGATTCTAGCAATTATTCAACGAGAAAACTAATTATTTCATGGTCAAGGCAATAGCTATAGTGACTAATTATATGAAGAAAAAAAAAAGTGATTTAAAAGTGCCCAAAACAACTGTGGATACATGATTGTTGCAGGTCATCTAAACTCGAAAGCATTTTTTCTACATCGATCGTTCCTTCATGAACATTAACATGAAAATGATGCCAGATATTTTTGAGCTATAAGAGAATCTGAAAGCATATCAAGCTCGATAATGGACGAAATTTTGAACCTCTTTCCTTTGCCTATAGACATACCTCAATAGAAGCGTTTCTTGTCCGTGGTTTACTCATCTTCGTATTTGTGGCCTCCATGCTAACTCCATCTTCCGTATAGTTTACAAAACTCAAGGATGTTAAAGTTGAGCTGATGATGATAAACGAGGCTTTCCCTTGCTCGAGTTTAAGTATTGGGAGACAAATAGTACTCCCATCACTACAATAAGGCATCCCACGAGTGTGCTGAAGAACAGGGCACCTGGTTGCCTCGTTTGAACAAAACCGTACACCCCATTAGAAGTCACGAGAATCAGATCTGTCAACCCGTCATTTGAGAAATCATCGCAAATCAAAGCATGTGTAGGAGGTGCAGGAAGTTCCACTGAAGTTAATATACTTCCCCCAGGAGATAACACTATGGCTTCTTGATCTCCTGCTGCGAGAATCAGTTCTTGGCTATCGTGTTGGCGTAATGGGAATGGCTTCAATGTAGGGACCACTGTAGATTCGGTCATTCCAGTTGGAGATGGAAGATTGGACCATGTAGCCCCTGTTAAGAGCTGCCAATTCCAGATGGCATCATGTCCATGCAAGCCTGGAGAGTATGATGTTACCTGAAATAATCACATTATCAGTTTTTTTTTTTTCTGGTAAATATCTTTGCATATGAGAGAGAGAGAGAGAGTAGTGCAAGACAACATGCCTCGCCTCGATTTGTAAGGAAGACAACATCACCATGGCTTCCCTTACGATGCTTATGACCATCATTCCTGGGAATCAGAATGGGTGTTGCAACCTCCAAAGAGCTTACGTCTGCATGTCGACCAAAGCTTCTGGAGAACTCTCCATGTTGGAATAAATTAAAAGGAGTGTGATGACATATAGAAGCATTAAAAAGCTGTTCTCGAACCGGAACGCCTGATGTTGCAACAGCCCAACAAGGGCGAAGCACTTCCATAGATCCACTAACAACGGTCTGTTCAGCACCATTTGCTCCAACAACCTTCAGAAGAAGATGAAGCATGTAAGTCTTGTCAGTAACAGAGAAAAATAAATAGCCAGCTTGGATCAGAACAAATTAATATTCCAACGCATTAAAATTTTTAGATTCCTTTTGGTATCATTAGAAATGGCTAGATGCCCAGCCCCAAGTAGAGTTCTAACTCAAAAGCTTATAGCTAGGACAAATTATAACCAATGCAGCTCAAATACCAATATAAGAAAGCTGAACTTAGAGCTGTTCAAGTATTTAATGTAGGGTATTTGTATGATATATTTATGTTATTTTGCAGTCCTAACAGGTACCACTTACACCTACTAACACTAAAGGCCAATCACTTTGATATTTATGATAGTTCCCAAATTTTGATCCTATATCCGACAGAGAGAAAATTGGTATGGAAGAAGGCAAAACTTTGATTTAAATACTCTCTTTTTTCTAGCAAAAGTCAAAAACCAAAGATTTTCTGCTGTCATGTATAACCAAAAGAAAGTTGATTTCTTCATGCCAAATTTCATTATTCTACTTCAAGTTACATCTTACAGAGAAAGCATAAAATGCCACCAAGTGATTGAATAAAATCCACTGTGAGAGAAAGAAAGAGATGTTATTAACATAGAAATTGGGTAAAAAGATCACCTGGACATGATCAAGGACGCCATCTCCGTTAATATCAGCATGAAGTCCACCTTCTTGAAGATGTAGCTGGATGATAAAGTGCATGATATTAACAGTCATATAGGTTTTCAGAATATGGAAAATACTAGTCATAAGGTACATGAATTGACAAACGCAAAAGAAAACACATTTGAGCTAAGTTATTCATCTTCAGGAATCAATAAAAATATAGTTGTGATACTGCAATCGCATAGTGGGTATTAAGTTTGATGATGATACTACAATCCACAGTGCAATCACCCCACATGGAATCCATAATTTCACATAGTTTACAACTTGATAGTGAGAATGAAGTCCTCCTGACAGCAGCCTCAATACTTATAGCCAATGGTTTTGGTATCTTTTATAGACCTTCAAGAAGGTTAATTGAGCTTCACAGTATGACAACAAATGGTGCTATACTGTTTCACTCAACTTCATATAAAAAAGGCATGGAAAGCATAGAGTGCACAAAAACTGTTGTTTTTGTAGTTTCTGTTAGATATAATCAACTTAAAGAATCAAGTTTCGATAGATTTTCACCTTACATAGTGTGCGTCCAGATGCTAAATGAAGAGCTTCAATCCCTTCCTTTTCATGAGCAACAACAACATTAGGTACCCACCAGAGCTGGGTGTAATTTGTTATGGTAGGTATATAAGGCAACGGCTGCAAAAAGAAGTAAATGAAGTCATTGGTAAAGGTTATGACAAGGTATTGGCCAAAAGCCAAAATGATAATATATACACGATTAACAGCATGCAGAAGTGTTGAAAACTATTGGATAAATGAGATTTAAAAATAAACTAACTAGTAAGGGAAACTATGAAATCTCACTTTTTTTGTTTTGGCTGATTTAGCAATATTAACTGCCTTCTCAATTACATTGGAAACTTTCTTAGTCACATCCTTCCCAGGAGAATGTTTTTCTTCAGGCTTGTGAAAAGGGTAGCTGGTGGTCTTGCCAGGTAATTTCTTCAGTGTTTTCCTCTTGTGACGCTTGAAATGTGCCAGCTTCAACAAAGTGTCTTCGCGGCGATCCTGATAAGATACAATTCAGCAGACATCAGTATCACAACTGAGCTTTACATCAACTATTGGATTCTGCACCAGGGAAAAGAGAGAATTACAAAACCGTACTTACCCAATGGTGCGGCATAACTCCAAGAACGGATTCTCTGAACTCCCTGCACTCAAACTAAAGAAGAGAACAATCAAATGAAGTTATCCATATATTACATTAACAAAACTAAAAGAACATCTGAACATCCATACATCTATACACACTAATAATTACAAAATGTCACAGCCCAACATATAGAATGTGAAGAAAGAAATGCTCAAAGAAACGCACAAAATAACAGAACACTTAAAATAACAAAATGACATTATTTTCTCCAGTCCAACAAACAAAATAAATATCAAGAATCACCTTAACTAAAATAAAATAAATGAATGTGTGATAGGGCCTGTCTCCGAGTTATTTATTCTATTAGAATACCTAACTTTTCTACAGATGAATGAACAGTACAAGAATAACAACTCTTATGAATTTCTTTCCTATCCCATCTTTCTCGGAATCTCTTACAGTTGAAGAAAATCCTAATCTGCCTTTATATTGCCACATATCAAAATAAGTGAAAAGATGATGCCCTAAAAAGCAATTTAGTCAAGTCTTCAGCTATTTCATGCTGCATACCTCTCCTGGATGACGAGTGTTCAAGGCATGAACGTCAAGCTTGTAATTGTGTTGTGGAATCAACTGTGATGCTTCGGATGTTTGAGCATCTATGTTCTGCAAGATCAGAAAGTTAAATCAGATTGAGAAAACACCTGAAGAATAAAAGGCTGAAGGACGATACAGAAGCTCATTTTACAAAGGTTGATATTCTTATCTGCATAAAGTCAGAAAATTAATAGAAGCAATGTATACAAAAGTCGATAGACTACACTGAAGCTTAAGGAACAAAATACACTTGAAACAATATCTAAATGAATCTCATCGGTACTTTATTTTGGATTCTACCTCTTTTTTTCTGGTCCACCGCAGTTCACCACTTCGACCAGCAAATGCATAAAAAGCAAAATGTCGTAAATCAACTGTTCCTGCAGTTTCAGACTCCTGAAGAAAGAGACACAACAGTTACGCATAGTACATGGAATGTGATAGACATGATTAGCAATAGGATAAGCGTATTAAGACCTTGACAGTACTATTAATTTGCGACATAAGGAAATATACAAATAAATAATATCCTATTAGTGGATAAAGTCTTACTTTCCATTCAACTAGATAAAACAACCAACCTATCTTCAGGATCAACATCAAAAATATAAACCAGAGTAATTTCAATCTATATAAAGTTAGAACTTCAACCATAAAAGTATATTAACAAGTGGTTATGCTTGTTTGCCTTCCATAACCATACATCAATAGACTTTATTCTAAATTCAGTGCTATAAGGCTGCCACTGAACAAAGTGAAACCATAATAAAGAGTTACACTTAGTTGTCTACAAGGTATTACACAATATAATACATTGTGTTCATTTATTACTTTATTAGAACATTTTTTTCTAGAAAACTCTCAAGATTGAGAATTGTCTGTAACCAGTTCTAGAGCAACACCAAAAGATTAGCACATAAAAGAAAAAAGGCGACAAAGACCAGGAACAGCTCTCCAAAGATCAGTTGAAGCCTTTGTGAATAGCAGCAAGAATCCTTGAATGAGTGGAGTAGCATAAGAACTAAGCATCAATAAATCTATAATGCAGCCTGTAATCTACAGATATTTATCAAAGATTGTAATTACAAAACATTGCCCTTATTAAGAATTTAATTTAATTCTAATCAGAACGCATTATATTTTCCTCTTGTTTCTATTGGATATTTTGGGTGAAAAGATATGATGGTAGGAGAAAAATGAGCCAAAATGTGTATTAATTCCGAAACATTTTGAACTAGATAGTATAAGGAGAAATGTGGAAGACTCAGAAAACAAGGAATATTGTAAAATTATCACAGCTGAAGGTCTGTCTCTGGAAATAGCAACAAAATGGAGTGCTCTTCAACAGCTCCTGAGTTTATTTTGTGACTTCTGGCCCAGCCTAGTTCTAGATGAACACAATAGTGGAACAAACGAAACACTTAGGGGAAATATAGGAAGAGGATTGGAGAACAACTCAATCATAAACTAAATTGCAGTATGGTCTCAGATAATTACACCCTCAACATATACCAGGTTGAGTTGACTAATTAAACACTGATGATAAGAAAGAAAGATTAAAAGCATAAAAACTAGGCCTCTGAGAGATGTCGATTGTTCTTACATCCTTTTCGGTGGCACTTCTTCTATGCTCCTCAGCATTCTTCTCAGCCATCTCAATCTCCTCAAAAGGATCAACATGCAACTGGTAAAAGCAAAACGTAAAATGTACATAAGGCATCCAACAGAGTAACAGCTCCAGCATGAAACAAGATATTTATTGTGAAAAAACATCTTAAACGGAGACATACAAATGTATGAAACATCAAGAAGCTAATGCAAATGGAACTGGAGTGAATATAAAATGCCACAACAAACAAAAGAAATGGTAGGATGAACATTCCAAACCTCAAGACTCTTAAACAAAACAACTAAGTCGTGAAGATCATTTCAATAACTTACAAAGGATGATAATAGTCAAATACCACTCCATCTTTCAGTAAATCATCGCTATTCCAAAATCAATGAGAGAAGAAAAGGCAAGTGTGTAGGTACAGACTGCATATCCTCATATGTAAATTCAGAATTAAACAGCTCTATATGTATAATTAAGTTTTCCACACACAATTAGGAAATTAGTATAATTTCATATTCTGATGGCATTAAAAAGGAAAGCCTCCTGAATTCTGGTAGAGCCAAAACTATCTGAACTAGAACTCCATAACTCAAAGATATATCTGCTTTTTGATTAAGTACACTGGGTAAAGATAAGCAACATACATGAGGTTGCATCTCCATTCTTCCCCCAACAATTACCAAGCCTGAATCCCCATGCCTCAACGTATAATTACTAATTGAGATGGAAATCTCCCTGTGATGAGCATAGTGAGGAAAATCCTTCTGTCAAACGTCAAAATGAGTTAATGGATGGAAGAACGCAGACGCTGGCTTAATAGAAAAAGTATCCAACAAAATAATTATCTAGTGTAACTATCTAGAGTAGGCCTTCTTATGCACCTGCAGATTTACTTCCCAAAGCTTCTTGAGGTTGTGATCAAAGCACATCACAGACCAGCCTGATGTGACAACAACCAACACCTGCTTCCGTGCTTCACTTTTAGAATAGCTCTTTTCAATAACTCCAGTAGCCATTGCCACAGCACGCCTCCCTGTGGCAATGCGGTGTTTGTCAGGCAAAAGAGAGACCTCTACCAGCAACCGCGCTTCAGTAAAGCCTTCATCCACACGCCTTGCATGAGGTTCTAAAACCTAATAGCAGAATCAACACATAGTCAATTTTGGAAAAGGACATCGATTAACTTTCGATGCGAAAAAAAAATAATATTAAGAAGTTGAAGGCATATGTGATGCCTTTTATTTATTTTCTGGGCATTAACTTAAAACATTACTTCTGAAAAAAATATATATATATCCAGGCATTGAATCAGGATGAATATTAGTTCTTTGCAAGTTCTACCTAAATTGCATTTAAAACCTAGCAGCTGGCAGTTTCTGATGATTAGAAAGGCCTGGAAAAGATATGTCATGCCCACAGAAACTAAAATAGGGTTCGATGATTAGCCATCATTCTGGATTCGTTCACGCCTATAACAGCATGCCTAATGTACACCATAATTCAGTCACCATGACAGGACTCATTTGAGCTAAAAAGATTGATATTTTACAATGAAATCTTCAAAAAATTGAAAACCAACAGAGAGGCAGCACTGTTCGAGATATGTTAAGTAAAATTTAATAGCCATTAACCCATTACACTACACTCCCAAGATTTCGAGGGTCAAACAGAATTGCAGAAACTTCCCTCATCGATTAACAACAACCCAAAATTAACTTCAATTAATACGATTGACATAAGCACGACACACTTTAGAATAACAGAATTGAAAAACATTTCTCAAGGTTACCTGGATTTTTGCGTCGTGCGTAGCCACGAGAATCTCCTTTTTCCCATCGCCGTTCAGATCGGCAACAATGGGCAGCGGGAGACGATCAGCCTCGTACTTAATTGGATACTCATCGGCCAGATGGAACCACGCCTCCTTGAACGAAAAATCGCCCTCGTGCTACATTTGTTAACCAACAAAGTATTACTCCCCATAATACACGAAACGAAAATGCATTAAATCAACCAACTTCATGACAATTAACTGAAAAAATATTAAGCTAGGGTTTAAGCTGGGTTTTGCACATTTGCAGCGATACCTGTAGAGAGAAGAAAATTGCGAACGCCGAGAGCATCAGAATTGCTAAATCTCGCTTCCTCATCTTCACTTCCTCTGGTTTTCAGAATTTTCCCGCTATTCACTGATACTAATCAGGAAATATTCAGTAAAAAACCAAAAATTGATGGATCAATTGCAAAGCAGGAAGCTTTCCATAGTCCTCTTTTCCTCAGCCTGTCTTCTGCTTCAGTCTAGACTCGAGAGAGAGACGACGACGCTTTATACAGTCAACTTGTCGGAGTCAATATCTACCCGGTTTAAACCGACCCGACATTTTACAGTTCGGACATGTTCTCATTTTTGCTGGCAGCACCTTCAACTATTCATAAATTACTAGGTGACCACGGAAAATTGAATTAATGGTTAATTATGCTATCTTATTCAAATTATACGCCTTTTTGCATATTATTTCCCTAACTTTTTCTAGTTATATTTGATTTATTTCTAGTTTTATTTGTAGAAATTACAAAAGTTTTGCAGTGATTACCAATCATAATATTCAATCCGAGATGATATAATGTAGAGTAAGTAAATATATTAATACATAAATATATACACACAATTAATTGTTACACTCCAGATTCATAATAATTTTATGTTCTCTTAAACACGAAAACATACATCTCAATGTTAGTTGTCCGAATTAGTTTGAGTTTGTTATTAAATGTAATTTTCAACTGGAAATTACGACTTAAAATTCCAGATATTTGACCTGTGGTATTAAATGAGGTAAAATAATATAACTATCCATTTTGTAAATAACTATTATTTGATGAGACACTCTCTTAAACCTCATGAGAACATCTCCTGAATTCCAATTCTACGAATCTTATTTAGAAAATTCAGATGTAGATATCTTAATTTAGCTTAAATATAAAATAAAATAAATTGGATGAAAGTCTGTCACACATAATGTGACCCGTGAGACAGGTCTCATCCAAGCATATTCATCTCTAACTGTTATGTAAACTTTACATTTTCATTCGTTCTAGAAAATGGACGCTCTCTCAATCCCTCTTTCTAGCTGAGAGAGAGAGAAAGAGAGAAATTGTCTCCGGTGTTGAGGTGCACCAGAACCATCTAAGCGACGACTATCTTCGTATTAACAATGCTTCCTTCCTCTGAATTTCCAAGTGAGAAGAAAGTCTAGCAGACTTCTGTCTTGTTTGCTCCAACTCCTTCTCCAGTTTCTCTATCTATTTCATTTGAAAATCGAGAAATGATTATCATTTTCTGTCACAAATAATGTCTGCTGGAACTACTTGTAACATGATAAGATAATTGGTTATGTACCGTTTGTGTCATTTCATCGTGCTTCTTCTTGTACTCCTTGCATCTGTATAGAATCTTCAAATACATATTAGGAAGCCATGAAAGAGTGATACACGAAATTATTCAGATGGTCCAACAATATGGTGATGAAGCGAATATGGTAAAATATAGCGACGTGTGCACCCTAGAAACTACGAGAGTTTCGGGATGTAAAGCTATTTTCTAGTTTTTCTAACCATCCCCTATACGGTAGCATGAACGTACCTAAAATCCAGACAAGCCTTAAATCTTTGTTCAGGGAGGTAGCATGGGAATAATTTTATAACTAACATGTAAAATATCTAGTTGAGCAATCCTTATGTTACCTCGTGAGCAGCTGGATGTTCTCATTACATATCTGATCGAGTGTAGCATCGAGAGGTGCTTCTGGATGAGAATCCTGCGACAGTTCTCAATAAACAACAGAATAATCTTCTTTATTGTAAACTAAATTTAAGCACAGAAAGTGTATAAAGGAAGAATGGTTCAAATTTAAGGAAGGAAAAATCGCAAGACTAACAGCTTCAGGCCCCAAGATCATCCGAACAGTTGTTGATCTGAGATTGGTGCTAGTTATGCAGGTGTTTCCTGTAACTGCATAAGTCAACAGAAGCTCTCGTTTAGCAGGAAAACCAGTTTAGGTATTATATAGGATTGCTGAGTTATTTGTAACATTACCATCTTCAACTTGAGGTTGTCTAGCCAATTTATTTTGCATGGAGTTCTTCATCATGCCATCAGGTTGGAGTCCTAACAAGTTGGAGTGACATTTCCTGGGCAATCACAAAAATTGAATTCGTATAAGTAGCTCAAAAATCTATCATCAAGAAACGAAATGACAACCACAAGGGATGATAGAAAAAACTAACACCACTTCAACACCAAAAACACAAAACAGATAGTTTCAAACATATTTATTCATGAAATTTCAAACAGCTGCAATACATTTAAGAGTCCGTCGATGGAATATTGTGGTTTATATGTTAGCTGATGGACGAAATGTTTTTATATTTTAGAACAGAACGTGCTGGCAAGTCAGGAATTAATCAATTATTTCAAAGCACATGCAACTGAATCTCGCTTTTTTTTTTTTTTTTTGTTGCAACACATTTTAAGAGTGCGCCGACTAAATCTATCTTTGCCAGTCTACAAAAGGAAGAAACTAAAAAGAAAATCTACCTCAAAACATAACAAAACTCTGAGTTTCAGGTGAAACAGACATTAGACAATAAACAACCACAGATTAAACGAAAAAAGAAGAATAAATATGGGAAGGATACCAGTAGTCTACAGCCATTTGTTTCAACCTTGACTCCAGTTTGAGAAACATAGTTGACCTCTCAAAATCCTGTTTATCGTGTGCTGGTTCTATGAAGTTTGCCTCAAGAACACCTGAACACGAGAAGTTAGTAGCACAGGAAGAAGAAAAAGAAGTAGGACTAAATAAACTTTGGATCAGTAAGCATACCAACAACACCATCTCCTCTAGAAGTGCCATCCCCAATGACTTTCCAGTACGGCTGTTATGATGTTGAAAATCTGATCAACAATTTGAGAAGCATTCATGCACATAGATGTTTTGTGTTGGAAAATTTTACTACTTTATTTTTATTATGTTTTGCTACTGAAGATCTCTTCAAGAGAAACTCAGAATTTGAAGGATATAATTTTTACCACTTACTTAAGCTATGACTATATATCAAATCAAATTACATAATTATTTGAATGCTGAACTAAAAGGATTTGATATTACATCTGAATAACAATGCCTACCCTGATGAGACGATTTTTATGGTAAACATTGAATCCACAAATGCTAAGTGCAGGAGCTTCTTTGTTGAAGCCAATGATGGTATCCACAGTCACCTACACCATGATAGCCATCCATGAAATAATTAACGTTTTGAAGTTTCCAATCCTTAATCAGAAAACAAACTAATGAATACTTAAAAAATTTCAATAATCAACCCCCACTGACAAGAATATGACTTGTAATTGGACAATCATTAATTCTCTTGCATACAGCGAAAACACTTTATTTTTCGACAGCTAACATCCAGTTGTATAGCACAACTTGGCATCATACCTACTCCACTGCAAAATAATGGCATCAATGACGTACCTCTTTAAATCCAACGCCAATGTGGGGGCTGTATGTGACTTTCTTCAAGTGTTTCAAGTCATCCACAATACTGAACTGCTCAACAGGCTTCCCTCTTAAAATTATTCTGAAGTTCATAAATTTTTTGAGATACAATATCGACGCATATGCCTGAAGAAAGACATTATAAAAACTTATATCAATAAGCAGATAAAATTGATTCAAATAAGTAGGAAACCATGATCTTTGCGCAGAACCATACAATGCACAACTCAGACACATCTGCAATGCCTTGGTTGTGTACACACATATAAAATTAATTTATAACAACCACTGGAACCTGTATACCACTTTTCCCACAGCTGCCGTACACTTCTCATGGTTGGATATTTAGAAGTGTAGATACAAACTTCTCGTATTGTGAAAAAAATCTTGATTTAAAAAATTATAATACTATTAGATAGGTAATAAATTCAACCAAAATATAGAGGTAAATGAAAAATATAGTTATGCCTCCTCCAATTGCAGCTAATGTTGCTTTTATGATATTAATATCTAACTTCTAAATCTTGCACAAAGAAAGATAGCATCCGTTTTCCTCTCTCTTCCATTTACATATATATACAAGACCTCACAATTCTAGGCATTAATTATGCATACACATTTGTCTAGAATCTATGTTGTGGCTAGTTCTGTGTTCTTATGAAAATAATTGTAAAATACCAACCCTCAATGAGAAGCGAATGCGGTAGGACAAGTGAGATTGCTGTTCAAGATCTCTCTTGGATGTTTTGGATGCACTTCCTTGATTAGCTTCATCTCTCAACCTTATATCCTGAATTAGAAGCAGCCAAAATTTATTGTAGAAAACTGTTAATGCTTCCATGATATTTTCAATAACTATGAATATAAGTGTCTTTTGCAACAATTCAACAAAGGCAATATGAGATAAATTTCTATTCAAATGAGGATTGAGAATATGAAAACAGGTTTCTCTTTTCTATAAATAGAGCATTGTGATCTTATTATGAACTAAATGAAGAAATGGAAAATATAACAAGTTTTTGTCCACTGAAGCAATACAGTTTGTATATAATGTAGACTTGCCTTATCATGATCTTTTACAAATTGAAAACTTTTAAATAGACAAAAAAAAAAAAAAATTCCAAGTCAAAGTCTTAGCTAGGTTGCATGAAGGATACAAAGAAGTAAAAAGGAGAAATTGTCTGGTATTACAACATCAAGTATAATAAAAGGATCTTATGCTTGTTCATCAGTAAACATAGGTCTGATACTTCAGACTCAGAGAACAACAAAATCAGGATACAAACTGCACATTTGCATAGTATACCTCGTCATCGTCATCAAAATTCAATTCATAAATGCCTTCATCGTTCATCCATAGGTTATATATTATAATATTCGTTCCATGTGATCCAATATTCTCGAACTGGAAAGAAGGACAGAGAGAAGGTTAAGAAAATGTTATTAACACAGCAGATACAGAAATATAGCTTAAGACTATATGGAGTAAAATTTAAGTTCAATTCAAAATCACAATTGGTGAGGAGAAAATTTTCACTGCAGAATCTAGTTGTCTCTTTAATGTTAAGATGAAAAATGGCAAGTTTGGACCAGAAACCATGACAATATACAAAAAATGGAACAACTATTTCATGAAAATTATAGTCATTATTCACAAGTTGGCAGTTACCATTGCAGAAATGACTAGCACTAGAAGGCAATTTATAATCCCCTATTCTATTTCTTAAAAAGGTCGCACTATAATAATCTAAATGGACTGGGTGGCAGAGAGAAGAACCGTACTGCTCTTCCACAAACAACCAGCTAAGATTTCAAAACATGAAGCCCTTTAGATTCTAATATTTCTCTCACAACCTGAACGGAACATGGAATGGCCAGTGTAGATGCCTCTGCAAATAAATTTTTAATTTTAATCCTCATAACTGTACAACAAGGACTATACCTGAAGATCTTTTTTTTTGTTTGTTTGTAATGTGTGTGTTCTCTTTAGGGATAAAGATCTCAGCAAAAAAATATGAAATGAACAAGGTTTTATGCAATTAGAAAATATATTGGCCATGGCAATGAGTAAGAAATCACTCCTTGTCATCGAATGTAGAAAAAGCTCTGAAGATTGATAGTAAAAATGATGCATACCATGTAGATAGAAACAGAGACACCAATTGTAATCTTTAGTAACATTATCTTAGGTTTCTGTAAGTATTCAATTTGTAACATGATCTGACCAAAGATTTAAAAAACAAGTGCATAAAGTAGAGAATAGAAATGCATCCTTCCATGTAACCTGTAGCATCAGGTCGTCCTTTGAAGCGAAGGGAGACCATTCAAGGATGGTTTTCAAGTTACTGGACCAATCATCCTTAGAACTATAGATTATAGGTTCCGCCCAGTTGTTTGAAATATCGAAGTCAATCTGTAATTTCATTCCAATGTGCACAAATGGTGAAAGTTATTTTGGGGAAATATGAAATAACAGTGTCCTGATGACAGGAAGTACATATGATAGTTTAAGAAAACTTCAGCATTAAGATCAAAAGTGTACCATTGGAACAATCACATCATCTTGTCTCGTTCTCCGCAAAAATGTGTAGGATAGAAGACCAACACTTTGGGTCGCTCGACTGAAGGATATAAATGTAAACTCAAGTCAACAAACAGATCAATTCTGAAGTTGAAAGATAGAATTTACAATGCCACAATGGGTTATAAATGTAGAAAAAAGAGTATTTAGCAGACAATTGTCAACCCTAATGAGAACACATGCAGACTATGCTGAGAGAAACATATCACTCCATACGGCATGAACTCTTATCATGATAATTTCTTTGCATACTTCAAACAACATTTCTCACACACGTACAAGTGTCGAATCCATCAAGCAAATTTCCTTATTTTAAAACTTAGAAAGGTCTTTTGCTGGTAGAGATATTAAAAAAATCTAAGAAATTCCAGAGTATGAGACGGGAGAACATATTGCATGAGCATGAGAAACTATCAGGTTTACCACATTTAGACATGTCAATGGCTAATGCCAACAATTCAAGTTAAACTAAGAGCAAATCAATACCCGGATCGATTTGAGCGACTAAAAACGATCACATCAGCTCCTAGTCGCATGGTACTTGTTTTGAATCCATTACCGTCTGGTACATAAGAATGCTTATGAGAAAAAACTAATTATTGTAAATAATCATCCAAAACACACAGCAAGCTTAGTAAGGCCTGATAGACTGTCGACCAAAGGTACAGCCAAAATGCAAATATTCAGTCCCTAACTGAGGTCAATGCAATCAAACCGAAACTTGTTAGGAAAAGCCTTGAACAGACCATTTGATCCTCATGGATGAATATAGAGGTATTATTGACATAAGTCAAATTTAGGGAGCACAATAATTGGTGGAAATGTGCAAGACAATTCTCAGACTAGAAGGTAGGCATTCCAAAATAATTTTTGCTCTTATTGAGTTCTTGGATGTAATGAATATGCTAGTCCACCAATACTCTATGTGCATGTGTGTCTGATTGGCAGCACCGGCGCCTGAAGCATAACAAATTTACAAATAAATCTCAAGGCCATGATGTTCTTTGAAGGGAGAAATTATGAAAATTTGAGAATTAGTATTAGCGTTTACTGAAGTTAAAAATAAAATCCAAAACAGCTAAAAACTCCAACATACGACTGACTCACAAAACCTCGGTAAATCTGGACTCAGGGTTTTTTTTATAGGGGTAGGGTAACTAGGGTTCAGAGCTGTCAATACCAATGCAAACTTTACTGAAACAAAGACATGGTGGGGCCAACACCAGTTCCAGCAAAACAGGAAGTATACCACAAGTGGAACCGTAAGACGTATACATCATAAACTATAAAAAATGGTACAGGCATGAGCACCAAGAAATACATGGCAAAGCCAGTAGTTGTTAGCACACATGAGGAGAAAAGGTTAGTTACATTGCCCAATAGTTGAGTTCGATGTCTTTGACGAGTATCCCAAGCTCATACATTTCCGCATGCCTTCTGGATCCATTCCACCCCCATCATCTGCATATAGATAGGTTTTCACCAAATATCTATAAACTAATTTGCATACACAATATCAAGGAATACATAACATAACGCTTTAGAGGAGGTAAAATTAGACACTAACTACACCTTCGAAAAGTAAGGCAGGAGAATTGTCCTTTGTGTTATAAATCCGGTCAACCTTCACGAAAGTTGCACCATTGCCTATCTGGTTGAAAGTTAAATAAAGATGATGGCAATGTCACAATATATGCAGTAAGGGACAATCTGGTTTCAGACAACTGCTATAAAGATGAACATATATATCCCAAGGTAACACCTCTGAAATTTTACTTATTTTTTAAATATTAGATACTAAACCATATTTGTCATAAACAACATCAATTTTGTAAACCATCTGTGACAGTTTACAAAATCAGAAATGAGTTCATGTTCTTTTCCATTTGACAAAGCTGCAGAAGCTCAAAGCAAGACCATGGTAGATTATTTTGATACTAAAATAAAAAAATAGAGCATACAACAAGGAACTATCATGGTAGAAGAGATAACGCTTGAAGAAACTTCACAAGCCCTTCAAATAAGCATTCACTTTCAAATGGTGCACTTCACCCTCTTAATTCGCAATCTAAACTCATCACAAAGTAAAAATTCATGAAGATATTCGAGTTTAACGTTAACAATGATTACCTCATCCACCGCATTATCCAATAGCTCAGCAATAGCTGCAACCGAATATGCACATCAGAAATTGCATCAAAAAACATGAACAGAATATGCATCTTTTTCTTCTTTTGTGTACATTTGCTTAAAAGAAATAAAAACAACAGCAGCAGCAGCAGCAGCAGCATTACAACTATTACCTCCGAATGCCCATTTATGAGAGGTGGCGTTGGAGTGCAGAAACTTGGGATGAACACGTGCATGCTCCAGACCATCTACAATTCACATTACAGAACGAACCCCACGAGTTTTCCATAATTAAAACTTCCACACAAAAAAACAATAATTTTGAAAAGAGTGCCAAATTTTAAAAATAAATTAAAAACCTTGAAATAGAGTAGGTCTAGCGGGGGCAATTTCATAAGCTCCAGCTTTCCAGAAACTTCGATTATCGAGTGGCTGATAAGACACCACCAACGCATCGCGGCTCTTAGCAGCGGAGGCAAGCTGAGCTGTATTTCCGGCAGGTGGCTTGTTCTGCAATTTCACTGCATATGAGGGTTTACTGTTATCAGTATTTTTGGCGCGAGAAAAACCTGGCGGCGGCGGCGGCCCTTCTTCGTCGCTGCTGTCGAGATCGACGACTTCAGCGGTGGCGGGGATTTGCTTCTCTTGCTTGAGTGGCATTCTTTCGACTACTACTATTGAGAGTGGAAATAGTAATTGCTGGAGTGGCTCGGTTTATTTACAATGATCCCCTAAATTGGGCTATATCTAGAACTATTATGAGACGGTATCGTAAATAGTTATCGTTACACATGTTCTCATTATTTATGTATAAAACTCAATTTCATATATATATATATATATATATATATATATATATATATATTAATTCTAAAATATGAGCTGTGGATTTATATATTTTTAAATTAAAAAATATATTAACATTAAGTTATTTTTATCCCCAATATTGATAATAAAATTTCCTAATAAATCGACAGTCTATTATTCATATCCAAAACTCATTTTTCTAAATATATATGTGGATTGTAAAATATGAGGGGTGGGTTTATATATATTTTTTAGATTATTTTTAAATTGAAAAATATAATAACATTAAGCTATTTTTATCCTCAATATTGATAATAAAATTTCCTAATAAATCGACAGTTGTTTAGTTAAAATATTTTTAATTAACATGTTTGATAGAAACTACTGTTTGTTTAAAAATTTAATCATTGAGGATTTAGTTAATATGTTAGTAAGGAAATATCTTCCACGCTTATTATCTTAGACGTATCAGATTACATTATTTGTTAACATTTATTATGGTAGTGATGCATTTTTTAACTATGTTCTTTTAATTTTATTCACTCTCAAATTACGCTATTTGTTAACATTTATTATCGTAGTCATGCACTTCTAAAAAAAGAAGTAATGTATCTTTATTCAGGGATTGCATAATTAATTTTTCAAATTGATACCCGTTTGACATTGAAATTTTGAATTTTGATGTGTTCGATTATAGTTTGATATAATGTAATCAACATTTCTAAATGAGAAAATGTCAATTCTAAATATTCATAAGATAAATTGATTTGGTTTCTTTCAGTAATAAAATTCAATGTTTTAAAATTTAGATTACGAATGATAATAGAAATGATTTATAATAATGAGTTAGCATCGAATTCTTATTGCATATAAATTAAATGGTATTGAGGATTAATTGTAAACTTATCGTTGTTTAGTATTATATGAATGATGATATTGAAGAGAGTAGGTCTTCTGTGCCCCAGCTCACCCTGTGGGCCCCACATTAATTTTTAGAAAAAATTCGCTCAGGTTTTTTTATTTATTTTCATGTATAGGTATCACATGTATACCTTCAAGGTATTCATGGAATGTCTTGAAGGTATCACATGTATACATTGAAGGTGCGCGGGGGTGTGGGTGCGCGGTTTGTGAGGTGCGCTCGGCGTGGTGGGGGTATACATGGGATACATGTGCGCAGGCGGCGTGGGCACATGGTTTGTCAGTTGCGCGCGGGGCGTGGGTGCATGAGCGCATGGGCGTTAATGAGGTTTTACAGGTTTGTCTTATAGGTATTACAAACATGAACTAAAAATATCTGATACATGAAGAGTATATGTGAGATACATTTAGAGCAAATATGAAATACCTATCAGATGCGCGCACATGGGCGCGGGCGGGGTTGGGTGTAATATATTACATGAGTGTAATGATAATGAGATAGTGACAATTATGAATTGTTATTGCATAAAACTTGAATTAATTGAAGATTTATTAAATCAATTCAATTTTGTTTAGTATTATATGTGTGTAGGATTTTGATTAATGAAAATCACTATTCAATTTGTCGATTGAGTATTAATTGAATCAACCAATTTTATTGAAGATTTATTGAATCAGCATATTTTTTAGTCCGTTTTATTACCCAATTCATTTTTTTTTTAATTTTTAACAAATGACTTTATGAAATTTTGCATTTTCTGTAGTTAAGATTATTGAGAATTTATATGGGTGGTGTTAAAAAGTATAGATATTTATTTCAAAGATGAATCCACACCCCATAAATACTAAATATATGATATCCTAAAAAAATATGTTTTATATATTTAAAAAAATAATGGAGTATGTTTAGTAAATTATGGTGTGAATGTATATACATGATAATTGATTTTTTTAAGGGAAATGATAATTGATTTGAATATATATATATTGATGGAAATTTTAATATACATTTAAGAATAAGTTTTTTGGGAGACCGGTCTCACAGAATTTTAACCCAATTTTAATGCATTGTGAGTGTGAGACCGTCCCACATGAATTTTTGTGTATATTTAATATTTGATATATTTAATTAATTGTTGATGACATTGGTGTGAGAACTTTTTCTACTTGCAAAGGAAAAAAATAGCTGAGAGAAAAATCTATCTAAACAAAAATAGGTGAGAGAAAATCTTTCACCATTCTTCTTCTCCAACGACCCCTGATCTCCGAGTTTCAGCTGGTCTAACGTCATTCTCGCTGCGGCGTCGTTTCTCTCTCTAAGGTAGCATTTTCCTCCAATTTCCAGATCAGTATCTTCAATTTATAATTTCTCGATCAAAATTAGGGTTTGAATTGACTTCTGCAATTGTTTGTTTTAGCTCAATAATCAATGCATTGATTTGGTAGTATGCGTTTGACAATCCGGTTTCCTTTTCTGTTTATTTACCAAATCGATACCTAAAGCATTTCCTGGTTAACATCAAATTGCGGTTGTAATATTCATAAATGTTTTGGAGGGCGTTTAATGGTTTTGGGGATTCTGAGAATTTATCAGCGTTTCCTCATTATAGGCAATGGGATCAAATGAAGAACATAGTTTAATGATCGAAAAAGATGATACTGAATCAAGGCAAATCGATCCAACAAGAAGCCGATTTCCATACTGCATTGTGTGGACGCCCCTTCCTGTGCTTTCATGGTTTTTCCCCTGTATTGGCCACATTGGGATTGGCAGGGAGGATGGAGTCATCTTGGATTTTGCTGGGCCGAACTTTGTTTGCGTTGATAGCTTCGCGTTTGGTGCTCCAACCCGATACATGCAACTAAGCAAGGAGCAGGTGATGTTGATTGTTCTTGATCCTGGTTATGGATTTTGTTACCTGGTTAAGCATCATTTTTGCATAAGGGGATTTGTCCAATTTTCTTGATTTGTTGAGGCTTTTTAGCTTGTTTACGAATTTGATATCTTCATTAGAATAGCTTGTTGGATATTGATGCAATGTGTTATGAATTATGATGTTTACTTAGTGCTGCACTTTTCTTGTTTCTGCACACGATCCTGAAGGCGAAAAACCACTTAATGCATTTATGGCTTTGATAACTTAATGTTCAATCATATAGCTTATTGATGCAATGTGCTATGATATTTTTTCTTATTTATGCTATTTGAATGATATGCTGCATTTTCTCGATTTCTGCATATGAACGCGAAAACAACAATTTAATGCGCTTATAACTTTGACAACTTATGCTAAGCAAAATGGCTTGTTATTGATAATTTATGCAATGTGGTGTGAGTTTTGCTCATTTATGTGGTCAAAACTTATATCCTGCAGTGTTGCACTTTTCTCGACCCCCTTGTACACGACCCTGAAGAAGAAACACAGAGCGAAGATAGAAGAGAAATTGTGACCTGGGATGATGCATTACGGAAAAGCACACAGGAGTACCAACACCAGGCCTACCACATCTTGACTTGCAACTGCCATTCGTTTGTTGCCAACTGCTTGAACAGATTGAAATATCAAGCTGGCGATTGGAATGTGGTAAACTTGGCCATTCTCATTTTCGTCAAGGGACAGTTTGTTAGTAGACTAGCTATTCTGCAAACCTATTTACCGTTCGTTTTTGTATTACTTCTTGGGATTGCCATTGGAGGAGAGACCTTCCTCACTTATTTGGCAATCTTCATTCTTGTTCTTGTAGGGTGGTTTCTTATTGGTACTTATTGGTTTAAAAAGTTGATCTACGTGTAATCTTAGTTCGATTTGCTTCATCGCTGGTGTGTATCTGTTCACTATATGATGAAATGTTTGAGGTATAACTAGACATTGTAAATTACTTGAGAAGTATGTAAGTCTATTATTTTTGTAGTTTAAGATTGAATTGCCTAATGGGGCAACTTATTCATGTATATTTGCACATGGTTCTCTTTTGTCAAGCTGGAAATTTGCAATCCTAATCCCTTGTTATATTGTTATTTCATTTGGTATTTCATCACTTGTTAATTAAATTTACGTTTTGGATTGGATTTAAAGGATATGTTGGATAGATTTGAAATCTATTACTCACTTCTGAGTGATTGAAATGAACAATCTATCACGGATCTAAAGATGCATTTTGTCCAACTAAACATGTCGTTGTGTAATTAACACACCTATGAAAATATGTAATAATGAAAACATTTTGAAACTTAATAGTACTATTTTAATCACCAATTCAAAAATAATGAATTCAGGGATGATCAACAGTGCTTATAGAGTCATGAGATCATTTTGAAACTAAATATCAGTTTAATTCTAAATTTGAAATTACATTTCAACAAGGATAGGACTATTGACACCCCCATTGACCTAATGTAAATTTACTCGAATATCCTTTTATAACAATCACAGCCTCCCTCCGGTATTCTTCAAATGTGATGAATTTCAAAATCATTTTAAATTTGTTTAAGGGTATAATGGGTAATCTGGGGGTGTATTAACTATTAAGTGAAAAATGGGATTATTTTTATTTTATTTTTCTAAAGGGATGTATTCATCGTGAAAGAGGGGTGTTAAAAGAGCGCGCTTTTCCTCATCAACAAATTTGCCCTAAAATTATTCCCAATTCATTCTCCTATACTGCAATGGCAGTTTCTGAAGTGGAACAATCAATAATCACAAAGGGACGATACAAATATGTGCATAATCCGAAGATTGGACCACCTGAAGCCATCGATGTTTACAGTATCTTCATCAGAAGAAGGGGCGGAGGTGCTCTCTTGCTCTGCACATATGCTCTTCTTTTCGTCTTCATATGCATTCCGATTCTCCTATTATTGCAGGTATGTTTTCATATTTACTTGGCAATTTACAGATAAAAGTATGTAATTCCCTATCAGCTTTGTTTGATTTTCGATTGCTTTCAACAAATGCGAAGTTATGTGAATGGTTGTCATAGTTGATACGCTTAACTGAAATGCAGAGCCGTGAAAATTAGAGAAATTGAATTGTTCTTTGGTTTCTCTTGATCTGCTGGAAGTTTGGTGTGTCGATACATGCTTTGCCTTGGTAGTGTAGTTTCATAGTCAATGATGCAGCTATCTTGTCTATAAATTTAATATTTTCTGTAAATTATATAGGATGCGACGAGTGTTTTCCGCCTGTTGATGCTGGACCAGCCAGTTGCTATCCTTTATTGGAGTTTTGCATTAGCTGGTTTTCTTGCAAGGAAACTACTGATAAATCAAGTTGAGAAAGGTGAGGAGCTGGAAATATGGAACTTTTGTGCACCAAAACTATGTGAATCATTAATCTGGAATGTCAGTGCTATTATGTGAAACGCGGTTGTTGACATTGTTTTTTATTTTTTATTTACTTAATTGATTAAATGGCAACTTCAGGGTTATTTCTATTAGTTTGCTTTTCAGATCTCTGCACCAGCGTTAATGGTGGTTCACTTTTGTTGTCTCATCATTTGTGGCTTTTAAATATTTGAAACTTAACTGAGCTAGTTGTGCTTGTGAGACTGTGTTGAGAGAACTTGCTCTTGTGTGTATGACTGTTCTCATTTTATGCAGGATTGCAATCCTGTGTCTGAATTGAATGACATTATGATGTTTTCAATGTGTAAAAAATTTGAGCGTGAACTATCTGATCAGCTTGTCCTGTAATGTGGTATATAAAAAGTGTTCATGGGGAAAGATTGAAAAATAATAATAGTTGCTTGTGGGGAATACATCATAACTCATTATTCCCACTTATATTTCATCTGTCTGTATGTAACAGAGTCTGTTCTCATCTTCCCAGCTTTTGGGGTTCAGCTTGAGACTGTTTACAGAAGGTATTACTTTAATTAATGTTTATCCCCAACCCCCCCCCCCCCCCCAATATAATAAATTAAAATATTGATACGGCCCCCCAATTATAAAGAGACAATGTCTGTAACCATAAACTCAACTAATCATTATAGTGCCTTCTTGGGCATCTAATAAAATTAAATTTTGAAACAATATGTAGAAATTTAGCATGGCCACTGTGCTTGCATGGCACACTAATCAATAAATGGCCTAATCTTTTTATGCTGAACATATGCACTTAAATAACCAGGCACAATTCTTCTTTTCTGTATGCTTCTGGCTATTTGATTTGTACAAATCAGTGGGAGAACAGAACACCAGTTTATCCCAATTGGCAAGATCTTGAAACCTGTCCTGAATGAATGTGTGACTCCAGTTACCTGCTACTGGAGTCTGTCTCTGATTCTACGTGGTGAGGAAGAACTTCTGCTAGTGTTCAAGGTAAAGAGTCTTCCACTTCTTTAACTGTTTGGAGTAAATTTTCAACAGTTTCTATGGCCTTAGAATAAACAAAAGTTTGTAGCAGAGTCTGATTGTTCTTGATAATCATTGTATTTGCAGAATTAAGAAGTCCTTTTCCCACTTTTATCTCTCTAGTGTAGTGCTTTTGCTTTTAACCTTATAACTTTACGTCGGTTCATTTCGATTTCCAGGGATTATATCCTCCTGTCACAATGTTAGTTCCCATTTGGAAGGCTCTGTGTGCTGTCATTGACGATAAAGAATGCACTGAAATGCATCCGGATTGTGACACTAGATGATACATTCTGAAATAGAATAATTCTGGCCTCAAGGTAGTTTGCACCTTGACTGCTCGTTCCTTATCTATTTCCCGGAGGAAGCATAATCTCACTAAGAAGAATGATACATGATAATTACCTTTCAGGTACCCTGTATGAAGAGCCTGGAGCATCTTGTGTGGAATTCAAATGCAGGGACTTCGTTGTGTGGAATTCAAATGCAGGGACTTCATTGTGGCATGAAGACAGAAATTGTAAGAAATTCTTCATCATATGCTTCCATCATACCATGTAGTTTTCCTTCATCATAAAAACACATTAAAATATGGGGCTCTGATCTCTTTTTAACTGTTTGTGTTCTCCTATCACCTGGACTCTAGTTTATCTAATTAACCCTCCAACCTTGTAGTGGAATAGGATCATCATTTTGTACGCAGAATTAGTCGTTTTTAGACAAATCATAAAAATTCCAAGAGGGAGGAACAGAAAGACAAAGGGGGTCTTGGATAGGGACAACCAAATCATAAACTGTCAATGTACTTTATATTATATTGAAAATTCAAATCTCTGGCATGACATTATCCGCTCCCATTTTAAATTGGAAAAGAAACAGAATATAAGGACGATGGCTGATTATTACTGTTGAACAATGAATTTGCAAATCAATTTTTTTATGACCAACATTGTTTTTTCTACAGAATTAAGAGAACAACGCAAAGGATTTTGCCTTTGTGTGAGAAAGATCAACAAGTAGGTACTTGGTCGAAGATTGAAGACTGCCATTAATCTGTTTGGAAGACATACACTGAAGAGAAATTATACATGGCAGCTTAATCGGAGTTTCTACAGATCCAAGTTAAAGTCTATATTTTCTTTAATCTTCATGAAGTAACCTTAGACGACAATTAAATTGAATTGGGGGGGGGGGGGGTGTTTTATTTTTTCTCCTCGGTTTATTGACGTTTTCTCGACTTTACAGTATGTATTGGATAAAAGTATCAGCTCTGAAGAGTAATTACTGCTTTATCTCACCACTCACTATAACTGCTCTTAGGGATTCTAATGGAATATATATGAGAGTTGAAAAGTGAAACTTTTGAGTTTTTTACATTTGCTTTTCAACTTCAAGCCAAGACGAATTTGTTCATGTATTATTTGTGACCATATCACAAATATTTATGAGCTTTTCCATAATAAATAAGTACATAATTTACTAAAATTTGTACTTATTTACTAAAATTTTTGGTAGATTCATAAATAAAACCTTCCAATACTCGTTATTATATTAGTATGATTTTTAATTTATAATTTCATATATGCTCTATAAATAAAACCTCCCAAATACTCCCTCCATCCTACAAAGATAGACTTATATATTATTTTTTTGTGGAACAAAAATAGGCTTGTTACTATATTAATATGGTTTTTGATTTATAATTCCATATTTGTCCTTAATTAAATGTATATTAAATCACCACACTTCAACTGTATTTTTTGAAGGATAAATTTCATAAAAAGACTCAATTTATAGTTTAGTTCTCAATTCTATATCCAATTTTTAAAGTTTCTCAACAAGGGGCTCAATTTAACCTTTTTTTTTTTCTCAATTTAAAACTTGAAATTTAAATTAAGTTCTCAATTCAAAACAAAAATTCATTTTTTTTATTTTGTCTTTTTAATTATATTTATAGATTTATTGATATTTCAATATGTATTTATATTTTAAATAAATCATAACAAGTTAGTGTAATTTTGAAACGATTTTCATCCGACTTGTATTAATTTAGATATATATATATTAAGATTAAGATTTCATAAAATTAAGATTCTTTTTATTTTCTTAATTTTATAAATAAAAGTTCAGAAACCCAATTTTAATATTAATCAATTTAATATAAATTATATTTTATGAATTGAATTAATTATATTTTTCTTTATTTCGTTCTTTTTTATATAAATTAATATAAGTCGGATGAAAATCGTTCCAAAATTGCACTAACTTGTCTTAATTTATCTAAAATATAATTAAATTTATAAATATAATTAAATAGAAAAAAGAAAATGAAATTTTATCTTGAATTGAAAATTCAATCTAAACTTCAAGTTTTAAATTGAGAAAAAATGTTAAATTGAGCCCCTTATTGAAAAACTTTAAAAATTGGGTTTAGAACTGAGAACTAACCTATAAATTGGATCTTATGAAATTTATCCATTTTTTGAAAGAAAAAAAACTTTCATTCAATACTATAATTATTAATGAAAGACAAGGATACAATTGGAACTTCAAATATTTTCTTAATCTGTATAAAAATAAAAGTAAACCAATAAAAAGGGTTAATCGGAAGGAGTCTTGGAGTTTTATCCATTAAAGGAAATAGTTTAGTTTTTGATTTAAGGTTTGAAAGATAATTATTTCAGCAAATCCATTTTCTTTTAAGAAGAGGAAATTCGAAATAGATTTGATTTACCATAAATATAGGCATCAAATTAGATAAGAAAATGTCGTTTGTTTATAAGTAGTAAAGATTTAGTTAGATGAAGTAGT